>ML682013.1:4238402-4297409 GCA_007922195.1 Podocnemis expansa | reverse complement strand
GGGACAGCGTTGGGCTGCGCTGAAGCCCGCCGGTGCCCGCAGCCCGGCTCTGCAGGCACCGGGGGGGAGCAGCGCTGTGCAGCGCTGAACCCCACTGGTGCCTGCAGCCCCCAGAGGAAGCGAAATAGCAGGTTCACAGTGTGAACCTGCTATTTCGTTTCCGGCTTTCTCTCTTATTTCGAAATAACATTTTGCTAATTCGAAGAATGTTGTTTCAAAATAACCCTATGTGTGTGAACACAGCCTAAGTGATCTGAGCATAAAATGATGTTTACACAGCAAGAAGGGATTTGGGGGAACATTACTTATGGCTCCCAAATTACCAAAAAATATTGGGCCAGACCTTTGTCGTGAATGCTCCCCTCCCCCCAGGTGCTTCTGCTTTTATGCCAATTGATTTCTTTCCCTCCATTCCCCATAGCACCCTCAGGAGAAGAGTTCCTGGTTGGGCCAGGGACCCATGTAACTATATGTAGAAGGTTGTGAAGTTTCCCTCCTGCAATCTGGACTGGTGTGCAGCTGGGCCAAACCAATTCTCCACTCCAATGTGCCAACTTATCCTACCTCCACTTCTGGGTCAGCTTATACCCAGCCACCTGCATGTAATCAATCACTAAGCTGATGGAGGAAATGCTCTCACTAGATACCCATAGGACGGTCACCCAGCAAACATCCCCAGGCTCAGATGCAACCCTAAGAACTTCCATATTGCAGGATTAGGTGTATATCACTGACAACTGCAAGCTCATTTACACTTTTCTGTCAATTTAACACAGAAATTGATGTGCACCAGCCTTGCTCGCAGTAAGGCCTTCACAGATATACTCTCAGCCAATGTTCCTATAAACTGCTCATGCAGCTGAGCAAGGTATGGTCTTCTCTGAGTAGCAATTTGAGAGGCTACCCTGCTCACCTGCTCTCCTGGCCCCCCTCCCCAAGCCAGTCTGACCTCATCTCCCCCCCCCAACACCTTGTATCCTTTCCCTGCCAGCAACCTCACTGTCCCCAATCCACCCCCCTGGGCCCCTTTACTCTGCTGCTGGAGCGGAGTGGCTAGGCCATGGGCTGCTCTTCCAGCTTTCAGCATGCTCAGTCAGAGCATGCTCAGGGCAGGAGTTTTTAAAAGCTTCCAGCCTAGGGGAAACTCTCTGCCACCCAGAAGGCTGTGTCTTCTGGCTGGGTAGGGGCTGCACCTGCCAACCGTGTGTAGCTAGCTTTGTTCCCAGCTTGGGTGTGCAATGGGGGTGCATGCCTGCCCACCTGCACAGCTTACAGGGAACATTGCTCTCAACCTTTGCACTCCTTTAGAAAAAACAGACAATGTATTGATTACAACAAGACTTTAAATGACTATAAGTCAAATCAATGCAAAATCAGATATTAATTCAGTCATAGAGATCATCACAATCAAATAAAAGATACCTTATATTCTAAACTAAGATCACTGGTTTAGTCATTTTCAGTTTACTGTGGAAGTCTGGCTGGGCTGTGATGGTGTTTAGTCAGTCTCTACCTCCTTTCCAGTGGACAGGTTACATTTTACAGTAGCTTAGAATACAAAAATCCATGGAAAAGAGTCTTATCTAGTTCAAAGTGTGTCGTTTTTTTTTTCTCCATATCCGCTCAGGCCCCCTTCTTGTGGACAGGTGATTTTTCCACTCAAGCCAAGGTGCTCCAGCTGTATTTTTTTTTTCTATGCATGCCTTTCCAGAGAATGGAAACAACTTTTTGCTTCAGTTGGGGTCAAGACACAACAGAAGTTCATATCTGTACACATACATGATGTTGCAGGAAACATTCTACCATAACAGCAATGTAGAGTATGCCATGGGCATTCCAAAACCACTTTATTCTTTACATTAGACCACTCACAATTATATTGTAAGGGCAAACAGGAAAGATACAAAGATCACATTACTGAGGCATGTGGGGGTGGAGGTAAAGCATATCACAAACATAAAATATATGATCAAAACAACTGGTTCGGAAATGGAATTCTCATGCAGCAGTAAATTTTAACATTTCAAAAACAGAATATTTTCTGTTGTAATACATAACAGAAACTATCAAAAAATTATGAAAAAAAAATCCAAAATTTTAAATTCAGAATAATGAAATGAAAAAATCTTAATTTGTATCTGTTCCCAATCTATAATCTAACATTTTGAAGTTAATTTTTTCATTCTGATTCTGCCCAGTTGGAGAACTGGAAAAAATTAATTTGAAATTGACATTTTCATGCAGAAAATGTCAATTTCAACACAATCACAATTTGCAAAGGGGGAATAATTTTAACCCCCATCTGTAATGATCAATATTTGGTTTTGTATAGGTGTTAGTTGTACTGTAACCAAAACTGGGTAATCAAACTATATACTGCCATTACCTCCCACATTGTGCACCTCGGCTAATCCCTTCTTACAGCATAGGCCAAAGTTTTCTTTTCTCTGAAAACACTGCAGAAGGTCAAATCCAGGCCATGAATGTTGGGTTAAATGGTTCCTAGTTACTTTTAAAGAGAATACTGCTTTATATACAAATGTTTCTGTTTAATAATAACAAATATTTTAACTACTTCTTGAAATATTGTTAAATGACTTCTGAAACAAAAGCTATTGGGTAGTAAGTGTACTACTGCACTCTTTGTGTGCAGATGTTCATATATTCTGCTTCTAATAGCCTGCATTTGATGAAAGAAAAATCTGCATCACAAGGTTTCAGCACAAGATTTTACTTTAACACACACAAAGCCTATATGTTCTTTTCATTCTGAGCTTCTTCAGAGACAAAGAGCTTCTCAATTTATAGTTTGTCTTAAAATCTCCACTTACTGAAATGGGATTTTAGCTGGCATACATTCTGCTAGGACCTGGAATGAAACTGCAATTTTTCTGTGAATAATCAAACATTTTTTCCCCCTCTTTTTAGCCTGGAGAAAGGCTGGTGCATGGATCCTGATAGTCAATGAAGTCTGATACTTGTTTAATATTTCATGAAGTAAGATGACCTAACACCTGTAATGTGTAAAATTGTATAGTTTTACATAGCATTACATAAATTTCATAAAATTCAGTGGAGGTGAAGGTATAGTACAAATAAGCATGGATTTAATTAAAATTGTTTTTAATATTAATTAATTTTTGCATCCTTTCTGATGATTTCACCTCTACAGAGTCCTTTGCCTTTTCATGTACTTGATTAATCCAAGAAACCTGCAACCTTAGGAAGGACTCTTTCTCATAGGATTATTGATTGTCTTTAAATTATGACTCATCCAGGTATATCTGCTTAACTCCAAGAAATTGACTAACTGGAAGATTACATTTCAGTGGCTCAGGATGATAACTAGCAACCTGCAGGAAATTATTTTTTTCCTGGGTTTTATCAGAGGAAGGAGTGGTTTGTTTTTGTTTTTTTTAATTTTCTTTTAAGGTGAATGTAATATAAAATAATTCATAGAAACAGTTAGTGTGAAAAGTAGATACTAGAAATTGTTGTTTGCCAGAAGCTGGGACAGGCCAGTGGGATGGATCATATTCTGTTCTGTGCATTCCCTTTGAAGCACCTGCCATTGACCACTATTAGAAGAAAGGCTACTGGGCTGGATGTACCATTGGTCTGACCTAGTATGTCAGTCCTTATGTTCTTAAACAGAATTCAGGCTGTGAAAATATTTTACGGTGATTTATCCAAGAATGATCTGGAACTCCAGTTTGGGTGTGCCATTTTTTTATACCCAATTGTGAGGGGCCCTTTCCTCTAGGATTACAGTTTTTGTGTTTGTATTTGTCATAGCTATAACTATTCTCTGTGTAGGAACCTCTGTTTTAAACTGAGTTCAGTTATTAGTCAGTGTTATTAGCCTACCAGTTAACAAGAAGAAATGTTGATTTTGTGGAATGATTGGCTTGTTGGACCCAAAGTCTGGAAACTGAAAGTGGCCACCTGTGCTGTGTCTTTGCCAATGCCATTGAACAGCAGTTGTACCTTCCTCCTGCCTCATAGCACTTTGAGGAGGCTGCATATCTAATTAGTCATATATACTGTTTCCAAATGAGATAATCCTGAACCCAAGCAGGCTGGCTATGGCCTTGGCAATAGAAGATAGAATCCATCTTCCATGAGTAGACTGGTGTGGGCCTTCATTTGCCATTCTCATGGGGGCAAAGTGAGGAAAGGAGCCCAAAGGCAGCAGATCACTTTCAGCAGCCTAATTTCAGTATTGATCCTACCTGTCCATCTGTATGGGGCCATATAGCATTGCACTCTTCACAATGAAGAGAATCCATACTTCCCTCATGGTTCCTATGAATCCTACTCCTCCACTTTTGCACTGCAAAACCACACTAGTTCCATTATCCAGGGGGCTTCACAGAAGCAGGGTCAAGATCTGTCCTAAAGTGAAGTGGGAGGCTGGGCTGAAAATTCATACATTTTCTCTGCTTTTGGAGACATTTATAAGAAAGCTAAAATTGGAAACAAGCCTTTATGTTCTTCTTTAGGGCAGATGCATGAGGCAGTTGATACATTCAGAATACCTCAGTGTAGGTAAGCATTAGAATTGGTCAACATTTTTCCAATGGAACTGTTTTCCATCAGAAAATGGTAATTTTGTTAAATCTTTTTTTTTTCAGAGTGGGTCAATTTTGCTAAAATTTTCTATGAAAAATTATTCATTTTAACTTTAGCATTTTGAATTTTATATGTTTGATATAGGTTTGAACTACAGCAAACTATAACAAAAACTTTGACCTTATTGGAATGAAATGTTTTGAAATTTCATAAACAATTTTTTTTCTAAGTTTTCATTTTGCAGAAAATTTCAAAGTTTAGCTTTTGTTCCCATTTGGGATAAAAGAAAATTTGGGTATGAGAGAATTTTCTATGGCACGGAAATTCCAAGTTTTTCCAAGGTCTAATAAGCATTTTTTTGGGAAGACGTGCACAGATAATTACAGATACTTACGCTGGTTTGCATTTTAGGTTGTTTCAGGTAGACATACTGAAGGATTTTCCAAAGCCTTACAAAATCTAATTATAAGATTAGCCAAAGCAATTAATAATAGAACTAAAAAATTTCTTCTACCTCTGTCAATATCAAGCAATAGTAGTGTCACTATTTAAATAAGTACTGTAGCAGGGTGGAGTACCCATCCTCCGAGAGGGACACTATTGGGCTCCAGCAGTCCCTCTGCTGGCCAGAGAAGAACACAACCCAAGCCCCTACCCAGAACCAAAGAGGTGGGCTGAGAGGATGGGAAGACTATATAAGGGGACAGACTGAGCAGCCACAGAGGAGGAGGAGGAGGAGATGCACAGCTGAGATAGTGAACCTCCTCCCCAGGTGTTAGGGGAAAATTTATTGCACACTGTTCCACTTGAATTTGGACCCTTATCCCCTGCACAGATTCTTGACCCTCTGGGCATCTATCATCCCACAATCACATGCTTTCTGAGTGAAACTGCAAGAGACCAGGCTGTTTATACGTTCAACACCTTTAACATTTATTGAAGGGGAGGTGAGGGGAAGGGTAGAATGGGAGACAGGGTATTTATAAACTTGTTACGACTAACAGGCGTATAACACATTGATCCCTTACAAACATTAACCCCTCATAAACATACATTGATCCCTTACAAACACCCCAAACACTTCCCAGATCAAGGAAGCCCTCTTTGAGGTCTCACTGTTGTTCTTCGCCTCAAGGGCGCTGTTCTCGAGCTCTGTCTGGTTCTCTGGGGCTGTCCCATGCCGCTCCTGGGCTCCGTCCACTCCTCCAGGCTTGGCATGTCTGCTTCTGGGCTACTTCTAGCCAGGCCTGTACCAAAAGTCTTTCGCCCCAGAACAATGTCCGAGCAGGCTGAGCTCAAACCGTGGCTGAGTCCAAAGCTCAAAAGAGTGCCTGCATCTTCAGGGACTTCAGCTACGACATCCTCTTCAGCCTACTAGGAGCTAATCTCCGAGGTTCTGTACCTTAACAAAACCACACACTCCCTCTCACATCACCTCCCTCTCACTTTCTCTCTCTCCTCAGCAACTCCCTCTCACTTCCTCAGTACTCACAGCACACACACCCACTTGCCTCAGGAGTCCTCTTACATACCATGGATCATAGCCAATCAGGATGCCCTCTCATTCGCGCCAAAATACTGTCCATTAGGTACAATGGTGAACCTTCTAGGCCTTTTCCACACGGCTCTCAGCTATTTGCCCACAGCCCTTGCCTGTCTGCGCACGGCCTGCTAAGCAAAGCATGGATGCTCCCTGAGTCAGAGGGTGTTGCTGGGCAGACTTCACAGTCCTTGACTGCCTGCCAACAGTGCCTGCCAATCATTAAAGCACTCAGCTAAGTCCAGTTCTGGGGAGGATCACAGGTAAGTATACCCAGCAGACACTAACACACTCCAAATGTAGTAACACATTCCCTTACACAGAACAAATACAGAAAGTTGAAGCAAGAAATATTCCCCAACACAGGAGGGCTGAGGGAGTGACTGCTGGCTGGACTTCCCATATACTCACCCTTTCCAGCTGAGGACCTGCAGGAACTACCCTCAGCCGAGGAGCTGCAAAGAGAGAAGGAAGAGGAAGGCCCTCAGGACCTTGATGAGCTGCCCACTACTGAAGATTCTGTCAGGCTGGCACTATCCAATCCCTGTGACTTAAAAGAGCTGCCTCTGGTGGACGACTCAGAGGGCTTACCAGACCTGCCTCCCCCGAATGCCGAAGTGCTGACTGGGATCCCCCTTGCAAGGTACCTTGGTGTCTGGTAAGGGAAGGATCCTGGAGGTGGGAAGAAAGTTTGGGGGGAAGGAGGAAGAGGCCCAGGGAAGAGCAGACTTATCTGCCAAGCATCAGTGTGTTTCTGCGGGAGCACCACTGAGTTATTGGTGGCCTGTGGCCACCAGATAGGCCCTGGGCTGAGATGCAGTGGAGTGGGTGGGCCTGGGTTCCCCTCCCCTCAATCCTTTCACTCCCAAATCTTCCCTGACCCCACCTGGCTGAAGCACAGACTATTGTTGTTCTGCCTCACCCCGCCTAGGGCTTCAAGGCAGTGAACTCATTGTTGTTTGGCCTTGCCCTGAACAGAGGACTGAAGCACAGATGATTGGTGTTCTGCCTTGCCCGGCCTGGGGCTAGAAGGCAGGGAACTCTTTATTGTTTGTCCTTGACTACAAGTGGCAGCTACTGATTCAGTGGGTTGCCACGTCTGACTTGCTGAGTGATGGGCAGCTGACCCCCAAGAAGGTTGGACCCATTTACAGTATATGAATAATATATACCAGTAATAAGCACAGTAAAGTTGAAATTCTCCCTGGAATTAATATAGGTAGAAATAATGGCTATGTCTACACTATAAAAACTATGTTGACTTTATTAAATCAGCTTAGTAAAGTCTACTTAAAGTCAACTTTCAGTAGACCTCATTAAGTCGACTTAGTGAGTCCGCACTGCATTAAGTCGATTTTATAAAGTTGACTTAAGCCAGGGCACCCATTTAGAGTTGACATAATAAAGTCAACTTTAAATGGGTTCCCTGGCTTAAGTCGACTTTATAAAGTTGACTTACGTGGCCACATTGTACTAAGTTGACTTTATTAAGTCGACTTTATTGTCCACATTGTGTTAAGTCAACTTAATAAAGTTGACTTGACACCTAAAGTCAATTTTAAGGGCAGGAGTTATTAAGTCGATGTAAGGAAGCCCTTGAGTCAGCTTAATCAACTCCAAATGTGGACAGGGCTTTGCTTAAGTCGACTTAAACCCATAGTGTAAACATACCCAATAAGAAGTCGAGTTTAACATTCACTACTTCCATGTTATTGAAAAGAATCAAATTAAATAAATAGCTATTAAAATGTTTTTCTTCCATCAGTGCACCCCACCTACAATGTGTCTGTCTTGTTTGAAATGTAAGCCATCTGGGATAGAAACATTTAGTGGCTAACACCTCTGCTTAACATGCAGAAGGTCCTGGGTTCAATTCCCAGGGGGTTGGACTCGATGATCTCACGAGGTCCCTTCCATCCCTATGATTTGATGTGAGATAAGGTTGATGATGTGAGATTTCTTTTATTATGCTTCATACAATTGTCATTTGTTCTATGGACCTATGCTTTTCATCCCCTTCTTTTGTCCCTCTAAGGGCAACCCTTTGGGGACAAAGTTCTCTACCTCCTCTATGTGGACTCACATGGTGATACCACTCTTAGACTTAATCTCTGGGTTGCAGCATCCTTGTTTACCAACCGTGTTAAGCCAAAAACCCCAGCTGGGTTTGGGACATGTGGGTCTTTTTACCTCAAAGGACCTTTGACAACAGCTGATAAAAGTGATCAAAAATAGCTCTTCAAAACAAAAGAGCATCTTTTCACTAAAAGGAACAAGCACTGAGGAATGTGGCTTAAAACCAAATTCTATATGTGTACTTCCTTATCTAAGCTCAACTGCTACACCCACAGCTGAGGTAGGTTTGTCTTATTCCCATCTCTGGGATGGGGAAGACTGGCTGCTCTCTGCAGTTCTCCTATCTATCTTACAGTACTTCTTTGCACCCTGACAGTGCTCACTCATACTCCCTGGGCAGACTCTCTGAAATCATTGTTTCTTCCCTTTTCTCAGCCTGAAATCCTGCAATGGTTTAATCCTAGGTTTAGCTTTGAAAAGCCTATCCCTGCAATAACTTGCTACTAGTTTTAATATAACCATCTCCTATTCTTGTCCCTCCCTGAATCATAGATTTATAGACTCCAAGGCCAGAAGAAACAGTTGTGATCATCTAGTCTGACTTCCTGTATAACACAGGACCAATAAATCTCCCCAAATAACTCCTTTTGAAATAGAGCATATCTATACAATTCACATACCACTTTTTGTGTTGTCTGTGTTGGCACACTGAAGAGTGCACTTGTCCGAAAAGAAGGGCTGACCATTTCTACAAGTTATATTTCTCAGTAATAAGTAAAGCATTTACCTCTATTTGTAACTATGTGCACTTTTGAATGCTCATTATTTTTACTTGCACCACAGCACAATACCTCTCCTCGAATCTAGTTAGAATGGAATAGAATGTTATCAGACATGCAGATGACCAAACCTGTGTGTAGCTATGATATAGTAAAATCTCTGAAGATCATATATTTTCCTTAGGGATTTTTGAACTTCTTGCAGACATAATTTTTCAAAAAATTCCAACTTTTCAGCCATTATAACTTGTGTTCATAGGTACTCATTTGGGGCACAAAATTTTTTAAAAAATGCTTGCCTGTTGTATGATAGTGTACCAAGAGAACTAGTTTGGTGGAGTTTACAAGAGGTATTGCAGAAGGGTGTGTCTATCTTAGCCAGGATACGTGTGATGCAAAGATTACCATAGTCAGATTAAATGTGGCTGCCATAGGCTATGTCCACACTGGAGGCTTAAGTCAACTTAAGCAACTCCCTGGCCACATTTGAAAATCATTAAGTTTACTTAAGCACTTGCTTAAGTCCACTTAATAGCTCTCACTTCTAGAGTCAACTTTAAGGGTTAAGCTGACTTTAAGACTTAAAGGAGCACTGTAGTGCAGACATAGTCATAGAGAATTGCCAGTAAACATTGGTTTGCATCCACAGATCAATGTTGAGCCCCTTTTTTGTTTGCAGTTATGTGGGTATGATTAATGAAATTATGCAAAGGAAATTGCTTTGGAACATGCTGTTTGCAGATCACTTACTGGTATGTGTGGAAGATTGTGAGATCCTGCAATTTTTAACAGTGGCAACATAGTTTTGAGGGGGCTGGAAATGGAGTGAATATTGGTAAGACCAACAATGTGATAACTAAGGAGAGATGACTCCCCATAAAGGATATGACAGAGAACTTAAAAAAGTGAAAGAATTTCAATATCTGGTATTAATGGACGCTGATGATAAATGAGGTCTGGCATCATACTAAAGCTGGTTGGTGTAAATGGCAGGAGCTGATGCTATTTCTCTGTGACAAAAAGAGAGAAATAAAGCTAAAAGATAAAAGGTTGAACTGCAGCTTCATACACATCTTTTGTAAGAATAGTCATGACCAGCCACAAAGAAAGGAAATCAGTGTGCTCTTATAGAAATAGAGAAGTTGAGATGGTCAAATGATAGGATGCTCTGTGACAGGAAACAAGATGTGATAGGAAGGGGTCTAATGCAGGTTGCTCTACTTGAAGACAAGTGAAGGCTAGGCTATGTACATAATGATATATCCAGTGGAGATATGAAAGCTATATTGGTAGGATGTCTCTTGCAAGGATAGTGGATGGGAGACAACCAAGTGAGAGATCGAAGACTTGGAACCTAGGCCAGATATCAGTGTACGTTTTTGCATGTGATCCTGAGTTTTGGAAGATGGCTATAACAGTAACCAGCCTGAACAGGGAAATGTCAAGAAAGAAGATGCTTTGCCTATTGCAATTTAATTGCATCATTCAGACCACCTATGCTAAAGCATTGGCTTACGTTTGTTGCAGCAAGAGATAATATAGTTTAAAGAATTGACATTTTGTCTTGCAAACTCAACTGCGGAACCAGTTATCCAAATGTCAGGAAGGTAGCTTCTTCTCTCTAAGTGATCCATGATTGTTGTACAGCTCTGAGGCTTAATGGCAGCTTTGCACTTTCAGATACCATTCAGCAAGCTGATGTTATTATAAGCTCCAACCTTTATTTTAACATCTATGCTTACACTTACACATTTAAGCCACATTCTCAGTTTAGTTTTACTGAATATAAACAAAATGTAAATCCTTCTAAGCTCTTCTACATTAGAATAATTAGTTTTAAACAAAAAGAAATACAGAAACTTCAGTTCAGAGCTATTAGAGTAAAACAATCTATGAAAATGTTATTTTCCCTTGAGGCTTGTGAGTTTTTTATTTGGTTGGTTCTTTGTTTTTGTTCCAGATAAAGTAGAATTGGCTCCTAATCTGTGCACTAAACTTCTAATGGGCAGATTGATCTTGGTATAAGTGAACACATCTGCACTGAAGTCACTGGAGTGGACCCATTACTTTAATAGTCAAATGTGACCCAATATGTTCCTTAGTTGGATGCTTATGGACACAGTTATTTTATAAAATTAAAAAAATACATTCATTTATTGATTTGGAGTTTTATATGGGCTTGTTCCTTGTCGTCCACTGACAAGTGTTGTCTCCTTCATTTTGAGCCACTACATGGACAGCAAGAGCAAAAAGAGAAGAAAAATGGAGGAAAAAATGGTCCAATGTTAGGGTGTTATCTTAACACCTGGAGAGCTAGAGTTCATAGTTGCTCCAGAACATACTATGCCACATTAGGCAGATCACTCAGCCTTTCTATGCCTCAGTTGCTGATCCATAAAAAGAAAAAATTAACCATTTCTTACTTCACAGGAATGTTGTGAATATAAATGTGTTAAGGATTGTGAGGCACTCGGATGCCATGGTAATGGAAACCATATATGTACCAAAAAAAGTTCTCATTTATATTAGCATGAGCGAGAGAAGAAATAGGCCTGAGCTATTTGGATTACACAAAATGCTGTCTGTGTTTACTATGTGTGGTTTCCTTTCCTTGCTATGAAGAACTTTTCCATTAGCATTATATTTACAGTTTCAAAACATCTTGTTCTTTTGTTAATTCGGCCTAAGGGCCTTTTTCGGAACCTTTTTTTTTGGATTTACTAGAGTAAGTCAGTTCTGACACCAGTGAAGTCAGTGTAGTGACGTTAGTGTAAAATTAGGTGTGAAGTGTTTGTTATAAGATGGAAGTAATTCAGTTAATGAAAACTCTCTGTAGTCTAATAAAACACTATTAATTATTTTTTGGAAGCCAAAGTCTCAGAACAAACTTAGGCACTTTGTAGAAATATGTGTATCCAACTGCTTCTTTCCAAAAATCTTAGCTTGCAGAATTGCTACTCTACAAAACAGTAATAGCATGAAATATAACTAATTTCCATGTAGCACTGTTCTTGCTAATATTTTATGAAGCAGAATTATGTTAGGGAGCCATTTTTGTATTTTTATTTTATGAAAATGTACACTAAGGGGCATGTTAATGGCAGAACGATTTAAGAAGTTAATAAGCTAACAAAGCATAATAGCATTATTCATAGTGCTATTTTTATTGAACATAATAACGTGAACTTGGCAACAAATTGTAAGGGAAAATACATTTTATTTAATGGCAAATATAACCCAAAAACTGAAAATAACTGTTTCCACTTTGTTTTACTGCCAGCTGCAATCACTAATAGATTTGGAGAACTTTATGAACTATTTTATCAATTTAAAAGTTTCTATTTGAAAATTGTGCTACTTGAATAGAATTCTTAAATCAAAATAGTTCTATTTCACTCATTAAGTTATAAAAGTTCTAAAATGATCAGAACTGTCACTACATTTTTTTTTCTATACCATTTACTACTTGACCTATTAAATTATCAGGAGAGATGTTACTTAGTCATTGGTCATGAAAAAGCAAACATTACAAACATAGGAAATTGAGAGTTAAGGTTCAGCTTCAAATAAATCAAAATATGGTAAGGTACAGAAATGCAAATTTGAAGAATCTAAACAACCTTAACTGTTCCCTCTAGTAGTACAAGTATATAGTTATTAAATGATAATTAAGGAGCAAATGAGATTTGATTTAAATGATTCTAAAGCACGGGTTTGCCTTCATACCCAAAATTTAGTCCCTGGCACATAGATGTGCCACAATAGCCAGGGAGGCAAATACCCTTGGTGCCTAAAAAGAGACAGAGGGGCTGAGAGTTTCAGTACCATGGTGTCTTCTTCCCCCCCTTGCTGCCGAAAGCATGGCTTTTTTTTTTTTTTTTGTATACTCCGCTGCCGCTGAAAGTATTAGCAGTCATGGCAGGGTGTAGTGTTTTTTCAGCGGTGGAGGATCCCTTCATGGCTGCATACCGAGGCACCTGAGGTTTTGGGTTGGCCCCGACATGTGCAGCATGTTTTTCAAGATTTTAAAAGATTTTCTTTTTTCCCATTTTGTCAATGTAGGCCATTTGGATTCCTTACCTTCATTTTATCTGTTGTGCATTTGAATTTCTTAATTTTTTTTTTTCCAAGTCTCAATTTTTTGGGGTTTCTGGTATTTGTTTTGCAGAAATTACAGTACTTTGTAATGTTTCCTACCTGTACATAACCGATAAACACTATCAAACTCAACCAAGATTTGTCTAACTCTTTATAGAATGAATGTAGGTTCCTCAAATTCACATCAGGAAGGTTTTGATCTTCAAAGCAAAATTGAAACTTAACTTAAGCACAGAAAATTTGTATTTCTTTTTCTTTTATTTGTTACAAATTGGGAAGAAGCATATAAAATATGCTAATGCAACATTAAGAGTCTAGCTGAAAACATTAAAATACAAGGCAGTCAAAAGTTAAGGTTCCAACATGATTGTCAATTCAGCAACATTGCACATATGTGTTTTTATTTGTCTCAATAAATGCATATCTATATATCTATATATATCTATATCTATATCTATATATCTATATCTATATCTATATCTATATCTATATATATATATATCTATATATATATCTATATCTATATATATATATATATATTAGTTTTACATATCTAGTCCTGGCTATCCACTGTATAATTTATCGCATTACTATTTGGCATACTTGTATTCTAAAATAAGAAAAATGTACAATGCAGCTCTATTTTAGCTGCTTTTAATTACCAATTTCTGTATTTCCTGGGTGTTTGTGATTTTAATGCTGTAACTTTAACATCACATTAATGCATTCTTTTGCACTTATTTCTGATGAATTTACTCTTTCAGGATTCAATGTTATGAAGTGCTGAGCACTTTCAGTTCCCATGAAAATCATTCAGGGTTGAGTATACTAATTTTGCAGTAGGTTTTTAGCCTGTATTAGGAACAGAACATGTGACTGCATCAAAGCAAAGCCCTTAACATAATAAAAATCTATAGTTTGATTAAATTTACTCTGCAGTATCCTTAGTATTTTTTCTTGTCAAAGAGAGCTATGTTATGTATATGAAAAAAATAAAATGCATTAGAGATTATTACACAGTCCCATGGGGGTCTATTTTCTTAATATTTAATTATATTGAATTACATTTAGTTTGAGCTACCACAAATTGTATCATATTCAAGTCAAGCTATATGACCTGATTCAGGTGGGTTTTTAATCCCTCGCATCCCCATATTACTGTCTCTTTGGAGGATTTTGTATTTTCTACTGCTAGCTCTTAAACAGTCCAAAACGTGACCATCCTCTTGGTGTTATTTTCTCAAAGGCCTGATCATGTGAGGTTCTGAAAACCCTCAACTGCCATTGGAGTCATAACCATTAAATGCTACTGCTATGTATGCACTACCAGGCACAAACAGCTGGGAAATATCTTTGTGAGAAGCCCCCAACTCTGTTTAATTTTCCAAAAACATTTGGACAGAGTGTTAAACTCATTTTATGCACATTGTTAAATTGAGGGAAGTTGTTGAATTTTGTGGGTTGCTGATGAGATCTCATTTGTATGGTCACCCAGAGTATGTCTCTATCTATCTTATTTAGGAATTAACCTTGAATGAACAGTTTCTCTTGCTTTTGGACTCTTTTTCTCATTGTTATTCACATGTATTTTCTCTTCAGAATCCTGATATCTTTCCAACAACTGTCTTTTTCAGTCTGTCTCACTTTCAGCTAAAATTTGTTCTCTCCTTTCCTTTTTTCAATAGCCTTCTTCATGAAAATTCCCCCTACCCCTTGGGATCTTTTCTTATAGTTCTACTTAATGTCTAATTTCTAATTTTTCCTTAATTGCTAATTTCTTCATCTTTGCTATTTATGCAATTTCTCCATCCTATTGCTTTCTTCCCCTTCCTTTTTACTACCTTTCTACACTCATCATGTCCTCTCTCTCTCTCTGAAACCCCCTGGGTATCCCTGAATCTTCTTATTCTAACCATATTCTCATGCACATAGGGGTAGGCAAGCCCTGGCACATGTGCTGGCAGCGGCACATGAGGCCATCTCTGTGTCACCAAATTCACTCTAGGAGGCTTCTTTTGGAGGTGGCCAGACCCGGGGTGGGGCGGCCCTACCATTCCCATGCCCATGCCTATGCCTATACCTATACATGCTGTTGAAAGATGTCTCCTGAAGTGGCTCCTCTCAGCAGTGTGCTGCTGCTGAAAAGAACCATTCTTGTGAGGCCCACTGAGAGGAGTCACACCAGGGAGCTTCTTTCTGTGAGTGGCTCCTTTCTGTGAGTGGCTCCAAATTTTCAGGTGGCAGCTGCTCTTTTTCCATGGAGGGGTCACTGGCACTGTCTGAGGGCTGGGAAGAAGTGGCTAATATAAGAGCTGGGAAAGGTTTCTGACCCCTGATAATCACTCACTGTCACCATACACCTTACTCACCATCTCTCTCCCCCTACTCTCACTTTCTCTCTCCCTCTCTCTCTCACACACACATTATGAAATTCAGTCCCATAATATTTATAGGCAAGAAAGTGTAAAAAAAAAAAAAAAGCAAAACTTTCAGCACTCAGATACAGGTAGGTATGACCTGCCTAGGAAAGAGCTTCTGGTGTGTGTTGGGGTTTCCTTCCTTTAAGTCTCTGCCTTTACTGTCTATTTCTGCTTTGATTACATGCTGTTAGATAACTTGACAATGCCATTTCTGACCATTTTTCTTTCTCCAAGAGATCTGCAGAAAGAAGCCATGATGCAAGAGCACAGTGAAGAGCCCCAATTACAGCAATTTCCTACTACATGAATAGTTTTACTTTTATATACACCCAGAACTAGAATTGAGGCTTCAGGCAGATTCCCAAACAAGCTGCATCCCCAGAGGGTAGAGTATGCTGGAACACCCCAGAATGCCATTCTGGGGCCCACTATTTTTAGGGGCTCAGTGTTCCAGGGCCCCTAAAAATAGAAAATTGAGCCTGAATATTGGGTTCCAGGGCCCACCATTTAAATATAGCAGGCCCCTGAATACAGTGTTCCAGTTCCATTTTCTATCTTTAGGGGCACCACACTGAGCCCCTAAAAATAGCAGGCCCCAGAACAACATCCAGAGCATTCTGGGAAGCGGGGGAGCTGCCCTTACCTGGGCAGAGGCTCTGACCTGAGCCTGCTCTCACTGAGCATGCTCAGAGTGTCTGAGCATGCTCAGTCAGAGAAATTGGAGGGGTATAAGGGGAGGTTTAGAGGATGTAGGGGGTGATCACTAATTTGGTATAACACTGTTGCTAGATGACAACTGGAGGATATTGGGAAATTTGGGAGATGCAGGGGTGTGTAGGCAGGTGTAGGAGGTGCTCATTAATTTAGTGTAACACTATTACTAGATGACAACTGGGGGGTGTTGGGAAATTTGGGGGAGTGTGGAAGGTGTTAGGGAAATCCCTGGTTTTGGGCCAGGTGAGTTGGCCCGGCAGGGAAAGGGGAGGAGGGAAGCAGCCTGGGACAGCAGGGGAAGATAGTGCAGCATGGCAGGGGCTTGGGGAAGTGTTGGGGAATCAGTCGTGAAATGGGGGCTGGGATAGTAGCTGGGGTGGGGAGTAGATGTGTGTGGGATAGTAGCTGGGGTGGGGGGCAGGCATTTGGGGAGCAGGAGCTAGGGTGTGTGAGTAGGGCCTGCACTGGCGTGAGGGGTACCTGCCAATTTAGGAGGGTTCCGGAGCCTGCCAAATTATACTTTAGTCCCTGTGCATCCCCTGCTGACTCACAATACCTCTGCCTCTTCTGCATTGCTTGGGCTGGTGTGGATGGTTAGTAATTTGTTGCTGTTCTGTACCAGCAGCAAAGTAAAACTCTCCTGACTGTAGCTCAGCTGAGCTGGTCAGTGAGTGTAGGTGGACCAAGGGCTCTGCTCTTTCAGTTTCTCTCTGTGCATAGATCCTCTTCTGGGAGAGATATGCAACCCCATTTGCTCCTGTGTCTCAAACCCAAGGTGTGGGTAGCTCTTTTATGTTCCTGCATGGGAATGAAGTCCCAGTGTCAATCTGCCCTCAGATACTAATTTGATAGGAGCATTAGAAGTACCTAAAATAAAATGTGTACATGTATCCATCTAAACAAAATGCTCATAAAAGTATGTTTTAATGGCCTTTTAAATATACCTAGTATAGTATGAACATACTATAACTCCATCCATAAACACGAGCACTGAGCATGTCCTGGAATTCTTTACTGGCCTTTACAGATAAAGCCTTGCATTCAAAGAACTTTGGGATGTCACAAGGGACCTTCAGTAACAGTAAAGATCAGTGATTTTTCTCAGAGTACCTATAATATCATTCAGATGACTGACAAATCTGAAACACAAATAGGTACTTGACAATGCCCAATGGAATATTCTCAAAAGAAATAAAACAAAGCAAAAGAAAACTGGCACTGAATTATGTAACTTGACTAGAAACTTATGTTCTCATTTCAAAGACCGGAAGCATACTCTGCCAAGAAGAAAAACTGCAATTCCAAGGATGACTTCCCTGTTCTCTCTACAAGTGGCACAAAGTAAGAGAAGAGTTCATATGTTATACTGTTGAAGCTGGACAGAATGAATCCTCAGTGGAGGCAGTATGAGAAAGAAGAACAAAACCGCACCAGTAGAGAAGTGTTTCTGACAGACACCTAATTTTTGTCTCCAGTCTCTTTTTTTTTTTTAAATGGAATTTCAAAACTAGTCACACATTGGATTGAACTCCCAACTATCCAGCTTTTTAACTTCAGAAGAAGTAATCCCACAAAAACCATTGGCTCTCTCAAACACTACTTATAACCCAACAAATTCTCCATGGTTTATAGTCATCAACATAAGGGAGTTTCTACTGCTAACTTGTACAAACCTTATCATATTCTCATCTGTCCTGACAAATGTACCCTCCTGTCCAACTCTGATCCTGGTTTAAAAATGTCTGATTCAGGGTGATTTCTTCTCCTTTTGTGTGTGTTAGTTTTCAGCCTGCCATCCTGTTCTACTGGTCTATCATAAGGTTTTATATTGCTTCTTGTTATCATAGGACTTCTATTCTCTAGAGAGGTATAGCACAATAAGCCATTTTATTGTGTTAGAACAAGCACACCGTCCCCACTAGAATCCCCCTTGTGTTGCTATAAATGCTAGCTTATTCCACAATAGTAAAACCACATGAGAAAGAGGAATAATGGCTATTCTGTAACAATTATTGTGCTATAATGCGTGTGTGAACAGATCTGTAAATGTGTTGCACAATAACAAGCCTCCAGAAATGTCCCATAATTCCAAGCATTACCGCTCTGGTATTCCTCTTGAATTCCACTGCTCTAACATGTATATCTGCTCCCTCCTGTGAGTCCTTGGAAGTTTTGAATTTTTTCTTTTAGTCACTTCCTATTCCAAGTGCTTGCAGAGAAAATGTGTTTTCAGGGAGCAATGCCAGCTGAATGCAGTAAACACATGCCCACCTGGAGTGCAGCCGAAGTGCAGGATCTGATTAGCATCTGGGGAGAGTCTGATGTGCAGGCACAATTACACGTCTTCAGGTGCAAGTTTGACAGTTATGGCAAGATTTCTTATGCCATGTTAGAGAAGGGGTATGAGAGGGGCATGCTATAGTGCAGAGCCAAAGTGAAAGAACTGTGACTCAGCTACCACAAAGCCAGGAAGGCAAACTGCTGTTCAAGCTCTGCATCAATAAAATGCCAATTTTTACAAGGAGCTAGAAACCATTCTCTGTGGGGACTCCACATCCACTCCCAAGACTCCCATGGACACATTGGTGCCCGAGGAGGAACAGAGTCACCCAGGAAGCAAAGAAGAGGAGGTGATAGACGAAGAAGTTGAGATGGAGGATGACCTGGAGGAAAGAAGCAGCACAATGGACCTTGGGAGCCAAGAGCTGTTCACCAGCCCCGCGTAGAGCCACACAGCCAGTTGCAGGCATTCTTCTCTGGTGGCTCAGCAGAGGCAGAAGGAACTGTGGCAAGTGTTTGCACAGTCTATTCTGCTCTGTTTGGGAGCTAAGTCATCTGATTTACAACAAAAAGTATCAGGAGAAGAGGGCAGTATGCTGGAATAGAATCCTAGAAACAGGACCATAAATATGGTGGGGCAAGCAGGGCAAAGTCCTGGGTGCTTAATTTTAGATGCTGCTGCAGAAGGCACCTGGACGGGGAAGCTGGCTGGCGGGAAGGCACCCCACTGGGCCGGCAGGGAAAGCATCATGTCGGGGGACCATGCCAGCCAGCGAGGAAAGTGCTATGCCAGAGGACCTTACTGGACAGTGGGGAAGGTGCCCTATTCAGAAACTCAGCCAGCTGGCAGGCAAGCTGACCAGCTGAGGGGCTCCTGGCAGTGGTAGGAGCCAGATCAAGCTCCCCACTGATGGTTGGGGCTGGATTGGGCTCTGGGTGGGGGGGCAGGTGCATCTGGTGATGCTTGTCCTGGGCACCAATTTTTCTACTTCTGGCCCTGCCCAGAAATGAGGTTAAAAAGGGACTCAGGACCCCTATTTGGAACACACCATTTCCAGGGTAACGTGACAAATGCGGTATGATGGTCAGAGTACAATGTGTCTTAATAACTGTTACACCACATTCTTTGAGGACTGTAAGAACAAATGCTTTATTCATTATGTTTCCTTTTCTTATAGAAATGACCTTGTGGGGCCAGTGGCCAATTCCTGCAGACCGCCTCAGACAGATCAGGAAACATCCTCAGAGAAATGAGGAGGAGATGTTCCAAGATCTGCTTGTGTCAGATGAGGCTTCCAGAAGAGAGGACAGAACTTGGATGCATGAATTGAGAGAAGATTGCAAACAGAGTTCTATAAGAAGACAGCAGCATAAGGACCACTTGATTACTATTATGAAGGAGTAAACAGATCTCCTAGTACATTGGCTGCTCTCCAGTCACAGTACCTACAAGGTCACCTGCCTCCATCCCCTCAGACACAACAGCATTTTATCATATACTCCTCAAAGATTCCCACTAAGAAATACTATGAAGGCCAAGAACCCTCTCACTACACTTCCACATCTACCCTTCACAGATGTGGGGGAATAACTCCTGGATATACATGCACTTTTAAAATGCTTTAGTGAGCCTCACAGTGGAAGGTATGCATGCACAGTGATTAATGAATTTTTGATAAAAAAATATAAATAGGGATGCTCGCATTGTACCTTGATTCTTTATTGATACAGAACCAACTTTGGCTAAAGCATAAACAATGTTTATTCAAGAAATTCCATAACATGTTGCCCTTGCTGCTGCAGTGCTCCACAGCTTTCAGAATCATATTTTCACAATGATATATAGGTGCCTTTGTTAAGGATTCTTATTACTGAAATGCTCCCTCATAGTCTCCCTTATCCGAATGGCTCCCTGTTGAGCCTCTGTAATATTCCTGGAATCTGGCTACTTGTATATGCAGGAGAGGTTACCGGCTTCCACAACCCACCCAGAGGAAAACCTCTCTCTCATACATTCACTCACAGGTTATGAAGGACACAGCATGCTACAATGAGGAAGGGAATATTGTCCTCATTTAAGTTAAGCCTCCCACATAGAGACCTCCATGCCCCTTCAGTCTCCCATAGGCACACTCCATGGTCATTCTGCACCCACTCAATCTGTAATTGAACCTCTCCATGCTGCCATCCAAGGTGCCTGTGTAGGGCTTCATAAGCCATGGCATCAGCAAGTAAGCTGGGTCTCTTAGGATCACTATGGGCATTTCCCCACCCCCAACTGTGATTTTTTTTCATCTGAGAAGAAGGCCCCCACTTGCTATTTCGGGTAGAGACCTGTGTTCCTGAAAATACGAGCATCATATACCTTCCCCAACCACCTACAATTTGTATCAGTGAAATGTCCATGGTGATCCACAAGTGCCTGTAGCACCATGGAGAAGTAAACCTTTCAATTTATGTGCTCCTTGGCAAGACAGTCTGTAGCCGGTATTGGGATATGTGTGCCATCAGTTGCCGCACCGACATTAGGGAACCTCATGGATGCAGATCCATCCACTATCATGCACATTACCGAGACTCACAGTCCTTTGCAACAGAATGTGATCGATGGCCTTATACATGTGTGATAATGCAATTTCAATGGTGGATCTGCTAACTCCACACTGATTTACTACGAACTGGTAGCAGTCTGGAGTTGACAGCTTCCACACAGCAATTGCAATGCACTTCTCCATGATGAGAGCAGGTTTCATTTGGGTGTCCTTGTACCAAAGAGCCCGGGCAAGCTCTGCACACAGTTCCATAAGGTGGCTTTATGCATTCGAACGTTCTATAGCCACTACTCATCATCCCAAATATGCATAACAATGCAGTCCTACCACTCTTGGCTTGTCTCTCATGACCAGAAGTGATGGTTCACTGAATATTCTGTGAAACAACTCAGCAATGCAGTGGTGCTGTTCTCCATGTTAGTCAGTGGCTCTACCTCCCCCGCTTCCAGTTCTGATTCATAGCGCAATACGTACTGAATGACTACCCAAGATATGTTTATAATGGTGCAAGTAGCAGTGGTGAGTAGAGCTGGATTCATGCTTTCAGGAGAGGCTCGTGGAGACACAGGAAGTAGTGCAGCAATGTTAAGAAAAGGTGTGAGTTGCTAGCAGCTACAGTGAGCAATGGAAAGGAACTACAACTCCCACAGTGCTCAGCACTTCACTCCTCTTACCCACTGCTCCAGGTGCTTGAAGCTGACAAGTGGCATGGTGGGATAGGTTCCCACAATTCAGTGCTCTTTCTGGCAAGACGGCAAAGAACAATATGGGTGCACCATTCCATTGTAAGGACTGAAGTGTGGATGAGCATTTGTGCAATAACTAAACTACGTTTTTATAACACAAAGACTTATTCCAGAACAATTTTCTACTGTGGACATAGCCATAGTATCTCAATATCTTCCATGTAAAATCAGCAACAACAGGGAAATCCCTAGTGCACTTCATGGAATCTCTGGCAATTTTTTTCTTTTCAGGGTCAAAAATCTGGGACAGAGTATGTTGTGGTCTTCTTTCCCCCCTTTTTTTTAAACTGGGAGGTGTGTAAGGATGAAAAAGTGCTTAAGTTTTCTGTGTCTTTCTTATGATGGAATTGATCTTTTTTAAGAGGAAGGTTTTACAGCGTTTCCTGAAAACAGTCAGAGTCTGGTTTCTCCTGATATCCCTGGAAGACTGTTCTGTAACTAGACTGCTATGGCAAAGAATGCCTTATCTGCATTTCTCAGACAAAGAATGGTTATGTGTTCTGTGATCATAGAAATCATAGGCTACATCTACACTGGCAAATTAGTCCAGACTAAGGAAGCTTAGTCCAGACTAATTTAGTCCATGGCTACACTAGGCTTTGCCTAGCTTGAACTGAGAAATTTCTTAGTTCAAACTAGGAAAAGCTTAGTCTGAGCTAGTTAGTACCAATGTTAGTTTGGACTTCTGCACTTAGTTCAAAATTTAGTTTGAACTAAGTGCAGGCAAGACCCAAACTAAGGGTTAGTTCGAACTTACTAAAAACTAAGCCATTAGTTCAAACTAACCACACATTCTAGTTCAAACTAAGCATTAGTTCAAACTAGAATGCATGGTTAGTTCGAACTACAAAGTCTGCGGTTAGTTTGAACTAGACCGATGTTAGTTCAGACTAACCTCAAACTTTTTTAGTTTGCACAAGCAAGTCCAAACTAAAATTTCAGATGTAGACATAGCCATAGAAACTGGAAGGAACCATGAGAGGTAATTGAGTCCAGTCCCCTGCACTCATGCCAGAACCAAGTACCCTCTTAAGCCATCCCTGACAGGTTTTTGTCTATCTTGCTCTTAGAAACTTCCAATGGTGGAGACTTATTTCAGTGGTTAATCATCCTGACAGTTAGGAATTTTTTCCTAATGTCCAACTTAAACCTTTCTTGCTGTAATTTAAGCCCATTGCTTCTTGTACTATTATTGGCAGTTAAGGAGAACAAATTTTCTCTCTCCTTCTTGTAACAACCTTTTAGGTACTTGTAAATTGTTATCAAGTCTCCTTTCAGTTTCCTCTTTTCCAGACTAAATATACCCAGTTCTCTCAGTCTTCCCTTGTAAGTCATGTTCCAGACCTTTAATCATTCTTGCTTCTCTTCTCTGGACTTTCTCTAATTTGTCCACATCTTTTCTGAAATAAGGTGTTCAGAATTGGAGATAATACTTCAGCTGAGGCCTAATAAGTGCAGAGTAGAGTGGAAGAATTAGTTCTTGTTTCTGTCTTACAGTACTCCTGTTACTACATCCCAGGCTGGTATTTGCTTTTTTTGCTACATAGTTACATTGACTCATATTTAGCTTGTGGTTTACTATGACATCCAGAACCCTTTCTGCAATACTCCTTCCTAAGCAGTCTTTGCCCACTTTGTATATGTGCAATGGATTGTTCTTTGATCAATGTCAGTGGTTTTCAAACTTTTTTTCTTGGGACCTAGTTGAAAAAAAAATGCCCATGACCCAGCAATTACATTTTTCAGCAATACATTGCAGCCTTCTGGTGGACAGCCCAGTATGTGAGGATCTGCAATCCGGTACAGGGTCTCGACTCCTGGTTTAAAAAACACTGATCTATATTTTCTTGGGTCAGTTCAGTTGTCATGGTGACACTGTTTACTTTAGTGCCAGCACAAGACAGGGCTGCAGGCTAATTCACTAGTATGCTAACAGAAAGCAAAGGAATGTCAGTGTTGCTTTGTAATCAGGCCAACCCACTTTTTTTTTGTTTTGTTTTTTGTTTAGCTCAAAGGAAATGTTAATGACATTGTCTTAACATCTCTATAATCTGTTGACTGCTATTATATTACATTTTGTATATCATTGTGACTAGTTTACCCTAGATCAAAAGTGTATGTTAGTGTTAACATGAGAATGTATTTGATGCATAGACTTCATGAATGTGAATGAAAGATAATTGTTTGCTCTTATATAAAACCTTTTAAACTGTATATATCCCTATAATTAAATTACCCATCAAACATGAATGGAGCCCTGGAAATTTAAATGAAATGTGCGGATTTCAAGGTGAGGGTCATTGTGTTCAACCATGGGAATTCACAGACTCAGTCTGCTTTTCCCAATCATCAGCATCAAAGGAAACCCCACATGGTTAGAGACAGTCAATTTGTCGTCTTTTGGAAGAAGATATATCTATATATATAGATATATATAGCTATATATAGATAGATAGATATAGATATGGATTAAAAATCCTTTATCTCTGAGTGTTTGGTTTCTTATAGGGAATATACCAAATGCAAAGCAGCGATCCATAGAAACATTGAGGTTCCCTGAAAACACTTTTGGGAAACTAGCAGTATATTGCTATCATTTTAGACTTACAAATTTTGACTTACCTGCTATGTGTTTTACCTGCTTTAACCCCTCAATAATTCTTAATTCTTTTTCTTAGGTGATAAACTTATAGTTTACTACAGAATTAGCTGTGACTTTTGTCTTTGGTGTTCGGTCAAAAGTACCAGTTGATTTGGGGTAAGTGAATGGTTCTTTGAAATTGGGAGTAACCTGGTAATGGTGTGTTTCTTGGTTTGTGGCCTTTATCACTCAGATAAGTTGGTCTGGGTGGCAGGAAAGGCTGGAGTACCCAAGGGAGTCTGTGACTTCATAGTAAAATTTTTGTTACTGGCTTGGTAAAATCTATTTGTAGAATATACCACCAGAAAGGGGTATCTGCCCTGTTTTTTGACAGTCTGCCCTGATATTGGCCCTCACAACTGTAAGCCATTCAAAAGAGTGTGACACTCATCATTTGTATTTTGCTGTAAATGGACTTTGATTCAATAATTCCTTAGGACCAACGCCTTTAACTGATATTGGAAGCTGGTGCTTGAACACAGGCCTGATGTGTTCATGGTGATCTAAGCCAGTATTTGTCAAAGTTCAGGTCATGACCCAGTACTGGGTCGCAGACCCAAAGGTATTGGGTTGTCAGTGGTGGAGATGTGTGGAAAGGGGGATGAAGGTAGGTGGCTGCCTCTTGCTGATCGTCAGCCTGTTGTAACATAGTATCAGCCTTCAGTAGAGAGCATTGAGACAAATGCTAGGGTTGTTAGGATTAACAATGAGGTGCTAATTGTTGTTCAAACAATTTCTATGCCTCCTCTCTGAGTCAGTATCTCTTTGGGCTTCTCTCATTCATATGAAAAGGACTGAGGTCACTGGCAAGCAACCTTTGCGATTTTATCAATAGACCCAATGAAGAAAAGAAAAAAATCTTTGAACACCCCCTTATTCCACCATTTCTGGGATCTGTGGATTGCAGTTATTTTTGCAAATTAGGACTAGCCTCTTTTTTCAGTTGGTTGAGAATTCCCTTGCTTGCAACAAAAGTTATGACTTGTAGATTTTAATAAAAATTATTTCCAGAGATTTGACTGATAATTAAAAAGAGAAGAGAAAAGCAAACTTTTCTAATGGGAGCCTGTGTTAGAAAGTATGACATTTTTTCCACAATTAGAAAGCCTAAGTAACAGAATAAAATCCAACTCAGGGATGGATCTGCTGGAAGGAGAAGTTATAACAAGATCCTAGTCTGAAGGGGAGTGAATAGCTCCATTGTGTTGCTGCCTTATGCACATTGACAGCAACAGGGCTCAACAGACCAAGCAGAGGGCTGTACCCCTCCATTCACAATATTATGGACAATTGTGTGTTCATGGAAATTCATGCAGACTCAGGGAGCAGATGAAGAGCAGAGATGAAAGTGGAACCCAGGGGCTGCTTCAGTTCCTGGGATTTGGCAGTGGAGAAGGGAACAGGACCTGGAGGGACTTGGACAAGCTCAGCAGCAGACAGGATCTTCCAGGACCTTTCTTTCTAGCTCGGCATTGGCTCTCTTCTCCTTCCCATGTCTCAGCACTTCCATCTCATTTCTCTACCCAGGTCACCCCCCCCCCCCAATTGCAAGGAGCTCCCAGACACACACTCCAGTCTACTACATGCCATTTAAGAGACTTGACATTCTTCCTGATTTGAGACAGGAATGTGGCATGTAGGATCACCCTCTGCAAGTTCCATGTAGGTGATCTCAAATTAGATGTGTAGATTTTGGAGATGCAATAGAAGCCTCAAGAGAAAGGATAAAAGCCAGGAGGGATTCCCACCCACCCCCAACCCTCCACCCCGCAGCCATGGTCACTGTTTAATATTCTGACAGTGGCCACTTTTTTTCATTGTGGGGTTGCCACATGGCAGAGAGGTCCAGAGCTGGGTCCTGAGGAAAATAGTTTGACAACCACTGAAGTAAACCATGGAGAAGGCAGATAGCCACCGTAACAGGGCCCCTAACCCTCCTGAGGGGGGAGGGGTGGCCTGCCAGGGTCTCCAGCCCCACTCAGGGGTGAGACCCCCAAGTCTTTAGTTCATTGTTCTGGGCAAGACTACCCATTTCAAAAGGGATAGCCGTGTTAGTCTAGTCCAGTAAAAAAACAACAAGGAGTTGTGTGGCACTTTAAGACTAACAGATTTATTTTTTGCATGAGCTTTTGTGGGAGAAGATCCCACTTCCTCAGATGCTTCGAAGAAGGGTAAACTTACAGAAAGGAATGAAACTTCCTTGCATTTAGTTTCATTCCTTTCTGTAAGTTCACCCATCTTCAAGACTACCCAGCCACCAGCCCAGCGTAGGGCAAGGCTATCAAGTCTCTGGCCCCTTGGCTGGGCAAAGTCACACAACCCTCAGCCCTCTGTAGGGCTGGGTCCAAGCTTTTAGCAAGGTACAATCAAACTCAGAAATAATATCTTCTAGGATGTCTAGGAAGGGACGATATCATCGTGGGGTTTGCAGACTACGATGGTGCTCAGGTTAGAGGAAGAGATTAGCTGGGGCATGGGGTCACTCCACTCCACTGTGTCCCAGCTCAGGTACCCGAAAGGGCCCGGGGCTTTGGTGCAGGGGTCAGTGGAGTCCTGGCCGCAACACACTGACCTCGAGGCACCTGTGGCTTCGGTGCAGGGGTCAGCAGTGTCCTGGCCACAACAGGCTGCCCACCGAGGGTTGAGTCCTGCACTCCCTTGGGTCATGCCTGGTCCCTAGCTCTAACTGTACCTTATCGTCCATCTCTTCAGAGTAGTCCCCCAGGGGTAGATTATAAACCCCCTCCATTTTGTTGGGCAGTGGTAAGTCAGGGAGTCCTTCTGGTTCTTCTGCAAGGGGTAACTCCTCCACGTTGCAGGAAGTGGGCAGAGGCACAGGGTCCTCAGTGGCCAGGGGTAGTTCCTCCAAGTCGCAGGAGACAGGCAGAGGCTTGGGGTTCTCAGCAGCTAGAGGTAGCTCTTCCAAGTCACAGGAGGTGGGTTGGGGTTCAGGGTCCCCAGTAGGTGCCAACTCAGGACCACTTGCCGGCCCCCTTACTAGTGGCTACTCCTGCGGTTGTGGGGTGCCCCAGGGCTCGGGCGGTGGGCCCCAGTCACTGCCCGTGAGCAGCCCCCGCCAGACCGACAGACCTAGGTCTGGAGGCCAGAGCCCAGCTTCTCCATGGGGCAGCACAGGGTCAGGAGCAGGCTAATTTGCATGCTTCCCCGTTGCTGATCTGGCTTTAACTGAGCTGCCTGCCTCTCTTTTTATATTTCCTGTCCCGCCCCTCCTCTTCTCGGCTGATTGACAGCCTCCTCCTGGCTCTGCCCCCTGGCTATCTTGTAGGTCTTTCTGGGCTTTCTCTGAGGGGGGCTGTGCCTTCCCCCTACAGCCACATTCTGGAGCTTTTGTGTCCTCCTCCTGTTCTGCTTCAAATATAGTAGATTACAGCAATAAAGTCTAGCAACTACAAAAAGGATTATTGTGGTCAGATCTTTGTGTGGGAAGAAGGGACAAAGTTTCCCAGGAAGCTGAAGATGAAAGAAGGCATTTTTACTTCCCGTTCATCAGGCTTTGTAAGAAGTCCAGTGGCTTCAGATGTTTTTACCACTTTGACAAATGGAACTGTAAGATTTGACTGGTTCTTCAAAACCCTTCACTTTTGCAACTAGAAACACATCAGACTTTCATGGATTTGAGTTGTGGCAGCTACCTTCATGCAAGAAATGATTTCTTCTAGGCATTCTAACATTTTAGTAGAGGCAGAGGTTGTGTCAACTGAGAAAAAGATGAGTTTAATTAAGATACTGTTGGCAGCTAAACCCATGGTGTCTCAGAATTTCTCTCAGTAGTCTCATGTAGATACTGAAAAGACGTGGGAATTATAAAGCTCTTCGGAAAGGAAGAACCATTAACCATTATGACTCTCTTAGTTGTGCTGGACAGTAACAATTGGAGCCACTGAAGTACTGGATGATCTGTTCCAGCTGTGTGAGATAGGTATGCTTAGTACTATTTGTGGTTCACTGTGTCAAAGGCTGCAAAGAGTTCCATTAGTATAAGCATGAAATGTGTCAATATGGTAGCAACTTTGTTAGCTGACTACCCATCAGCTAGGAATTGCAATGAGAGCACCAACTTATTTCACACAGGGGACTGAATAGCACTGAGATAAACATGTTCCAAAGGGGCATCCGTGTTAGCCTAGTAAAGCAAAAAAAGCAAGGAGTCTTGTGGCACTTAAAGACTAACAGATTTATTTATTGCATGAGCTTTTGTGGGAGAATATCCCACTTTGTCAGACGACTTTGATCTGCTCTGCTCTCACAGGCCTTTATACTTCACAGAAAATTGCTGAAGTCTATGAGATTCTACACAAAAGATGGGACCAGGGTAACTTCTCCTTTGAATTCAGTCTATTGAGCTAGATAGAAAAAAGTCTATAGCCCCTTAGGACTCTCTAAACCAAACCACCTGATTCTTTACCATGCACAAATGTTGAACAAATAATAGTAGTAATAAATGAAAAGTCTGGTTCTCCACTGCTCATGCCAGTTTCATTCCATCATAATGCTAATAACTACAGTGGTCAGGTTGGTGCAAAAAAGGTGTAACTGAGTGAAAAATAAAATAAAAGTTGGTAACTTCCCATTTTATTAAATGAATAATTAAATATTTTGACTTTTGCTTCTGTGCTTTTATATCTTAATAATTGTTGTCATATCAATAGTACCATGAAATAGTATAAAATGTAATCTCAAGGTGCAACATAAAGAGTAATTCAGTTTTAAAAAGAGTAGTGAAAATGCCTTTCTTGGACTGACATTTTGTGTAACTGGGAATTCTGGAATTTTAGATAATTTACTTTTTTCAATCACAGTTTTTGAGATACAGGTTTATTCCTTCACACTGAGTAGTGTTTGAAGTTTTAAATATATTAAAGCTGTTAGTACCTGATTGTAAATATTATGTCTTCTCTTTTTCTGTTTATCAAATTCATTTGCATAGTCACTATTACAACATTAGCAGTGAGCATCTGAATTCTAAGATCCAGAGAGTTGTTTTTTAACCTGTGAGTTACCTGTATTCAGCAAAACAAACAAGGAGTTTTGTGGCACTTTAAAAGACTGACAAATTTATTTACTTATTGCATGAGCTTTCGAGGGAGCAAATGCTACTTCATCAGACACTTGAAGATGGAGAACTTAAATTCAGGGAAATGTAAGTCTTTTGAGCAGACATTGTCCTGTTTAAGAATAAATGGACACAAATTTGACATCAGAAGAAAGAACATTCAGAAACCAGTGGGAAACATTTCAATCTCCCTGCTCACTCTATAGAAGATATGCTAATTGTTTTATTTAAGCAAACTGATTACAAATCAAAGCTTCAAAAAGAAACTGCAGAATTGGCATTCATATGCAGATTTGACACCAGTGCTCTAGGCTTATATGGGGTCATCAGCAGGTTTTCTTATTACAATAGATAGGTTTGCCTTTCCTCTACCTCTTCTCTTTACCACGCCTCCTCCTAATATGCTGTTCACACTTTGCATCTAAACAACTGCTTTGATTTGCTGACACAATCTGCCCTCATCCTATGACTTACATTTCTCTGCATTTATTTTTTCCCCATTATGTAAGTTCTTGATCTTCAAGCATCTGACAAAATGGGATTTTCTCCCATGGAAGCTCATGCAATAAATAACTTGGTTAGTCTTTTAAAGTGCCACAAGACTCCTTGTTTGTTTTGCTGAACTAGACTGACACAGCTACCCCTTTGGAACTTGTCAACCTATATTCAGGAACATCATGTTATCAAATATTGGGCTGTACTTTGTTACTGCTGGTGCCTGCTAGTCTGTGGGAATATAGATGCCTAGGGAAAATACATCTTAATTTTGTTTTTAAAAAGTGCCCTCAGAAGTATGGTATAAATAAGACTGGATGATTGATAAGGGGATGCTCATGAATTAATTATGTTCCATGACAGATGAGGTACTTGTTTTGCAGATTTTTTTCTGTAAAGGATGAAATAAAGATCTGTTGAAAAGTGTTTTAACTCACTAAGAACAGCTAGTTATCATAGTTGTTAGTAATAATGACCTTATTAGAATTCCCTTTAGTTTATTGATCATATAGGCTAAAGAGACCCTAAAAGAAACTCCTTAAGTAACTAGGTAAAATGAAAATGTCAAAAACAGAACACATAGTGAAACTAAACAATTTCCGCATTTCAGGAAAGATGTGGAGAAATTGGAGAAAGTCCAGAGACGAGCAACATGAATGACTAGATGTCTGGAACACTTGATTTATGAGGGAATATTGAAAGAGTCTGTTTAGTCTAAAAAAGAGGATACTGAAAGTAGACATGATAACAGTTTTCAGGTACCTAAAAGGTGGTCATGAAGAGGAAGGAAGAAATTGTTCTTGTTAACTGGCAATGATAGGACAAGAAGCTGTAGCCTGAGATTTTTGCCATCTCTTTAGTATCACAGAAAATCTTGATTGAATAAAGACATATAAGGGTAGAAAATAATGTAAGGCAATCTAGTAGAAATTGTATGTCAAAATAAAGCTGGAAACAGCATAATATATAATAATTAGTGGTAAAGAATTTGTAAGTTATCATTTGTAAATGTTTAAAACAAAGTTGGTATTCAAAAGGCATTCAGCAAGTGAAATCTGAAGGATCATAGGTGAATAGATCTAATAGGTATATCTCTTTAAGGAAAAGTAGGTCAAGATGGAGGAAGATTTTGAACTTTTGAACTCACTCAGTCCCTCTTCTGTCAAGTATTCTAAGGTGTCCACCCACTGTCAAAAGGACCCATCAAAAGTATTGATTTTGATCATGCACTGTGCAGGTGATAGATGAAATCATCCTTTTGTGATTGGATGAGGGTGAAATCATCTCTTTTATGAGTGGTCAAGGGGAGATGAGAGTGATAAGAGAGTGAATAAAAGGTGCTGCACGGCAGCTGGACTTCAGAGATCTCTCCCACTCCTTACTGGGTTCCACTGGCTTCTGGCTATGTTCCTGCTGCACTAAGGAGTCTCACTCACTTTCATCCCTAGAGAAAGTAACAACGTCTCTAGTGGAACTGTACGAGCTAAGTCGCGGGACTTAGTCTCACAAGGGCATCCTCTGGACTTAGTCTCTGGGCAGTGACTCAGGACTTAGTCTCTGAGCTGGGTCTCCGGACTTTGTCTCAGCAGGGCAAAGCCGATCTCTCTCTCTCTCTCACTCTCATACACTCTCAGACAGGCAGCTAACTGAGTCCTGTGTAAAGTCTGTGAGCAACAACTTGATACTTTGTAGCTCCAGCATAGCAAGGGGCCTCACAGCAGCTGCACCTGCAAGCCTTCGAGAACATTCTGAGCTGCCGTAGTTCCAGTTTCCATGGCGACCAGAGCAGAGCTGAACAGAGAAGCCGGAGAGCAAAGACCTTCAACCAGCAACTGCAAATACCATCTGCAAAGAGACTTTATTTTCTTCAAATCTGTGGTAAGAAAAGGGTCCTAAGGAGGGGAGGACAGTGAGGAAAAAGACTCGAAGACCAACAGACTGTTTCAGAGCTGACAGGGGGCCCAATCCTTACAAAGTAATTTTATGACTAAAAGTAAACTGCCCAGAAGAGTGTGAAACAAGGAACCCAGACTAGGTTTTAAAGGAGTAATATTAAGACCTGAGATCTCCCCATCCCTTAGGCAACCGGCCCTTGCTTATGGGATGTTATAGTTTGTTAAGTGTTTTGTATTTGTCTCTAATGCTTTAATGAATTTTGTCTTGCTATTTAGTTTGTAATTATGTGTCTGTAACTGTAAGAAGAGAAACACAGCAGAGAGTATTCCATCCTAAACTGTCACTCTGTAATGCTTGCTGAGATATACAAGTATTAATTGATATTTTTCAGTCTTTGAATCTCATGATACTTCTGTAAGATCTTAAAGTAAATGAAAATATGTTTAACATCTCTAAAAAAATGTTAATACTTGTTTTAAAGAAAATTCTTGCTTTAAGTTTTCTTCATTGCTCTGAATCTGTTCTTGATCGGCAGGCTGTAGCCGTGTTTTCCACTAGGGGTTTTACCCATTTAGGCTGCATTGATCCCACCCTCCATCTCAGAACTAATCTGGTTTGGAGGCAATTAAATAATATTTGTTGCTTTCAGGTGGTTTAAAACCTGCATGCGAGTTCTGGGGTAACAAAGCAATGGGCTTAAATTACAACAAGGGATGTTTAGGTTGGACATTAGGAAAATATTACTAACTGTCAGGGTGATTAAACAATGGAATAAGTTGCCTAGGCAGGTTGTGGAATCTCCATCATTGGAAGTTTTTCAGAGCAGGTTAGAAAAGCACCTGTCAGAAATGGTTTAAGAGAGTACTTGGTCCTGCCATGAGTGCAGGGGACTGAACATGATGACCTTTCATGGTCTCTCCCAGTTTCTATGATTCCAAAGGAAAGCAATATTCTCTCTTAAAAGGAGTTTTTGTCTCACACCCTATTAAAAAATGATAGAGACCTTAAATGTTATGTCAGGTAGTACAAACTTCTAGCATTCCACTGGTTATAGAAGAGACGTGTAGTGGCCAGTTCTTTACATTAGGTCATGTGTGGTAACACATTTACTCTTTCTGTATTCTGTATAGTACTGCATTAAGTTCAGATTGTCAAACCTTTGATTAAATAATTGCATTTGAGGCTACTTATGTGACAGTCTTGATTATGAGGTACTTAGATACTACAATGATAAGGGCTGCATAAGTTCCTAAGACAAGATATATCTATTCAACTATTTTATTTTATGGTAATTCCTAAAGACTTCATTCCAAATTATGAGCCTGTTGTACTACTGTGTATGCATAGCACATTTTACTAAGTGTTTTATTGACTGCTCTAAAGAATATTTAGGTTATGTCTTTGAAGTAAAATTGCCAGTGTAAATTTGTTATAAATATTTTGCACTGTGCCAGTAAAGAACTCTCTGAGATTCTATTCTGAACATAGGCAAAAAAAAAAAAAAAAAGAAAAAAAGAATATATGCTCTAGATTCCCAAAACATCTTGTTTTCAAATTTCTTGCAAGCTCATATTGACATACCTTCTATCAAGGTGACTGGTGAGGTTGCCAGTAGTAAGAGATATGAGTTGATGAGACATCTTTGATTGGTAATATGACTTCAGGGAATATTGTTAAATGCCAGCAACTCTTCAAAAAGCTTCCTTGGCTCACATGTTTTTTTCTATTTGTGTTTCAGTGGAGATAAAGGCCATTTATGAAGTATGGACACTTTTTGTTAGTGATGGTTTATACAGTAAGTGGATCACATGGATTATATTTACTAGCAAAAACAGAGTTCTGTGGCACCTGAAAGACTAACAAATTTCTTTGGGGATAAACTTTCATGGGCTCCAACCTATTTCATCAGATGCATGACGTGGAAATTACAATTGAGAGGTATATATACACGTGCCAAGATGCAAGAGGGCAAGTGTTAGCAAAGTCAATTCAGTTAAGGGGAAATGAAGCCCACTCACATCAGATGATGACAAGGTGGGACTGTGTGAACAGGCATAGCTTTTGTAATGTGCTAATCATTCCAAGTCCCTGTTCAGATCCAGTCTTTACTAGGTTATTTTGATTCAGGTACCAGGTATTTTAGTTCATTCATCAGCAAAATGTAACGGCTCTTCTGCAGTCATATAATATTGGTGGAATTGAATCATGCAGGAAAACCTATTTATTTCCACCATGAATCTCAGAATTTGAAAACAGTTTAAGATAAAGAAAAATATTTTATTTTAAAATAAATGTTGCTGAAAGTGCCTGTCAAGATTTTGCTGAAAAACACAGCGCCATCCACAGCCTCAGAAACAACTCTGATGTTATTAGGAGGCTGACAAAGGAGGTGCTGTCATCATCATGAATAAATCAGACTGATCAGGAGGCTTATGAAAAACTCTCCAATACAACATTCTACAAACCACTTCTCTCTGACCCCATCAAGGAATACCAAAAGAAACTACAACACCTACTCAAGAAACTCCCTGAGCCAGAGCAAAAACAAATAAAGAAACACATACCACCAGAACCCTGATCAGGGTTATTCTATCTACTACCAAAAATCCATAAAAAAGGAAACCCTGAATGCCCACCATCTCAGGCATTAGCATGTTTACAGCAGGCTTATCTGGCTATGTGGACTCCCTCCTAAGACCCTATACTATCAACACTCCTCGCCCTCTTTGAGACACCATGGACTTCCTGAGAAAAATCCAGTCCATTGGTGAGCTTCCAGAAAACACCGTCCTGGCCACTATGGATGTAGAAGCTATTTACACCAACATCCCACAGAAAGATGGATTACAAGCTATTAGAAAAAACATCCCAGATGATGCCACAGCACACCTTGTGACTGAATTTTGTAACTTTGTACTCACCCACAACCATTTCAGATTTCAGAATAATTTATACCTTCAAGTCAGTGGCACTACTATGGGTATCTTCATGGCCTCACAATATACCAACATTTTTATGGGTGACTTAGAACAATCAAGTCTCATCCCAAAGCACCTCTTCTCTACTCAAGCTACACTGATGACATCTTCATCATCTGGACCCAGGGTAGGGATGCCCTTGAAGAGTTCCACAGAGATTTCAACAATTAACATTCCTCACAGGAGATCTACTTTCTGGACACTACAGTAAAAATTAGGGTTGGACACATAAACACCATCCTATACCAAAAACTTACTGATCAGTATAAATACCTACATCCCTGAAAATTTCATCCAGAATGCATCACATGATCTATTGTCTACAGCAGGGTTTCCAACCATTTTAAGGCTGTGGACACCTTTCTAACCCCCCAAAACTTTGCAGCTCCCAGAGTGCATTGCGCTGCTGCATGGAAGCGCTGCTGCAAGAATTTGCCCAGTACCACTTTCCTGCTGGGGACCGGGAGCCGCTGTGGCTATGGTCCCCCACTCCTGCCCAAGGAGCCGCCATGGCCACACCTCTGTGCCAGGGAGTGGGGGCTGCCATGGCCATGACCTCCTGCCTACCCATCCCTGTTTTCCCTGCCTGCTGTCCCATTCTCGCCCCCACTGGTTCCCCATCCCCAACCCCCCAAGCCTCTTCATCCCCCAATTACCTGGCCACCAGATCTTCTGGTACCTGGCCACTCTGTAGGCTACTCTTCCTGAGCATACTCTAAGCATGCTCAGGGAGTGAGAGTTTTAAAAACTCCCTGCCTGGGGGAAGCTTTCTCCTGGCCAGAAGCCTGGGTCTCTGTGGCAACCAGAGACACCGGGGGCATCCAACCCCAGCTCCCAGCCTTTCTGTGGCCCCTGGAGCCACTCTGTGGCCCCCAGGGATCCACGGACCCCAGTTTGGAAACCACTGGTCTACAGACAAGTCCAGAGATAAAACTTCATTTGCTCCAATCCCTGAGACAGACATGGACACCTTCAGGATCTCTATCAAGCATTCTTAAAACTACATTACCCACCTGTGGAAGTGAAGAAACAGATTAACAGAACCAGGCAGGTATTCTGAAGTCAACCACTACAGGAGAAGCTCAAGAAACAAAACAACAGAGTGCCAGTAGTCATCACCGACAACCCGAAAGTCGACCTCCTGAGCACATCATCAAGGATCTACAATTTATTATACAAGACCATCCCTTATTTTTACACTTACAGAACGGGAGGAAATAAATACAGGGAAGTGTTACTTATAGGATCAGGTTACACTGTAACAGCAAATCAAAGCAGTTGTTAAGATTCAAACATCGGGGAACAGCATATACAGGAAGATAAGGCCCAAGCACCTGTTGTGCTCTCCTCGCTTACAGATAGCCCACCAACCTTAAGCAGGTATTTGCTAGCAGCTACAGACCTAACAACAGAACCGTCAAAGCTGGCAACCAACCACGTGCAAATCCATGCACTAAACCAAGCTGACAACTTTGCCCACATGTGTGCACAGAAGACACCATTATAGGACCTAATAAAACCAGCTACTCCATCAAAGGCTAATTCACCTGCTCATCCACCAATATGATTTATGGTACGATGTGCCAGAAATGCCCCTCTGCCTTTTATATTGGAGAAACAGGATGGTCTCTGCACAAAGGAACAAATGGGCACCAGTCTGACATCAGAAATCACAACATTTAAAAACCAGTAGCTGAGCACTTCAGTCTTCCTAATCATTGTGTTAATGATTTGTTAATAGCTGTGCTCAAGCAATTGAATAAGACATCAAGGCCTCAAAAAGAAATGCAGAACTGGAAATCATTTGCAAATTTGATTTTTTTTCCAAAGGGATAGCCGTGTTAGTCTAGTCCAGCAAAAAACCAACAAGGAGTCGTGTTGCACTTTGAGACTAACAGATTTATTTTTCGCATGAGCTTTCATGGGAGAAAATCCCACTTCCTCAGATGCTCTGTCTCTTCAGGATTAAATGGATACTTCTGATTTTTTTCTCATCACAACAGGTGCTTGGGCCTTATCTTCCTGTATATGCTGTTCCCCGATGTTTGAATCTTAACAACTGCTTTGATTTGCTGTTACAGTGTAACCTGATCCTATAAGTAACACTTCCCTGTATTTATTTCCTCCCATTCTGTAAGCATCCCCATCTTGAAAGCATCTTATGAAGTTGGAATTTTTCCCATGAAAGCTTATGTGATAAATAAATTTGTTAGTCTTTAAGGATATGTCCACACACGGTCTTTAGATCGAAATAATGCAAATTATTTTGATGTAAAAGGTTGCAGGTCCAAACTACATTTCCTTATATTGAGATAAGGAGCTCTCTTATCTCGCAATAAGGCAAGTAATTTCTATATAATAAAACCTCGTATTATATAAAAATGATGGTTTAAAAGAAACTTATTTTAAAATAATGTTGCATGGATGTGTTATTTCAATTTAACTGTTATTTTGATTTAACACTTTTGCCCTTCTCTTTCCCAGGGTGCTATCCTCTTTCTATATATTGGGTGCGGGCATGGCCCTTCTAGGGGACCATCTTGCCACACTTCCCATGGTGTCCCTCTCCTAAATCCATGAACATGCTAGTTCAATTTGAGTTTCTAGTGGGGACATGTTAAATCAATTTAACTTAAATCGAACTAATGATTTTTATAGCAGTTTTATTAAAACAATTTAATTTAAATTGATTTAACTGCCTAAGTGTGGGCATAGCCCAAGCGCCATGGGACTCCTTGCTTGTTTTTCTTGGCATTTAAGTGATTGTCCCTTCCTGGCTGATAGTGAAACTCACGGTCTCACTCTTCTGGTACTAACTGGAACCCTTGAACTACATCTTGGTGAAGAAGACTAACTTCAGCACTGAGTGGAGGGGTGATCCTGTGTTATCTTGTCACCTCTAGATGGGGATGCCACCACGTCAAGGTTGAGGTGCATTGGTAGGAGAACATAGTACTGCTTTTGCTTGTGCCCTGCTTGTTCTGTGAATTCATAAAGCCTATCAGTCTGCAGGGATTTAATTACAGGAACATTCATAAATACCAAACTTGGGTACATAGAAACATTTTCCAAAAGGAAAGGTTACATTTTTGGTGGCACACACCATGTGATATCTATATCTATATCTATCCCTCTAAGTGTTTTTTAACATATCCATAATTGCATCTTGTGGCGATCAGTTCCATAGGTGAAATATTGCACAGGGTTAAAAGTATTATCTTTTAAATGTGGTGTATATTGACTTTCTTTGCATATCCACTTTTCTTTTATTAGAAAAGATATATAAATATACATTTTGGCTAGTGTTTCTCAACCATCATGTGAAGGGCTCTTTGTGGTAATAGTTTTTATGATGTGGGCAGTTGTTTAGGAGAAGATGGATTAAAAACATGGGTTCACTTTATATCTTCCAATATTTGATCACTACTGACATGGCCCAAATTGAAACTGGAAAGCTACAGGTAAATGGCAGCTTATGTGATAACAAATCTCTTAAGGCATTTGGTCCCCTCAACTGTATTTTAAACAAACAAACAAAAAAGGTTAAAGTAAAGGTATGGACATTTTAGTCAACTATTTTTTTAACCATATATCTCAAATATTATAGGAGGAAAACCCCACTGAGCAGCTGGCCTTTCATTTCCAAGGCCATACTGGGTCAGAAAAGAAAGATACCTATATGCATTCACATCCTTGCAATAAACAGCCAGCAAATTAAAAGAAAACACATATTAAAACCAGCCACATATAGTTTAAAATATTTTGAACAACAATTTGAATCCTTCACTTTTAGCAACACTTTTTGTAGACAATAGCTATGAGTATAGGTTATCTAATGTATAACAATACTAAAATGTCACATTTCACAATGATAAAATATTAAGAAAGAAAGCTTCCAGCTAAGAGGAAGCAAATCTGTTTAGTGGAAAAAAGACATGGCCTTTTATGTTGAGTATTATCTTTAAAAGGCAAACAACATTGCAGAGGTTCTGTCTTTGATATATGATACATCATACTTTTTAAAGGCACTTTTGTTCATTATTTAGGATTTTTATTCTGCTGATGAGCAATATAGCTATGTAAGGTTGTTGCATAATGAGCAACTACTCTCTGCTTCTCTTATGTTCAACTGAATGGCAAAAATGACCATATTTCCTGGAAAAATGGGTTGCTTGAAATGTGTTTAGTTGCTTGAAATACTGGCAAAAAAAAAAAAAAACCTGGAAGGAAAAATGTAAGAGTTCCTGAAAACGTTTAAACATGTAAATGACCAGCTTCCAGGGTTTAGATCACAACTAACTCAGAAATTGAAAAAATAGAAGAGATATTTTATTGAATCTGAACAGTAGTTCCTCTAATCCAGTATCCTGTCTCCAAGGCTATGTCTACACTAAGGGGGCTCTTTTAAGTTGACTTAACAAGGTCAACTTTAAGTCTACAATGTCTCCAGTGTAAGCAAGTGCTTTAGCTGACTTAATAAATTCTAAATTTTGCCATGGAGTCCCTTAGCTCAACCTAAGGCAGGTTAAGTTGAACTAAGGCTCCACTGTAGACATACCCTAGGAGCTAGCAGTACCAGATGTTTCAGGGGATATGTACCACAGATCTTGTAGTGCACAATTATAGTGTACGATGCACATAAGGATCCCTTTGTTTAATTGTTGATTTATGCCTCAAGGCATGAAAGTTTAAATCATGGGTAGATATGAGTTTGTGTATACATCAATATAAGGTATGTGTATTTGTTATTCAGCTTAAAGTGCATTTATTGTTTTCTGGAATTCGGCTGAGCCTTTGGTCTCATAATGTATCTCTCTATCCATACCATTTACTCTTTTTTAATGTGTCCGTAATTGCATCTTATGGAAATGAATTCCATAGGTGAATTATTGCACAGGATTTAAAGTATTTCCTTTTATCATCTTTTAAATATGGTGCATATTGACTTTCATTGAATACCCACTTTTCTTTTGTCAGAAGAGTCAGCAAATAGGAGTGATCAACTTGTCCTCTCCACTGGGTGCTTCTGAGGTGTCTGTACTCTGTTCTCAACTAAATGTTTCAAATTATTTATCTTTTATCTTTATAGAGATCATTCCCTGACCCTTAATACTTCAATTTCTGTTACAACTTTTCTGAGATGGGATTACCAAAACTAAATAGAGTATTCCATTTAAGGTTGTTCATTGGCTTATATTACAGTATTATAATACATTCAGCATTAGTTTGTATCCTAATAGTTTATTTACTTTTTTGATTGCTACTTCACACCGATCAAAGGCTTTCTCTGAGTTGTTGACAATGGACACCGAAGTCTTTTTCCTGAATGTTTATGATGCTGGGAGGTTCAACACAGACCATTAAGGCATTGTGTCATTGCCTGCCCTGCCTGGCTTCCACCAGGTTTCGTAACTTCTTGCAGGATTACTTTAACACATTCCCAGTCCCAAATTTCTCCCAAACTCCTGCCTTGTACTGTCCAGACCCCTCACTGGATGCTTACAGAAGTTATTAAATTGGCTGTTCCCCTAAGGATACAGAACCTACTGACTTATTACCTCAGTTGGTAACATCATTTTAATCAGATCACTCAATTCGTTTATAGTAAAAGTAAAACAAGTTTATTTTTGAAAAAAGACATAGGTTTAAGTGATACAAAGTATAAGGTATAAAGATACACACGATTGCAAACACAAAAAAGTAAGCATACAGTTCTATGATTAAATGCTGATTTAACAAATTACAGTTACTGGTTTAAAGAAGTGTTTCTCACCAAGTCTCTAAACCAGTATGGCTGACTAGATTCTCTGGCCAGAGCCCTTCACAGAGCTCAAAATATTTGTCAGTTCCTCTGTCTTCTAATGTGAAGGATGACAAAATGGCTTTTTCAGTGTGCCCATATCTTCTCAAAATTCACTGACCTTGCTTCAAGATGCAGGAAGAAGTGCCAGGAGTGCAATCTCCATTCACTGACAAAATGGTTAAGTGGTCATGTTTCCCTGCTTGTTTTCCTGATGGTTTTATGTAATTTGAATGTATATGTGCTTTTCTTTGGCACTGGTCACATCTTGCAGAATTTACTTAGGAAATCCTTTCAATCAGGTGAAGCCACGTCCTTCATCTGGAACAGGTGTGGCTTGACTGAGGCACTGCTCGGGAAATACATTTTAAAATCCTATTTCTAGCACTTATTTGTAATGCCCGTTTTAGGTTCAGCATCCATATATTACTCAAGAATACTAAGTGAGTTATTAATTTTCCAATGTTATATGCACATTTTATGTGTATAATGACAACAGTGTGCCAACTGGCAAAGTGATGTTCTTAGGATCACAGTGGTTAGTTAATTTAGAATATCACAATGCTATATAAGTAGTTAAAATTATTCCTGCAAATGTGTACTATTTTGCATTTGTTCCTATTGAATTTCATCTGTCATAGAACCATTGCCTATGGACTTAGCTTTTTGTGGTCTTTCTGAAGGTCGTGAGACTTCATAGCCATGATTAACCTAAACAGTTTTGAAAATAACTGAACTTTGTACATTTTCTAGAAGGATGAACTCAAAGTTCACTGGTGAAAATCTCATGCAAAGGGGGAAATCTCTAAGTTTGTGGGGAAAGGAGTTGAAAGACTTTTGGAAAATCACAGGGTATTTCAATATAAGCATCTTAAGGGTACAGCCATCCATCTATCTATCTATCTATCTATCTATCTATCTATCTATCTATCTATCTATCTATCTATCTATCTAAAATATGGCTGATATTTCTACACATTTAAAACTCAACCCAGGTAAAAAACTTTCATAATGGGACTAAAGACAGGAGTCTGAGTTCTTATCGGGCTAGGAATCAGTTTAGTGCTGCTAACTGTAAATAATGCAGCAACTTTGAGATTTACCATTTTTACATTCCAAGCACCTATGAATCACAAAAGAATTACAGTATGTGAACACTGAATTAATAGTGGATTCAAAATATCTACTAATAATGCAGACATCTAATAAATCAAACAGGAGTTAAGTTTTTTAATCCATAGGGTATCTTCTCAGCTTCACTTACTAGGAACTATCTGTTCAACTCCCATTAACACTGATCAGAGATACATCCCTCATTTCTCTTACAACACATGGAAAATGCACCCACAGATATTTCAAAAGTAAAGATGAACTTCTCAGTTTTCTACTAAGGTACCATACCTTCAAACTGAAGTGTTTTACATTTTATAGTATTTTGATATTATAATAGGATTGCCTGAGATAATCTTAACTCATTATTTACATATTTGTCTGGGGTTGATAAATCCTAAAAATATGTATAACAATGTCTGATCTTAATTTATGGAACTGGAATGAATGGGGAAAGGTCAAATTTTCTGATTATACAAAGGACTTTGGGCATTTTGAAACATCTCCTAATTCACAGCAAATGAATGAAAAAGAGTAATAAGATTTTAAAAGTCTGTCTTATATACTTAAAAACGTAGACAGACAGGTACTTCCTTGTTTCACTTAATGTACTGCAGGTACCAACTGTGGCAGGGAGGCTTGATTTTCTGAATTTATGGTTAATGCTGTCATAGCTGGCCAGTTGTATGAAATGATGTTTGTACTGTCAGAGTCCAAATTTAATTTTCCATGACCCTGAAGTGTAAAAGCAGTGAAGTTCCTGAAGAGAAATATAAAGGTCTCATCACAAAAATGAGTGAACCACATCAATATTCCCTGTAAGCTGTGCTGGCGCGCTGCAGCGCAGCACGCAGCAGCCGCCAGCGCAGAGAAGGCTGCCGGCAGCGTATGGCTGGCAGCCAGATTCCTTCAATAGAGCTCCTGTGGAGCAGGGAGTTTTGAAAACTCCCGCCCAGAGAAGCTCTAACGGAGCATGCCCAGAAAATCTGAGCATGCTCCGTAGAGCTTCTCTGGCCCAGGAGTTAGGGCTGAGCCATCCTGCTCCAGTCCAGCCCCAAGATAAGTTTGTGGGGGCTGGGGTGGGGGGATGAGTGGGAGCGGGGGGGACCTAGCAGGAGCGGGGGGTGATGCTGGGAGCAGGGGGGGCGAACGGGAATGGGGGGAGCACCGCCGGGAGTGGGGGGGCTGCGCAGCAGGCCCCGTGGGGGAGGGAGCGCAGCGAGCAACAGGAGTTGCTCAGCTGCCTTCTCCCCTTAGAGGGAACATTGAACCACATATAAGCCGAGGTCCACCTGTGGCAGAGGGCCCCAAGCTCCCCCACCGAGCCGCTGCCTTCCCTGGATGCCCCGACCCCCTCCCTAACCCCTGCACATTGCCACCACTTTCCCCAGGTTCCTAGACCCCCTCCCTAACCCCTCCGCCCTGACGCTGACTTCTTCAGGCCAACCTCCCCACACACTCAGGGTCCCCTTAGCTGGCTCCGGTGGCCATGTAACATGCTGGGGTTCCCTCCATGAGCATCCTCTGAAAATGCTCAGACCATGCTCAGGGCAGGAGATTTCAATACTCCTAGACTGGGCTGGGGCTGCTTCTGGCTGTTCTGGTGGATTTCTGGTATATCTGGCATGCTCTGGCTCCTCACCGATGTATAAGCCAAAAGCCCTTTACACAGGGGATTTTTCAGAAGAAAAAATCTTGACTTATATGCGAGTATATATGGTAACTATTATTTTCCTGAAAGAAATGTTTCCCAATACTAGCCTAGCAAATCTCTTGCATGCATAACACTTGACATAAGAGGCTTCTTGTAATTCATCAGTAAACAGAATATGTTTCATTTCTGCTTTCATTGATGGCTGGTGGCCCTTTTACAAAAGCATCACCAATAACACTCTAATTGTGCATTGTAGGAGTCTACTTCAGGAGGCACAGCCATAAAAAGAAAGGATAATATTTTAGAAGTGCATTGCATGTTAATGATTGCTTTTAATTATGCAATTCCAATGTTCTTCCACCCATACACATTATAATGTTGCAGTTGGAAATACTGCATAGAGTATGCACACTTTAGAAGTTCCATTTATTCGAAAGAGTCTACTGGAAACATTCTCTGTTTCTAAAATGAGGAAGTTTGTAGGAAACAGCAGAATCTTTCAAAACTTTTTTTTTTTTTTTTAAAAAGATCACCATTACTAGGTATTTCAATGTGAACAATGACCTTTCATTCCTATTTAGTGTTATGTAGATGGGTATAGATGCTATTAAACTTTATTCTGGAAATCTAAAACCTGGCTGTGCAGACGAGTGTGTGGCTACCAGCACGAAGAAGGAATGTCAGGACTGAGAGTCTGAGACTATGAAAGGCTTTTAAATACATTTCCTAAAAATGTCTTGCTATTTGAGATGTATAGAAATTATTAGTTAGACAGCTCCTGTTCTTGATTGATTTCAGAATGCAGATATTTTTTAAAAATTGTTATTAAAAGAAAATGACATATGTTCTATTAAATCTTTTCTTTTTCTGTGACCAAATGTGGGCAAATCAACAGGCTCTTATACTTCAAAAAGTATCACTAAATGTGACAATTTCTTTGATGTACCTGTCTATCCAATGTTTTAAGCAGATGGTTGGCTGTCTTTGTCCCTTATTTGCAGTGGAAAATATTTTAAAATGTCATCATGGCAACCTTCCACATGGGGCAACTTTGTCTAGCTGAGTGGAAGAATAGGGCCATTGCCTTTTTCAGGGCTTCCCTACTATATCCCAGAAGGGAAGGTTCATTTGTGGATTCACCAGACACAGACAAAAACCACTTGAAAGAAGGTTAATATTTATTAAATGCTAGGGTAGTATACTGAGCAAAGCAAAATATAAAAGTGGAGAGAGCTTATGTCCCTTCAGTAGCCGGGGACCCCTGGACAGCTGCGGATGACCCCGAGGAGGTTTCTGAGGCACCTTTCTTGTAAGGCCCATTTGGCAAGGTCCAGAAATCACAGGGGCTATGCTAACATATAGCACAATTCAGGGGGTCAGGCCCGCCCTCCCTGAACAGGCTTGGACCAGCCAAGCTGGCTCTGAAGGGCACAAAAATGCAAAAGCACAAAATAATATACAATAAGCAAAAAGAGGCTTAAGCACCTGTTAAAGCAAAAACATAGGCAGACCCTGGTACAATCTTTCTGGGCAGACAGCCCAGAAAACAATTCATGGAAAGGTCGTTCCCATGGGAAAGAGTGTGAGCATCACTGCACTGTCTGTTACAAACATCTTCTGCAAAATTCCCTATAACACCTACAAAAGGTGGAGGAGGGGGAAACTTATTGGAGCAGCCAAGCAGGTTGGAAGAATTTTGAGTCAGATCAAGGGGAGGTCTATTGCCCTTCCTACTGACAGGAAGAGTGGGGGAATATTCATACCTCATGCAACCACGGAGAAGTCATCTTTTACAGGCACAGAGGTAGGAGCTCCTACTGATACTACAACTTGGCAAAAGAATCTGGGCTCACTCTTGACCTGCTATAGTTATTACACTAATCACCTTTTCCCATGGAGGCTGGAAAGGATTTTTTCCCTCACTGCCAGCTAAACCAAGGTGGGGTGGGTTAGTTAGGTTATAATGTCATAACTGGCTACATAAAACTAGTGACAAATGTCTAGTTCAGATAGTTTTGAAATGGATATGGTTATTGGAGAAAATGGATTGGAAAAGGATTTGAAGGAAAGCACGTCTTATAGGAGCTGCATAAGGGTACTTTGTGGTTCCTAGATCTTGTACAACAGGGTGCCGACTCCCACTCTTTTCCTAAGGTACATCTAGACTGGAACCTTAGGCTGACTTAACGAAGCTTATGTCGACCTACAAGCCTCCACGGCCACATTGGGCTTTTATTAAGTTGACTTAAATGCTTCTTTAAGTTGACTTAATACCACCACCTCTTAAGGTTGACTTAACACTTAAGTTGACTTAAGCCAGCGTAGACAGGGAATAGCACTTAAGTCAACTTAATTGGCCTCCAGGCCCTGTCTCAGTGTTCCTGGCCACCAAGAAGGGTCAACCTAGCATCTGCCAGTGTGGACACAGGCAATCAACAGGGCTTTTCAGTGAGGATGCTCTAAGTCGACTTAACAAGTTCAACTTTAAGTTGACTTAGGGTATGTCTACGCTTGGGCACCATCTAATGTTGACACTGAGAAGTCTACATAACAAAACTGAAGCTGAATGGCCACACCTCACTTCATGCACTGGCATCTTGCGTCTCCACTGCTGTTTGTTACTCCCATTTTAGAAACATTGCATTGTGGGTAGGTGTCCCATTCTGCAAGGAACAGCTTGTGGAAAGTGAGCTGTCCTACCATGATGCAATGCCCCTCTCCAATCCCCTTCTCACAGAGAAACAAGGAGTGTTTTTCCCGCCATGTATGTGTAGCAGGGAAATAATAGCTGCCAGCTCCTGGAGTTGCTTTACCTAACCAAGGCAGAGAAAATTTTAACTCCTCCCTCTCTAGCAGGCAACCCTGTCCGCACTGCAGAATGTAGTGGTCCCAACAGGGAGGAAAAGAGCTAAGGAGGCATCAGTTGCTGGACTCTGGGGGGAAGCTGCAGGGTCCCTGGTGGTGAGGGAGGAATCACAGAGTTAAAGGGGAAGGGAGCCCTGAGCCAGATGGAGGCCAGAGTTCCTCAGTGGTGGAGAGAGGACCCAGAGCAGGGTGGAGGGTTTCACAGCAGGGTCCCCCAGGTGGGAGCCTGGTGTGCAGGGTGTGGATTGTGCAGGGTTCCCCAGCTTCCGGCCAGGAATCAGGCCAGGGTCAGTGGGCATGTGTGCAGGGGAGGGTGGACTGTGTGGTGGTGGGAGGGTTTGCTCTGAGCAGCAGTGATGCCTTATGCATTCATTCCCCCTCCCCTTCTGTCACCCACAACACATTGTATCAAGACACCAGAAATAGACACACATGTTGAAAACAGGTATTACTTGATTGTGTTCTGAGACCTGGACATTGCAGCTCTTACAGGAGTTGTTGCAAAGGTCTGCCTGCATTTTCCCTTTAACCCGTGGCTCCTACAGACACACAGAGAAATTCCTCACATCATGCACACAACGCACACGGGTTGCTCATCCAATAGACTGATCTCTCTCACTCACCCCCCCCCCCAACCCCGCAGGCTGGGTCCATGCTGCCACATGTTCCATTACCTGCAGGCAGAGAGGAGGGGGAAAGATATTTCATGGTGATGTAACAAAGCTGCAACATATCAGCCTAGAGAGGCTTGAAAGAACGCAGAACTGTGGGACCAGTCAGTCAGACAAAGGCTGTGATTCATACACACTCATGTAGATCTGGTTTATTAAGGTTGAACAGAAAGCTATGTCTCTTGCAGGGGTGGAGTTACAATGTCAACTTCCAGACACCCCCATGTGAATTTTCCCTCACATGTGTATGTAAGCACACAGCTGGAGGGTGAGTTAACTGCTGATAGGTCAACATGTTCCCTCAGTGTAGCCTAAGCCTTAAAGTTGACCTTGTTAAGTTGACTTAACAGAGTGTAAGTGTAAACATACCCCTAGTCACCTTTCACCTCTTATACGAGAGGACGGGGGTCTAGCTGGAACCTGGTTGAAGATTATATAAAAAAGATTATTCAGTGCAGGTTATTGTCCTTGCCTTAATTTTTTGATGAACATTCCTAGATATTTTAAGTGAAAAAAGATGCAGCCTAATTAAATCAGACCTAAGACCTCCTGTGTTTCTTCTGGCACAGCCAGACAATACTTCTGTAATAGATTATTTTTTTCTGAAGTCCCCAGTCTTGTTGTAATTTTGAAGTGGATTTGTGCTTCTGTGCTTCTAGTTCTTGGAATTTCATATATGGGTATAAAGCTCTTCAGTGAGAAATTTTTAAATAAGTACTGAATTAAAAGAAGGCAAGAAGAACAGGTTACCTGGTTACAGTCTTTTTTTCTTTTCTTTTTTTTTTTTTTTAAATCTGTGTACTGATCTTTGTCATACATGATTAAAGAAATAAGAATAACGATAATTTGTATGTAAGCTGTCTCCTCTTAGACATTTTTTTAGGCTTCATAACATTATGTTGTATTTTTTTTTTTAAATCGAGTTTGTGTTCAGGGCGTGAAGGTCACTATTTGTGCAGCTAATGTCAAGGCCTATAAGCTGTGAGAAATGTACTGAGGTACTCAGCGGGGTGCCCTGCTGTATGTATCATCTCTATCCAGTGCTTCAGAACTGTTGAAATAGCAAACATGTTTACTTTTTATGGTCTGATCTGTGCAGCGGTGGACCGAGGCGTAAGCAGGCTAAGCAATTGCTTAGAGCCCTAGGCATCTCAGAGGGGCTCGGATTTAGTATTACACCCCAAGTACCATCCAGTGTATTTTAAAATGGACTTCTTAATGAGATTGTTAGTATGTATGGTGCTGGTATATTTTTTGCTTTTTGGAAATAAATGGTTTAGAATTTTTAAGTAATAAGTGATGGGAAAGAAAAAGTATAAAATATATTCCTACTTCAGGCCTCCAATGGGGCTTGCACCATCTTTGTATTTGGCAGCTCTGTTTGTGAACTGAGGGGTTCATTTGTCTGTGATGGGGTTTCTATGACAGACAAACTGTAATTATTCTATCGTTATTTTTTCATAACACAAACCAGACTTGTTTGCCTGTTCAGCAACATTTCTAATAATATTAATCTGTTAACTATCATTTATTTTGTGATTCTTCTTTTTTGTTTTTCTATTCCACTTGGCATTATTTCAACTATAATTGTGATGCTTGCAAGTGGGTATTAACACTGTCCGGTGCCCTGAAGAGAAAGAAGTAGATTCTAAGAAAGCAAAAAGAAAATGTGAGGCAATAGGCTAAATATTTAGTCAAAGGAGATGGAACTGTAGGGCCCTGAGAAAGTGTGGCAAGTGTTCTGGCTATGGTCAATATAGTCATCGGGAGACTTCCAAAATCATGAGGATGATACATCTTAGTGCACTGCATCAGAGACAGCCATACTTGTTCATTTGTTAGATAGTGCTATGAGTTCCATTTTTCAGTAGTTTTACTGGCTGATGACGCTTAAAGTCTTCATCACTAAACCAAATCCAATAATACTTGGCAGCTTTTTCTATCACATTCAAACAAACATAAATAATTTCCTAATGTCTTTTGCTCATATGAATGGTGGCGAGATTACTAATAGTAAGACATACATTCAATTCACATAAGAAAGTGTTTTTGTAAACACCAGACATTCCTCTGTGTTAGACAATAATGGGGGTGGCAAGCTTTTGGACATGGGGTACCAAGTTTCCTGCCCCTCTTATCCCCTGGCCATATGCTGAATTTGGCAAAATGGTGGCAATAGGTGAAAGTAAGTGGCACTCCAGACAGCCCTTCAGCCTTACATCCCCCCATGTCCCCTCCTGCAGGGACCGTAGGCATGCAAGGGTCAGGGGTGGGCACTGCTGGTCCCATATGAGTGAGAGGTGGGTCCAGATGGAGGGAGAGGTTGCAGGTGCTCACTGCATTGGCTTGAGTCAAGGGGGCACCGTTGGGTCCCAGCCCACTTTCGGAGGGCATGGGGCTGGAAAGAGGGACCAGCTGCCACACTGCCCTGCTTGGAGCTGGGAGTGTCACAAAGTCAGGCTGTGAGCAATTTTTTGTATACATGACATATGTTGCCAACTCCTGACTTAGAGAAACTCCAATGCTAAGTTTTTGCAATACAAGTGACTACTCTCCTGTTCTGTAGTTGAAATATACTTTGAGGTCCTTCTGTTTCTTTAGTTAATGTTTCTTTTTTTGTTTCTGCTAAACATGAAGGCATTTTTAAAAAAGAAATATCTTTGTCAGTCAGGTTCAGACCTTCCTCAAAAGTTACAGGTTCTGAAAGCTCTCCATAGAGAGATTTATTTTTAATTATTTTTGATTCATAGCTCTGTAGGATTTTCTCCACTAGCCAATATCCTGTGTAGGTTCAACCTTCCTGAAGCCGCAGACAGTGGGATAGCTCTCGAAAGTCTTTACCTATGTGAATAGCCCCAGAGGCTTTGACTGGACTACTCATGTGAATAAGCACCAAGTAAGCAAATATAAAAGTTTGCAGAATCATATATTGTTACCATGAAAAATGTAACCTTCCCAATGTTTCCCAGTTTTTGTCTATTGGTGAAATTAACATGGTGTTCTTACTATATTGAAATACTTTCTCTTTCATATCATGACTAAGGAGGCATATAAAGACATTGCTCGGGACTGCAAGGATAAAATCAGAAAGGCCAAAGGACAAATGGAGTTGCGACTAGCAAGGGATGTGAAGGATAACAGGAAGGGGTTCTACAAGTATATCAATAACAAGAAGAGGATCAGGGATGGTGTAGGTCCCTTACTGAATGGGGCAGGCATCCTCGTGACAGAGGATGAGGAAAAAGCTGAAGTGCTCAATGCTTTTTTTACTTCAGTTTTCACAAGCAAGGTCAGCTCCCAGCCCACTACACTAGGTACGGGGGACTGGGGAGAAGAAGAGAGGCCCTTGGTGACAGTAGGTCAGGTTAGGGACTGCTTAAAGAAACTAGATGTGCACAAGTCCATGGGGCCGGATGAACTGCATCCGAGGGTGCTGAGGGAGCTGGCTGATGAGATAGCAGTACCGTTGGCCATTATCTTTGAAAACTCGTGGCGAACGGGGGAGGTGCCAGAGGACTGGAAAAAAGCAAATATAGTACCTATCTTCAAGAAAGGCAAAAAGGACGATCCAGGGAATTACAGACCTGTCAGCCTCACCTCAATCCCTGGAAAAATCATGGAGCAGCTTCTCAAAGAATCCATCCTGAAACACTTGGAGGAACGTAGAGTAATCAGGAACAGTCAGCATGGATTTACCAAGGGTAAATCATGCCTGACCAACCTCATCGCCTTCTATGATGAGATGACTGGATTTGTGGATGCGGGAAGAGCCGTTGATGTCATATACCTTGACTTTAGCAAGGCTTTTGATACGGTTTCCCACAGCATTCTCATTGGCAAATTAAGAAAGTATGGGTTAGATGCATGGACTGTAAGGTGGATAGAAAACTGGCTAGAACAACGGTTTCAGCGTGTAGGAATCAATGGCTCCATGTCAAGTTGGCAGGCAGTAACAAGTGGTGTGCCCCAGGGGTCGGTCCTGGGGCCAGTTCTGTTCAATGTTTTCATTAATGATCTGGATGATGGGATAGATTGCACACTTAGTAAGTTTGCGGATGATACCAAACTGGGGGGAACGGTAGACACCCTAGAGGGCAGAGACAGGATTCAGGGAGACCTAGACAAACTGGAGCAGTGGGCCAAGAGGAATCTCATGAGGTTCAACAAGGATAAGTGTAAAATCCTGCACTTGGGACGAAAAAACCCCATGTACTGCTACAGGCTGGGGAGTGATCAGCTAAATAGCAGCACTGGAGAAAAGGACCTGGGAGTCATGGTGGATGGGAAGCTGGATATGAGTCAGCAGTGTGCTCTTGCTGCCAAAAAGGCCAATGGCATACTGGGCTGCATCAGAAGAAGTGTTACCAGCAGATCGAGGGATGTGATCATTCCCCTCTATTCTGCACTAGTGAGGCCACATCTGGAATACTGTGTCCAGTTTTGGGCTCCCCACTACAAAAAGGACATGGACAAATTAGAGAGAGTCCAGAGGAGGGCAACCAAAGTGATCAAGGGGCTGGAGCACAAGCCCTATGAAGAAAGACAGAAGGAACTAGGCTTATTTAGCCTGCAGAAGAGAAGACTGAGGGGGGATTTGATAGCAACCTTCAACTACTTGAAGGGTTGCTCCAAGGAGGAGGGAGCTCGACTGTTCTCGGTAGTAACAGAGGGCAGAACGAGAAGCAATGGTTTCAAGTTACAGCTGGGGCGGTCCAGGCTGGATATTAGGAAAAACTTCCTTACTAGGCGAGTGGTGAAGCAGTGGAATAAGTTGCCTAGGGAGGTGGTGGAATCTCCATCTCTGGAGGTGTTCAAGTCCCAGCTGGACAAAACACTGACTGGGATGATCTAATGGGAGTGGTCCTGCTTTTTTTGGCAGGGGGTTGGACTAGATGACCTTGTGGGGTCCCTTCCAACCCTATGATTCTATGATTCTATGTTGAGCTTTTAAAATCTGCTAAGTATTTTAATATCCTTTAAAGTTTATTGTGTTATTTACCATAAAAATATTCTCTTCCTCCCTACCTTTGAGAAGTGGAAAAGTTCACCAAGAGAGTGCTGGTATGCTGGCTGTAGTGGAATAGAAAACATTTGAACTACTACTATCTTTTCTGCTTGCACATCTATTGATTACAGAGTGAGCATTTTCTTAAGAATAGCAAACATTATTTTAAAATGTCATTAAGTGTTTCATACAAAGTTAAATATCATTATAATTTATTGATGTTGTTATTGTTGATGACAGCATGACAGATAGAAAGTGTAGTGAAGTTTAAAATTTATACTTAATGACTATGCGATATTTCTGATCTCATTCTCATGATGTACTTAGGATATCTGAGACTTACTATCGGTTATGTTATTAGAGACTGATGCAACAAGTAGGATCCTTCAACAATTTGTACTTAACCAGTGAAACACACTTCCATTTGACATTGCACTTTTTGTTTTTTAAAGGTCACCTGAATATGATTTTTTCCCCCCAAATTGGATTTAGACCCATGGCTCTGCCTTTTAGAGATTTAGTCTCCCTCTCTATAGCAGCTCAGTATAAAGAGAGGTCCTTTGAAAGATGATAGATGAATAATAAATAATTGTGGAACATAAATAGTTTTCAAGTTCTGTAGAAAAAATATCTAACTTTCGCAAGGAAGTGAGATAGGTTTGGGGATGTCAGAAGCACAACTGTCTGCGAAGAAACAAAACAAGAAAAAAAATTCTGTATCTACTAAAAGAGCTGGGGAGTGGAGGGAATCTTTCTTTAGGCCACAAGTTGGTCATGAGATTGCTTCTTTGAAGCTGTTGCTGAAGAAGTGAGGCTGTGGAAACCTCACTACACCTGCACAACTTTTGTGGGTAGGCCAATACAGTGGCAGATTATGGGCATCAGCTACACAGGTGTGCAAGCGGGAGGTTTTAACAATAAAGGATAATATTAAGTATTTTAAAGGAAGGTATCTATATTCAGTTTATCAGGAATGCCAGTTCCTCTTTTTCTTTCATTCTTGCATCACTTGACATATGCACTCTAATGTATCATAACATCTGAGACTGGAATCAGAGCTGAAGCGTCTCCATTGTACATTTAGGACAGGAGAGTGTGCAGGCTTCGCTTTAAAGGAATTTAATATTTAACTTCAGTTTAACAAGGCAAGCAAATGCTGCCCTTGAGAAGCTTCCCATGAATGTCAACCCAGCCATCTCATTATTCAACTTCAGATCCCTTCTCGAAGCTCTTTTTGCCATGATGCTTACAAAAACTTGACAGTACCAGGCTGCTGTTGAATGTCTGTCTCCATCTGTTGTCTTAGACTGTAAGGGTATGTCCACACATCTCTTATTTTGAAATAGCACTGATTATTTCAAAATAAAAGAGATTAGGTTCACATGATGCATTCTTATTTCAAAATGACAGGCTCTGTCATTTCAAAATAAGAGCCGTCATTTTGAAATAGCTTAAACCTTCTTTAAATCAAAATGGCTGTTATTTCAAAATGGTTATTTTGAAATAAGCTATTCAGACATGTTATTTTGAAATAACCATTATTTCGAAATAACACTTTTGCTCTTCTCCTTCCCAGGGTGTCTTCCTTTTAGCCTATATTGGGTGGGGGTATGGCCCAGGGAGGAGGCCATGTTGCCACCCCTCTCATGGTGCCCCTCTCCTGTGTTTGGACATGCTATTTCACTTTGAGCTTTTCCCTTAGTTCAAATTAACATTTTTAAATTCAGATTAACTTATTTCAAAATAAGGAATTTATTTCAAAATAATTCATTTTGAAATAACTTATTTCGAAATAACAATGTACGTGTGGACATAGCCTAAGACTTTTGGAGCAGGGAACCATCTTTTTGTTCTGTGTTTGTACAGCTCCTTATACAATGAGGTCCTGATATGTCTAGGTGTTACAGCAATGCAAATAATAAATAAGCAACAATAGACTGAACCAAAACCCTGATGCAAATATCCCTTAAACTTAGAAAAGTTTGGTTCTTCAAGTCTGTGGTTCTGGGACTTTCTCTATTTATAAAATAACCCCAGACTTTCTGAAGCATGCAATTGTTTTGACAGAGAATTTAAGTACGAAAGGGATCCATGTCATTAAGGCCTGTTATAGCAAAGGTTTTGCTTTGATTTAGAACTTTTAAAATCTTCAGTAACATGTCCTTTTTAATGTGGACTTTGAAGGAATTTATTATGCTTTGGTTTGTGCACAGAAATTTTTGAGAAGGTCATTTTTACTAGTAGAAAATACAATCACGTTTGATAGATTTTAGATCTCAAGGCATGCTATAGTGCAGCACGTACATGATATCAGTTATACCTCCTTGCATTCTGATCACACAACAACTGCAGTTCAAACATGCCATTATCTAGTTGTCCTTTTTTGTTTCCTTACTAATGATTAGGGCTGTTCTATTTTTAAGAAGTCTTGTTTCTTATATTTCCATCTAAGCAAAAGCCGTTTTGCAACCATTTATAGAGCAACATGCTCAGCAATGCTGTCTGCTTTTTCTTCAGTTATTTTACATTATAGGCATTTGTCTTCTTTTGAATTCCAGTCTTATCTAGCAACATGCTGAATTCTGTAGAATATTTAGTTTCATCCCTATTAAAAGCATATCTTTCTCTTGAGAGTTTCCAAAATACCTGGAAGTTTTTCTTGGGATCTGTCTTCTTCTTCTTCTTCACGATTAATATTTTCCATGCTGGACATTAATAGAAATGATGATATTTAGTTTGGCACAATTTCAAACCATTTTACAAATTTTAAGGGACAGATTCTGCTGTCTTTATTTATGTTTGGTAGGTCCTTAATCTGCAAATACTCTCTATTCCAGGAAAAAGGTAATATTGAATATGAGTAATGGAGAGATAACGGACTCTAACTGATTAATATTCACCCTATGGGATGAGTAGATACAATCCCTTTTACAAATGGGGGAAAAAGAAGAACTGTACAGAAGTTGAATGAGTTGCCCAAAGCCACACAGTGAATCAGCATCACAATTATGACTGGAAATTACAATTTCCTGCCTGTTAATTTAGTGCTCAGTCCATTGGACCACACAGTCAGAAGTGGTGAATCCAGGATCTTGCTTTGTAGTCCATGAAACACTTCATAAAAAAGCAGAGCCCTCTGGCATGAACACTCAATATAGAAAGTGCCCTGTTTAAGGAATATGATAATAGCTGTTGAACAGGTTCTGAGACTCACCTTTATTCGGAATGTCTTGGCTGTGCTATTGCAATACCAGTTCACCAAATAACATACTTGACTTTCATGGTTCTTCTCCGGCCCCTTGACTCTGTGGTTCAATTTTTTTCTGCACTATTCCTGATAACTGTACATTTCATATGCAATGGGGATGAGGAGCATTTTGAGTGGATGAACACTGTGCAATCCTCATCCCAGCATTTACTCTGTACTCCGCAACATTGAGGGAGTCAGGAGGACAAAACCTTATTCTTTAGGCCATGGCTAGTTAGTAGGGCTACTCTGCAGCCTTATGACAGCCTTAGGGCTGCAGTAGCTGCTGTAGTTGATCTCCTTTCCCACCTTCATAGGAAGAGGACTGGCAGGTGCATCTATGAAGTAACAGATACAGTGGTCCACATGTCCCTAATCTCTACTATCTTCCACAGTGTGCTGCAGAAAGCTTAGATGGAGCTATCTGTCATCTGCAGCATGTGGGGGGATAAAGCCCTCCCAGCAAAACTGCTGGATTATGCCCATGCTTAATTGTATGAGCAGTGGAACCACTCCTGTTGGGCAGAGGTCAAGCCTCCTGTAGACAAAAAGGCAGCGGAAGGTAGGGACACAAGGATTTCCCCTTATATGATTAAATAGACCCCATTCACACTTAGATGCAAAATTATTTGTCTCATACATAATAATTCTCATGTCTAACATATCATTTTTCATCGAAGTATTTACAAAAGGGCAGAATCATCATCCCCATTTTACAAATGAGGAAACTGAGGCACAGAGCAGTGAAGTAATTTTCACAAGGTCACCTAGCAGGTTTGTGACAGAGCAAGGAACAGAACCTAGGTCATCTCAGTCTTGTACTCAATCCATTATGCCACAGTGCCCAAATGAGGGAGAGATTACTCCAGCAGGAGGGTGGAATAAAAAAAAGCATAGTTTTCATCTGTTCATACACAATCCAACCAACCATCCTGTGTGCAGAGCAGTTCTTTGGTGGGCATAATTTAAGGGGAATAATTCCTTTTTCTGAAGCGCCAGTAAGAATGTGAGCCATTCTGTGGCTGCTACTACATCTTTAGGGCTGCAAAATGCATTGCTATTTTACACATGTACATGGGACTATGTGAATCACCTTTTTTATTATGCTAATTGTAATCCTGCATTATATATCAGAAATGAAGGAAAATTCATTTTGTAACTCTCACATTTTGGTTTTGCTGTGTTGCTCAGATTTGCTTAGCAGATGGGAGTGGAATAAACAGGTGATTGTTCATGTTTCATACTCACATGTATATCTGCCATTGGCAGGTTTCAGTTGTTTCAAATTGTAAGGCAGCTTCATTTCCCACTGATAAGCTAACAAATTTCTGCCATCACTTTACCTATGACATCATTTCCCAGTCACTATGAAAACATTTCTAGGTGTGGATCAGAAAATCAAATCTTCCTTTTTCTTGTGTGAAATAACAGCTCTGATGCCTTTCAGCAAGTCAATCTCAAGAAGCATAGAACCAGACTTTTCTATTGATAGACACTTTTTTCCCCCTTTACTTGAAAGCAGCATCATTTCTTGATAGACTGGCTTAAAGTCAATTTCTGCATTCATAGCCATGGGCACTAACAGCTTTAAGATTGGAGCTAATTTGTTTCTTTCTATTTTCAGAGTACCACTTGCTATTATACCTTGTTAATGGGAATTACTCTGTGCACTGATTGCTAATGCTGTTGTAATTTCTGATTTTCAACCAATTTCAAGGATTCTATAGTCTGCTGTGGTAAATATAATATTTCTTTCTTTTAGCAGAATTATTTGAGGTTTCATTACCTAAAGAACTTCACATGCCAACCTACTGGACCAAATCATTGTTGGTGTTACTCTATTTACTTCAGTGGAATTAGACTGTGGCTGAATTTTGCCCAATATGAACAATTCCATATAACTTTAGTAGTTTTGTGGCAGTCATGGTGGTCCTGGGTTATTAGAGACAAGGTGGGGAAGATAATCTTTTATTGGATCAATTCCTTATTAGATGTTGATCCAATAAAAGAGATCACCTCACCCACCTTTTCTCTCTAATATGACTTCAACATAGTTACAGTACCCAAGCAATACATTTGTACCAATGTGTTACACTGTGGAACACAGCATTATGAGATAACACACCATCATCAGGTCTTAATGACATAACATTTCAGTCCAGGAAAATCAGAAGTGATGTTGGAGGAAGAAAGAAACCCTTCACAGAACTTGCCAATATCCTAATTTTGGCATGCGTTAAAGGTGTGAGATTACAGATTGTCAAAGCCGTTATGCTGGAGTTTCCATTTTTCTTGGGTGCAAATATCACTACAATCAAGAGGAATGATTTGTTTCATTTTTCCCAGGCCTGGTGAATATATTTCAAAGGGGATAGCTGTGTTAGTCTAGTCCAGTAAAAAACAACAACAACAAGGAGTTGTGTGGCACTTTAAGACTAACAGATTTATTTTTTGCATGAGCTTTCGTGGGAAAAGATCCCACTTCCTCAGATGTGGGATCTTCTCCCACGAAAGCTCATGCAAAAAATAAACCTGGTGAATATACCTTTTCTCTTAGGCAAAGACTTGACTGTTACAATGTACAATACTGTATCAAGGAATGAAAATGCCAAGTCTGAAAAAGTGCCAAATGCTTCAAGATGTAATATCCTGCTTACCAGCAACTCAGGAATCTGGTGCTACACTTACTTCATTGACCATTGAATAACAGACCATATTCAGCATCTCAAGCCTCCCATTAGGAAGCCTTCTATAAGATGGCTCAACCTATCTGAGGGACAGCTTCTCCCTCTGTGACCATGCTTGCCTGTGTCACCTATCTTGCTCAGGAATGATGCAACTATCACAAATGTGAGAAAAATAGAGCATAGAGGATAGAACTTACTGAGCAGATGGCCAACAACTACGAAACGCCATTGTGCAGATTAGAATGACCATGAACATAATCATACTCAGTGGTCTCAAATTTGTTGCAGGTACAAAATAAGGGATGGAGGAGAGAATGAAGTATAATACTTGAATTATCAGAAAGTATATCACCATAGATACAAACAATGTCTGCTGTAGGCATACTGAAGCAATTTGGTGATACTTTTTAATATAAATTTTAGAAGTGTGAAGTACTCACATACCAACATGTATGACCAGGTAGATAGCTCAAGAGAAGATCCACAGTGTCAAACTTAGAAAACTGATATGCTTTTATCAGTCAGATCTCTAAAATGTATTCCATTCCTGAAGCTCATATTTTTTTCCACAGCAATGTAAGGGTTTTGAAATTCCTCTGTTGTTATTGAGCACTACATTTTTAAATTCTGGCATTTCACTGAGTAAAATTTGGCTTGAAAATGACCGGCACTTAAAAATCCAACTGTGGGATCCTCATGAAGGAATTGATGTTAAAAAGGACGGAAGACTATTTTGCCTGAAGAAAGGAATGATGTATAGCTGAACTACTATAGCAGAGACAGCTTTGAGCAAAATGAAACACATGAGAAAAGTAGAATCTGAGAAAATGGTTGTAATTTTCCAGGACAAGATAAGACTGAAAAAAAATATTTAAAAGTAGAAAGGATAGCATCGTCCTCAAAGGCTGTCATCTCACTGCTCTTCTAGGCTGTGTTCTCACACAGCGGATTATTTCGATACGGATGTTTCAAAACAACCGTATATCGAAATAACCCTTATTTTGGAACAACTTATTTCGAATTAACAAAATTTTAATTTGAAATAAGGGGAAAAAGCGGAAATCGAAATAGCAGGTTCACACTGTGAACTTGCTATTTTGGTACCTG
>ML682013.1:4144879-4238002 GCA_007922195.1 Podocnemis expansa | reverse complement strand
TGTGAACAGCTGAAACCTTATTTCGAAACAACCTCTTTTGTTTCGAAATAAGGAGGCTGTGTGAACACAGCCCTAGTGAGCCAGCAAAGCTTAAGCCCCAGTAGGCCTCTCCCGTTCCTCTTTAGATATAGAGTAGTCACAGTCACTCAATAAAGGTTCATTTAGCCCAGATATTCAATATTATTCTGCAGTGCTTATTTGTTTCTTAGCATGGCAATAGAGGATCTACATCTCAGTGAATCTTCCAGATCACCTCCTGTTCCTTTTTTACTTCTCCATCACCTCTTCTGCATTACAGCGGAGTTGGACTCAGCATCACATATGGGGCTAGCTTTCTGTTTTCCCTTTCACATTCATCTGTTTGCTCTTGGGTTGGTGAAACCTTTGTGCCTGCGGAGTCTTGCCTCAATATGATTGCAGTATATGGGATTTGGAAGATTTTCTTTGGTGCATTTTAATTTTGTGGATTGGTTTTTATTTGTTTTAATAAGGATAACTATACATGGTAGCTTCCACCTCTAAGATCCATCTCTAGTAACCACCTCATAGCATATTAAAATAATCAAATGGGTTTGGAGCCATCATAAAATATTTTCTTGAGGATCATAGGAACAATGGCAATGCATCCTTAATTAAAGACCTGTTAAAATAGATTGGAACACAGAACAAATGAAGCTTATGACACAAATAGTATCTCTTATAATGACTGTGAAAGTATGGGAGGACTGATGGTTTTGAAAAAATAGTATAAACGCAGGCTCTTTTGCCATTAAATAATGGCTTCTAAAATAACAAAAGGAAGGCAGAGAAGTGGAGGTGGAGCATGAAAGAAAAAGTGCTGCAGTGCTCTTAAATAGGTTAAATTCATACACATAGCTCATAAAATTAAGTTACTACTCAACATGGGCTAATTTGCAAAGATGGGATCAGTTGCAAGGCATTCAAATCTCACAGCTGGTAGCTCTAATCTGCACTTAGAGTGGTCACTCATGAGGCTGTTCAGAGCAAATTAATGGAGAATTCGGACATTTTATTATGACTTCCTTTTTCAAAATAGTGAGTCTTCAGGCCTATATATTGTTATATATTGTTTGGCAGGATCTGCACCTTTCATTTAATAGAGATCTGTTATAACCATTGTTCTCAAACCTAATTTAAGAGTTTTCCTCACTGTTAATTTACCCATTCATTCTTAGTCTAGTTGGATGCTAGTCAGGTCTAGTTTTTTCACAGTGTTTCTGTCTTTCTATTTTCATGTCTGGCATAAAGACTTCCAAATAATTTTATTCTAATCTCCCTATTAACACATGGTATTGAATTTTCCCCTATATTAACAGCATAATATTTTCATATTCCAAAGCATGCCAAGGAATATCTCATTAGCAGTAGATACTAGGGGCCAAATTTGGCTCTCATTTACACTTGTGTAAATACAAAGTAACTCTACTGGTCTAAATAAAAGCCAAATTTGCCCCCTAAATATAACTGCTGATATACATAGATTTCAAGAGACCTAATCTTCTTTAAATCTGCCAGAACAATTTGGCAGCTCACAAGCCATCAAAAACATTTTATTTAATGTTTCATATGTTGTAGAAATGTGATATTTTGGGAGCCCTATCAAGATGAAGCAGATCATCAAAGGATGTATCAATCTTTCCCGAAAGGAAACTGAGCCCAGGGTGTATAAACCACTTATTTTGAATCAGCCACCAGTGCAGTCTAATGCTACCCAATCACCCTTCCAGACATATGCCTCCTATAGTCATATTAATTTGTCAAAATGAAAAACTGGGGGACATTGTGATGTGGGAGGGGGATAGTGGGAGGATCACAAATAATTTTATTGGTAGAGGATTAAAGAAGTGTGATGTATGTAAGTCCCACACTGGGACAGAAGAGGTTAAGGATCATTTCTGGGACCAGCTTGCCCCATCCAACCTTAGAGTACTGCAATTGCAGACCCTGTTCCAGCTGGAGGAGGGGCTTAAAAAAGGAGTGAACAGCTCAGAAGAGTGATAGATAAGATAGGAGGAAAGGCCTTTAGTGAGTGTATAAGAGGCCTAAGTAAGGGTATAGGTATATAGGAGGAATTCTAACTATAGTGGAGAAATATGCAGTTGACAGCTACCACAGAACCTCATAGACTTCAAGGTCAGAAGGAACCATTATGATCATCTAGTCTGACCTCCTACACAATGCAGGCTACAGAACCTCACCCACCCTCTCCTGTAATAGACAGGGGCGTCGCTGGTGCCTGGCACATGGGGCCTGTGCCCCGAATCCTGGCGCCAGTGCCCTGGGTCCTGGCATGGCCCCTTCCTCTTTCGGTCTCCGGCCGGAGATCCAGGACCCGGTCCCCGCGGTGGCAGTGGTTGCTTCAAGCCCCTTCCTTGGCCGGGCGGCCCTGTTGCCGTGGCTATCACTCCCTGCCTTGTCGCTGGCCGGAGATCCGGGGCCCGGCTGGCACAGCAGGTGCCAGAGACTGGGTCAGGTTGAGCACCGAATTGGGGCTGGGGGCGTGGCCTGCAGTCAGGGGTCAGGGCCTGGGGCGGTGCCCCCGGTCCTTCCCCAGGGCAGCTACGCTCCCGGTAATGGACCTATAATCTATGACTGAGTTATTGTAGTTCTCAGCACATCTGCAACTACAGTGGGGCAAAAGGGGCAAGGCCCTGGGTGAAGTATTTTGCAGGGCGCCAAAACCATGCTCACACAGATCAGTCCTGGCAGCAAAGAAGTGGAGCATACTGTGCTCTGTTCCTCTACAGACAGGAGCCTGTGCCAGCCTGACAGGTTAGGTATTCCCCTGCCAGGACCTGGCTGAGGGAAGGGAGAATAAAGGAACTCTGACTGCAACAAATTATCTTAGTGATTTGCACCTCTTGGGCGCTCTCAAGTCTCTTACACTTCCTGGTATTCTGTAAGCCACCCAGGGGTATGCAAATTGCTAAGATAAGTTGTCACAGTCAGTTCCTTTACTTTTCCCACCCCCAGCCAAATCCTGACCCAGCCCCATGCCTTACAGGTAGCACAAGCACATGTTGGGCTAGATGGAGCTGAACAGAGCATGGTAGGCTCAGGGGTTAATGTAAGGCAGAGTGCCCTTCAAATTTGAGGGTCCATAGAAAAATTGCGGCCTTCTCTCCCTGCCTTCCAGCAGGGCAGAGGATCTGTCTCTCTTGCCTGCCCGTCTGGTCTCAGCTGAGCCCCCTCCACCAGCCTTGCTAAGACACAGAGTGAGAGCTGCTGCCCAGCCCCACATGGCTGCAACAGAAGAGAGGAGAGCAATTTGAACCCCTCTCTAGGTAGGAAGCCTGTGCACATGGCATGGCACTGCCTCAGTTTTGCTGCCCTGCCCACCAGCACAGGGGTAAATACAGGGGAGAGAAAGGGAAGCTGGAGGGGGTGGCAGGCCACCCAGGGGGCCCCAGACCCAGTGTGGTGCCTCAGAGGACAAATCAGGGCCAGGCCGAGGGCGAAAGGGCTGGCAGAGAGACAGTTTGGGGTGAGAATCTGAGCAATACTGGGGGGGACAGTGAGTGAGTGAGAGACTCAGACGGGACAATAGCTGCCCAGCTGCAGTGCTGTGGGCCACAGGGTCAGGAAGTAGGTGGCTTTGAGGCAGTAGGGGTGGTGGGAACAGGTGGTTTGGGGGAAGACGGGATGGACAGTTTTGTGCTGGGCTGGAGGGGCAGCTTGGAGGGCCTAGGTGGGCACAGTGGTTCACTCATAGTGGTTTTGAGCCACATAGGGCAGAGAGTTGTGGGGTGGTTTGGGGGGCAATAGCAGGGGGCTGTTTTGGGCCAGTGGGGCAACAGTGGGGTGGGGGTGGGGGAAGTAATTCCAGGCTCCCTGTGATAGCTGGGAGAAGAGGTTGGTAGTGGGGTTTTTGGGGTGGGGTGGGGCTAGAGCTGCTTGGGTTTTGTGAAGCTCTCTGGATGAGACTGTGCTGCAGGTTGCTGGCTGTACCATGGATGGGCTGGGAAGGTGAGAAGCAAGTGCCAGACTCCCTGCTGTGAGTCTCTGGAGTGTTTGAAATAACTCAGGTCTCCAGCAGAACTTTCATAACAATAATAAAAAAATTGTTTAAAAAATACCTGTTCATAAAAATAAATACTGTGAAATATAAACTTTCCTGGCACATGATGCTATGGGAAAAGAGACAGGGCGGGGAGAAGATGCTATTGAGAGGGTGGGGGGAGGAGGATAAAGAGGGCAAATGTGGTGTGTGTGTGTGTGTGTGTGTGTGTGTAGGAGATGAATGATGGGTAGCAATGCTGGTGGGTGGGGTGGTTGGAGAAGTGAGTGATGGATGGAGAAATGGGATTGAGCCATGGCAGCTGGTACCTGGTGGAGACATGGAGGGATGGCATAGCTGGCTATAAAGTTATAGTCAATTATAAAGAGTCTTTCAAAAGACATCGTTGTTGAAGTGACTGATCTTCCTCTGTGACTGGCCTGTGGATTTGAGCAATGGGGACACATCCTGCCATTGATAGGTGGCAGGGCAGATCCTTTTGTTCTTGCTACCAACAGGCCCTGGCACCTAATGCTCACAGCCTGCTATAATCCAAAGGGGCAGCCGTGTTAGTCCAGTTCAGTAAAACAAACAAACAAAGAGTCCTGTGGCACTTGAAAACTAACAAATTTATTTTTTGCATGAGCTTTCATGGGAGAAAATATCACTTCGTAGAATCCTTCCTTTTGAGCAACTATCCAGTTTCCTTAGACACCAAGACCCTTGTGTATGTGTAAGGGGACTGATAGCCCCTTACTGAGACTGAATGGGCCTTTTGATTGGCCACTCCCACCTGGAAGCAGGACTCTGAAACAGCCAGCCCCAGGACCAGGGGGAGAGGCCAATGTCCCAGGATGGCCTGATTGATTGAGAGTGCTCCCCCGCCCCTGAGCTGAAATTACAGGCTGGACATGCCTGGGCAAGCCAGTGTGAGTGTGTGTGGGGGGGGCTGAGCTAAGGAGGATGCACTAAGCAGCCAGCAGCTGGGAGCCAGAGGACCCAGGAAGGGAGGCCAGGCTGAGCTGATTTGTGCAGCAGACCCACAGCAGCTGGACCAGCAGAGAGCCAAGTGGAGCTGAGCAGAGCAAAGCTGGAGGCAGTGACAGAGCCGGAGTTGCCTGAAGCTGGGGCAGGAGGCCAGAGAAGGAGCCCAAGGTGCTGAGCTCATCTGTGCAGCCCCACAGCAGGAGGACCAGAGGAGCCACCAGGGGTGTTGCTGGGGTGGGGAGGGACCCAGGGCACAGGCCCAGCCCCCGCCCCCAGAGGGAAGGCCCCGCCCTCGGCCACAAGGCCACACCCCCTAGCCCGGGATAGGGCTGCGGGGAGGCCGCACTGTGGCGTGGCGCAGCCTGGCCCGGCTCGGCCCGGCCCGAAGCAGCGGCTGGAGGCCGGGCCCGCGGCCGCAGCCCCGGATCCCCGGCTGGGAACGGGGCAGCTGCGGCCGCAGCCAGGTCTTGGATCCCCAGCAGAGGATGGGGCTGCTGCGGCTGCGGGCGGCCCGCCGGGGCCCGGATCCCTGGCCTGGTGGCCGCGGCGACCCCGTCCCCGGCCGGGGATCCTGGACCTGGACGGCCGCCCACGGCTGCAGCAGCTCCATCCCCTGCTGGGGATCAGGGACCTGGCCGCTGGCGGCCGCGGTGACCACGTCCCTGGCCTGGGATCCGGGGCTGCGCCCGCAGGCCCAGCCTCCAGCTGCCGCTTCTGGTGGGGCCGTGCTGCGCCGTGGCCTAGCTGCCGGCAGCAGCGCAGCCACCCCCTGGTCCTATCCCTGGCCAGGGGGCGGGGCCTGCCGGGTGGCCAACTAGGCCCCGGATCCCTGGCTGGAGACGCGGCCGCCGTGGCCACGGACCACCAGGGATTGGGCCCCGGATCCCTGGCCCGATTGGGCCAGAGATCTGGGGCACCAGTGTTGGGACCCGGGGCATGTGCCCTGGGTGCCCAGCGCTAGCGACACCACTGGGAGCCACACTGAACCAGAGAAGCAGCTGGGAGCCGGAGTTGCAGCCATCTAGACCTGGGTGTGGTGAGCAGCTGGGGAGCAGTGAAGGGGGCTGACGCTGGGAAGAAGGGCCCTGCCCCTGGAGCTTGGGGACGTGTGGCCACAGCTGGAGCCTGCATCTGGCCCCCTGGATCATCCAGTTGCAACCAGGCCTGGGCAGAGGGCTTGCAACGTGGAGGACAGACTGTGAGACTGTTCCTCAGGCCCCAGAGACTCTGTGTGTAGTGCCTCCACACCACGGGGTGACACTGAGGTTTACTGTTAACCTTCTTCCATGTTTTCTCTATTTTCTTATTGGGTTCTTTTTATTTCTGTGTGCTTAAATAAATTGTATATAGTGACTGGTGGGCCAGAAGAGTGGTCAGCACCCCGGAGTGGGGACACCCTAGCCCTGTCCTGAGAGACCACGATAGGAGTGGGGGTTGAGCCCCCAGCCTTGTTGGGGTTACAGAGACTCCTCCAAACGGGAGATTGGGAGGTGAGCCTTTGAGGTCAGGCAGGCCTTGAGGTAAAGGAAGTGGGAGCAGGGACTCAGATCCTTTTGCTACCCACCTTCACTGGGGTGGTATACAAAGTCTGGGAAGTACCCCACAAGAGCAGGTCCATCCCCCCCGCTTACATATGTGTATGCAGGTAGGAGGCTGATGTTAACAAAACTTGGTGGTTTTATGCCAGGTCTTTTCTCTGCTATGTTATGTTTCACATAAAAATAGACAAGTGCTTTGTTAGATGAGTCTGCAGCTAGTCTCCTGCAGTGGCGAGGCAGGATGCTGTAAAAGCTTTCTTGATAAAACTGCTTAACATACATGTTACTGTAGCTGTCATATTTTAGGGGAACTGAATGGCTGTGGAGAAGGGTAATGAGTTACTGAACCTTTCGTTTGTGGCTAGTTCATATCCAGTTTAGATTACTAATGACTGAAGATTACGAAAGTGCTGTGTGGTGGCAGTATGTGAAAAGCCTTGTTAGTCTTAATCCGTTTCCTGATGGACAGACTTTTACAGCACCAGGACATAAATTGAGAGCAGTGGATGAATGGACCGTGGAGACTGAACTAGTAAAGTCTGAGATTGAAAGGGCTAGCCATTTTAGTCTGTTGCAGAGAAACAGAGTCCTGTGGAACTTTTAGGCTATGTTCACACACAAACCCTTGTTTTGAAACAAGCCGTTTCGAAACAAGCTGTTTCGAAATAAAGGCCTTATTTTGAAACGCCTATTTCAAAATAACAAAAAGCTATTTGGAAATAAGGAAAAAAGAGGGAATCAAAATAGCATTCCCACTGTGACATGCTATTTTGAAATGGGGAGGGGAGAGGCAGGGAGGCCTGTGCTGGGCTGGGGACGCCCCGCCCCCAGGATTCCCCTTCCCCCCTGCAGCTCCTGCAGGGGGTGGGGGGGCTTCCCCTGCATCCCCGTGACTCCTGCCGGGGGCGGGGGAGGCTTCCCCGGTGCCCCCCACCTCTTCTGCTGTGGACTGGGCCATGTTGCCTCCTGTCCGGGGTTCCCTGGTGCCCCCTGCAGGTGTGGGGGGCGCCGGGGAATCCCAGGTGGGAGGTAGCCCCGGCCCTGCCCACGGCAGAAGCTGCAGGGGGTGCTGGGGAAGCCCCCCACCCCCGGTAGGAGCCACAGGGTGGCAGGGGAAGCCCCCCACCCCTGCAGAATGTTATGAGGGGGCACGGGGAGCCCCCTGCAGAAGTGGTGGGGGGCAGGGGGAGCCCCCAGCCCCCGGCAGGAGTGGCAGGGGGGCAGGAGGGGGGCGCCAGGGAACCCTGGGGGTGGGGCACCCTGTGCTTGGGGGCAGCCCCAGTGGCGGGGTGAGCTGCCCCTGGAGCGGCCACCTCATGGGGGCTGCAGTCCCCCTGACCGGGCTGCGGGGCCAGCAGCTCCCCCACAGCCTGGGTGGGGGCAGAGCCCTGGGGGTGCCCCAGCCAGCTTCCCCCGCTTCCCCTTGCCAGGGGTAGTGTTACCAACTTTGTCCAGCAACTCGAGGTCAGCTCATTTACTAGGGTTACTTCCTCGGGGGGGGGGGGGGTGCAATTCTATTGGTGTACTGCTTGTGTCACTTGTGTCTGTGTGGAGCTTACTTCTCCCTTCTGGAAATCCCTCCTAATGGAACCACCGTTGCAGGACCTAAATTTCCCAAGACTAGGTTTCTAAGTGCAACTGAGCGGACTAGGTCTATCAGCACTCTCAGCTGACCCCTTATGTGTCCCTAAACTCAGCAGGCTGGGTTACACAGCACTGGTTTGCTGCTACCCTTATGTGCCCCTGTACTGCACTGGACTAGACTGGAGCATGCATCTGAGCAGGCTGGGTTAAAACAGCACTTTCAGCTGCCACCCTTATGTGCCCCTAGACTCAATCAGGCTGGGTCAAAGCAGCACTTTCAGCTGCCACCCTTATATGCCACAAGTTCCGCACGCTGGTAACCCCTTAATGAACAAACCTTAAAAGGAATTGGGCATCACAGGGATCTTTGGCTAGGTAAAAGGAGCGTTGCTGCAGAGCAATACTGAGGAAGTCTGGCAACCAGCTTGATTAGGAAAGTTACTTTAATGCCAGGTACATAAAGCTTATGAATAATTAGAAAAGGAAAGAAAAATGCCCAAACAGTTACAATATTGATAACCATACAAAAGAGGAAAATGATCAAACAGTTACAATATTACCCAGTTTCAGTTATAGTATTGGGGAAAGCTAGCCCAAGTGGATTACAAAAGATCAGGTTTAGAGAGTTATAGTTGGACTAGGGAAAAGCAAAGAGAGAAGCAAGTGGGAGAATGTCTCACCACTCATTGCAGGTCAAAGGTACCCAGGAACCAGGCTGTTCAGCTTAGGGTCTGGAGTGCTGGAGACAGGCAGAACCTCCACCACGATCAGCAAGGAGAAAGTGAAGTCCCTGTGGACCTGAGGCAGCTTGTAGGTCCAGGCAACAGACCAGGCATCAGAACAGATTCCCTCTCACTAACTCTGGTAGGGGTTTTTGTAGGGAAGAAACAATGGTTTAAGGTGGAACACTAGGTTGTTTTGGGGTAAATAATGACTTAAGAGAGTATACCAGAGGTGTTTTGTTTAGGTGGACAATAGGAACTGATCATTCCTGGTGATGGGTGGCATTCCTCTGGGAGAGTTTACAGTGCAATCAGGCAGATTTAGTATGTTGGATATCAAGTGAAGATCTATTGACTAGAATTGGTCTGATAACTGCTGGGCTGGGTATGTGCAGGCATGAGTTCATTTGTATCAGGAGCAGGGGTCCCCCATCATGCAGTGCTTCTCTGCTTTGCCAGTCCCAGAGTTCAGTGTGACTCCTGCCTTGGAGCTTGGTTCTCCATTCAGCATGCTAATTCTGGTTCCATCCTTGATGCAAATGAAGTTTCTGCTGTCTGTTCAGTGTGCTTATGGTTCACAGCTTCCATGTAGATGAGGCTAGAGGAGTTGGCTTAATTCCAGAACCCTTGTTCAAAGAGGTTTTAGGTGTGTCTCCCACTGCCTTTCATTGTTTCTGGTTTCTGGTTCAAGCAGAGGCTGAAGGTGTTGGGGGCGGTGAGTCTCAGTGGCTGGTTACTATGCTCTGATTCTCCAAAAACACAGAACTACCAAGTAAAAGTAGGGGGGGCTGAAGGGCACTGTGGCATCCATCCCCCACTACTCCCAGCAAGGGGAAGTGGGGGGGAAGCTGGCTGGGGCACCCTCGGACCCTCTGCACTCCACTCAGCACCCTGGCCAGGGTGCTGCTATGCACCTGGGGAGGAAGGTCCTTGTTATTTCAAAACAATCCTTGTTTCGAAATAACACGTCCAAATGGCTTATTTCGAAACAACTGGTTTCGAAATAGCCCTCCTTTCGAAAGCAAAGTGGTTTAAGCTGTTTCAAAAGGAAGGGTCTTGTTTCAAAATGAGGAGCTCCCTCCTTTCGAAACAAGAAAACCTCGTGTGGACGTAGGGACTTTTATTTCGAAACAACCTGTATTGTTTCGAAATAAAAGCCCTGTGTGCACATACCCTTAAAGACTAACAGATTTATTTATCGCATGAGCTTTCGTGAGAGAAAATCCCACTTTGTCAGACACGCTGAAGATGAAGCATCTGACAAGATGGTACTGAGAAGTGGTTGCAAATACCTCCCTGCGCTGGGGCCTGCACATTCATAAAGGGGGCCTGGACAATATGGGAAGGTGGCCCAGAGATTAGGTGGGGTCTGGGGCCTGTCCAATTATACTTTAACCACTGTGTATGCTCCGTTCCTTTGCCACAACCCCAGCATGGGCCTACTGGCCTTGAGGACGGTCCAGCAGTTGGGGAGGGGCACCGATGAGGAGGCCCTCAGTGGCAGCAGGGGACAGATCTGGCTCCATGCTGATGGTCAGCAGTGACTGGGGGCGGATTCTGGCTCCGCACTATCATCTGGCACCAGTGCAGTGTTGGATCAGGTCCTGGGCTGAATTGGGTTGGGGAGGGGCACCTTTGGGGCTGCTTGCCCTGGGTGACAAAAAGTCTAGTTACAGCCCTGGTCCTCAGATCATGGTTTAAGAAGAGGTTCTCAGTCTTTTGATGGTCATGACACAGCTTGGAGGGTTTCCAGCTGGGTGCAACACGCCAAGGCTCCTCTGCCACCAAAGTTCCCCCCAACTTTCAGCAACAGGTTCAAGTGGCCCCTGCTGCTGAAAGAAAATTGCATGTAAAGGTGATTACAGCAGTGAGGGCTAGTCCCTGCCACCATAGAAAAGCACTCTCCCCCAACTCGTTCATCCAAACGCTGCTGCCAAAAGCCCTGGAGGAGAGGGGGTGCTTTTTCGTGCTGGCCCTTTAAGACTTGCAGCCTTAATAGACCAGCAGGAAAAAAACCCAGTTCCTCTCCATCTAGTACTTTTAGCAGCAGTGCTTTGCTGAAAGCAATGGGGTGTGTGTGTGGGGGGGCAGGGGATTTATTTCCTGATGTCCTTGCAGCTTCAGAGAGCCATGAGGAAAAAATAAATGCACCCCCTTCACCCCAGTGCTTTTGGCCAAGTGCCTTTGGCCAGCAGGAAAAAAGCATCCCCCTGCCCAAGTGCTTTCATCAAAGCATTGCTGCTGAAAGCACTGGGGGGAGGGTGCATGTGTGGGTGAGTGTGCTTTTTTACTGATGGTCCTTAAGCTTCCAGCTTTTAAGGGCAAGCAGGAAAAAAGCAGCCTGGAGAGCTTTCAATGGTGGTGCTTTAATGAAAGCAGCCTGGAGCAGCAGCTTCTAAAGAGCCAGCAGCCACAGCAAGGGTGCTTTCCTGCCGCAACACACTCACTGCTGTTCTGTGACACACTATTGTGTCATAGAATCATATGTCATGACACAGCAGTTGAGAACTGCTTGTTCTTTTTTGAGCATTGCTCACATCATTCAGTTGCAGGTGTATATGTGCCACAGCGCATGGTAGCTCAGAAAGTCTTTAGCCTTAGCCTGTCAGGTCAGGGCAAATGGCCAATGCCCCTTTCCATCTGCAACTGCAGCTGTATAGGTGGCCATGACCCTGACCCTCCCAGTTCCGTCCTTCCACCCTCAGCAACGGTATTGGAACAGCTGAAACTTGTGGAAGCAAGTGCCTGTCCTCGTTTGTTCATGATAATGATGCAGGGGTTTAAGCTTTGCCCCTCATGCTGCAAAGCCTTCCTGATCAACGATGCCCATTAGAAATGTCTCATGTGCCTCATTGACTCACATGTCACAGAAAATTGCTCCATCTGCAAGTCCTTTAAGTGGAGGACCCACAAGGACAGGGAATGGAGGTTTCTCAACCTTGCCCAAGACTGGGCATCTCAGCCAGCACCTGATACATCTCACATGCTGAATGCTCTGCCAGCCTCATGTGCGAATTCTGCACCAGAATCTGTCCGGCGGCACTCTCCAACTCAGAATACGAAGCCGTGATCGGCATCTAACTTGGCACTGGTAGAGCGCCATCTTGCACTGCCCCCTGTCACCCCTTCTCAAGAGTCAGAACCGGGTCATCTTTTGGTACCATTGATGCTGGAGGCCCTCGAAGCAGCTCAGGCCCTGCTCCAGGCACTGGCTCTGGTACCATACGAGAAAGCCTGGTCCAAGGGCAAACTGGTGATTTCAGTGAAGGAGTGGACGGAGAAAGGCTCAGTACCTCTCCTGGCCTCAGCGCCATCGAGTCCTCCACTGGTACCGCAGAATGGTACTGAAGACCATTCAGATGACCACTCTTCCCAGCACTCATCGCGTGAACCCTTGGTACTATGCTCCTAGGGCTCAAGATGGCAGAGGTCTAACTCATCCTCACAGGCCTCTTCCTGCTCCACTCCCGGTGCCCAGGATCTCCAAAAGCTCTGGAGTGAAACCCCGGTACTGGTGGATGAGCGAGTAAGTGGTGCCGGAAGCGTTCCCTGATGCCCCTGCCAAGAGGAGGCGTGGCCCTGGCAACTCCGGTGTGGGCGAAATAGCGGAGTTCAGGAAGTGGTGATGTGGGGCTGGAGACCTCACAGAGGGAAAGGAGCCAGTCCCACTCCCAGTGACCCATGGCCCTGGGGTCCTCCAATGACTGGTCGCAGGAATGGCTGGATAGGACAGTCGATGATGACCCTTCTCCTGGCACCTGTCAGCGCCATCATCAACCCGAACTCCCAACTCATTGGACCTATCCGATGATGAACCTGACCCGGACTCCACCCAGTGCAGTAGATCATGGGTCTCTTCGTTCTCTTCCACGGATGAGGTCGCCTTTCAAAGACGCCCTGGCATACAGGGACAACCCCCCCACACACCAGGACCTGCTTCGTCATATGGCAGCAAACCTCAACTTAGACTTGGGGGTGGTCAGGGAGGAGTGTGATCCCCTCTTTGACATGGGTGACACCACCCCACCTTCAAAGGTCTCTGTCCCCGTCCATGAAGTATACAGTATTGCAAGGGCACAATGGCAAACCCCGTCATCAATCCCTCCTGTGTCCAAGGTGGCAGATCAGAGGTACCATGTTCCCTGTGATAAGCTCACATTCCTCTTCCATTACCCTATACCTTGGTTGCTGGTGGTGGATGCTGTTAACCAGAAGGAAAGGCAGGGCCAACCAAGCTCTACTCCTAAGAACAAGAATGCAAAAAAACTTGATCTATTTGGCAGGAAGGTTTATTCCACCTCCTCCTTACAGCTGCGCATTGCCAATCACCAAGCCTCATGGGGAGATATGTGTTCAGCCTCTGGAAGGCTATGGAGAGCTTCTGTGATTGAGTCCCTAGGGACCACCTGAGGGACTTTGAAGTGATGGTGGAGGAAGGGGTCTTGGCCTCTAGAGATGCCCTTATGACCTCCTGGTATTCATCTGACACAGCCTGACGTAACATTGCCTCTACTATGGCTATGAGGCGAGTGGCCTGGCTTCAAGGCTCGGGCCTGTCCCAGAAGATGCAACTGATCATACAGGCCCTACCATTCGAAGGCCCTCTCCTCTTTGCTGAGTGCATGGACTCAAAGCTGCATGAGATGAAGGACTCTAGGGCCTCCCTTAAGTCCCTAGGCATATACATGCCGCCACCTATTAGGCACTCCTTCTGGCCCCAGCAGCTACTCCAACAATAACCTCAGCAGCTGCAACAGCAGACCCAGATTCAGGGCTCCCATTCCCAGTCCTACCAATACCCGCAGTGCCAATACAGGGGTCTGGATAGGGATAAGATCTGTCCAGGTAGAGGCCAAAAATCCCAGGCCTCCCAGGCTGGTTGTCAGGTACAAGGTACCACACATTCAGTGGGACAGAAGCAGCACTTTTGACAGTCATCCCGAGGGCAGCATGACCACAGCCTTGACCCAAACCTTTGCCAACCATTTAGCCCTGTTGAGAGAAAAGCTCGTTCTCTGCTCTGGTCAATGAGGGAGCTGGACAACAGGAGGAAGAATCACAGGTTTATTGACACTCAGAGCTACTGAGTGCGGCCGGCCCCGAAGGACTGGTGCTAAAAGGGTTTTATACCCAGGTACAACAACTTAATTCAAGGAAATCTAAAAATGGTTAATATATTCAAGGTAAACAAGATTAATACATTTATTAGTACCATATAGGAATAGTTTTCATACATATTCATATAAGATATGAGAATTAGTAAAGAAGGTCAGGCTGGCTCCTCAGAGCCTGGGAATGTAATAAACAGGAGAAATTGTTGATTAATAAGTGACCTCAAGACTGGTGCAGTTTCCCTTATCTCCTGCTTATAGACTGTTCAAGGATGAGAGGGGCTCTATACTTTTGTTAGTCATGCTAGAGGTTGAAATAATATTAAGGGAACAGTGCTAAGATGGAGTCACTTATGCTCACAAGGTTGTGGTCTCATTACAAATCTCACAACAGCCTGGTACTCTCATCATTGAGCCAACATCACGACCAACTGATGGGTGCTGGACACGGTCTTGAAGGGGTATCTCATACACTTCTGGTCCATGCCCTGGGACAGAAAACTGCCCCCTTGTTTGAATCTTGGGAGCTGGGAACTAGAGCTGATGCTCAAGAGAGAGTGTGAGAAATTTTCCCTTGGGGCCATAGAGAGGGTCCCAAGATCGGAGCGGGGAAAGGGGTTTTACTCCCACTACTTTCTAGTTCCCAAGCCAAATGGAGATCTGAGACCCATCCTAAACCTAAGAGCTCTAAACAAGCATATAAGGAAAATAAAATTTTGTATGGTTTCCCTATCACAGATCATCCCATCTCTGGATTATGGAGATCGGCTCGCAGCCCTCAATCTAAAGGATGCTTACTTTCACATAGTGATACGCCCCTCCACAGAAGATTTCTAAGGTTCATAGTTTGGGGGAAGACACTTCCAGTTCATGTCTCTGCCTCTCCTTGGCCCCCAGAGTGTTCACAAGGTGCATGGTGGCAGTCGCTGCACACCTGCACTGGCAGGACATAAAGATATACTCCTACCTAGACAACTGGCTAATAGAAGGGAGATCAAAAGCCCAGCTCGAACACAGGGTCACAGTAGTGGGCTAGCTGTGCAAGTACCTGGGGCTTTGCAAGAATCGAGAAAAGTCAAAACTCTTCCTTTCCCAGGACATAGAGTTCATAGGAGCTCTCCTAGACTCCAAAAAAGGGAGGGCTTCCTTGCCTCCTTCAAGATTTTGGTCCATTTGCACCATCATTGCAGAGCTGCAGGACTCCCAGGTAATCATGGCCCGACGTTGCCTCGAGCTCCTCAGGCACATGGCAGCCTCCACTTCAGTGATAAGGATGGCCCGCCTGCGAATGAGACTGTTCCAGATCTGGCTGTCCACAGAGTTCAATCCACAGAGACACCCACTGTGCAAGGTACTGTCAGTCCCCTGCAACATTCTGGGGACACTAGAGATCTGGAGGGATCCCTCTTTGCCATGGGAGGAATCCCCTTCAAAGTGTCAGACTCTACGGTGACCCTAATCACTGATGCCTCAGACTTGGGGTGGGGAGCCCACATATCAGGGGGACTTTCCATCCAAGGACACTGGTCCTCCAGGGACAGACACCCTCACATTAATGTGAAGGAGCTGTGGGCTATCATACTGGCTCGCAAGACTTTTCTGGACAGGTTAAAGGACAAAATGGTCCAGATCCTACCGGACAACAACACGGCCATGATCTACATGAACCACCAGTGGGAGCATCTGTTCCCCAGATCTCTGCATGGAGGCAACCAAGACTCTGGGAACCAGCCCTGAGGTACAATTTCACTCAAGTAGCAGCTCACCTGGCTAGGGTAGATAACAGGCTAGTGGACTTGCTAAGCAGAACCCCTCTAGCCCACCACGAGTAGTCACTCCACAATATAGTGGGGAACACCCCAAGTGGACCTATTCATGACACAACAGAACCACAATGTCACCGCTTTTGCTCCCTCAGAGGTTGGGAGGGTTCGCTAATGGATGCCTTCCTGCTCCTTTGGTCAGGACCCCTATTGTATGCCTTCCCACAAATACTGTTGATGCACAGGATGCTCCTGAAGGTAAGGAGGGATGGAGCAAACATAATGTTAATAGCTCCGGATTGGCCCAGACAGCACTGGTACTCGATCTTACAAGATCTGTCCACAGATGCACCACTCCACCTTCCCAATTGGGCGGATCTGCTGACACAGAATTTAGGGGACCTGTGTTATTGGAACCCCAGTCTTCTGCATCTGACAGTCTGGAGACTCCATGGCTAAATGAGCAGGAAAGACTGTGCTAGGATAGGGTCAAGACGGTGCTAACTGGTAGTAGGAGACCCTCCACTAAAGCCATCTATACAGCCAAATGGAAATGCTTTTTCCATTTGGGCAATAGGTAAGGGGGCTGTACCTATATCAGCCCCTATACACTTAATCCTTGATTACTTGCTGGACCTCAGGGATAAGGGCCTCTCCCTTTCCTCACTCAGAGTCCATCTGGCAGTGTTTTCAGCAGTCCATGATAAAGTGGAAAGTGTTCCTGTCTCCTCCCACCCCACCTCCATCAAATTCCTGAAGGGGTTTGAAAGAGCCTTCCCACAACCCTGTCAACCTGTTTCACAATGGGACCTTAACACGGTGCTCCGTAGCCTAACGGAGCCTCTTTATGAGCCCCTGAACTCATGCACTCTGCTGGTCCTTGCATGGAAGGTGGCCTTTTTGGTAGCAATTACCTCAGTCAGAAGAGAATCTGAACTGAAGGCCCTTTCTTCAGAACCCCCATACACAAGATTCTTCCCTGATAAGGTGGTGCTCTGCTCGCATCCATCCTTCCTTCCTAAAGTGGTCTTTTCATTTCAACTTAATCAGGACATTTGCGTGCCAGTGTTCTTCCCAGAGCCTCAGGTTACAGAGAACCAGAGGAAGTGGCACACCCTGGATGTCAAAAGGGCACTCTTAACATATATAGAGTGTACACACCCATTCTGCAGAACTTCCCAATTGTTCATAGTGGCGGCAGTACGTAGCAGAGGACTTCCAGTGTTGTCACAGTGGATTTCCAACTGGATTGTGAACTGTATTAAAGAGTGCTAAAGAAGGTCAAATACACCCCTCCCGAAGAATGTCAGGGCTCATTCAGCCAGGGCCCAGGCTTCATCAATGGCCTACCTTGTCCAGGTCCCAATCCAGGAGATCTGCAGGGCAGCTATGTGGTTGTCGGTATACACCTTCATGATGCATTACGCTATCATCCAATAGGCTAGAGAGGATGCTGTGTTGGGCAGAGCCATGCTCAATGTGGGTAAGTTGTAAGTCCTCCTACTATCCTTGGGTATGGTTAGCAGTCACCTGTAACTGAATGATGTGAGCAGCACTTGAGGAAGAACACTGGGTTACTGATGTAACCGTCCTTCTTTGAGATGGGCTGCTCACATACATTCAGATCCCTCCCACTGTTCCTGCTAACCAAAAAAAAGGGACTGGGAGGGTTAGGGTCATGGCCACCTATATAGCCGTGGTTGCAGCATGGGGGACATTGGCCATTTGCCCTGAGCTGACAGGCTAAGGCTAAAGACTTTCCGAGCCACCATGTGCTGCGGCATGTATACACCTGTAATGGAATGTGTATGAGCAGCCCATCTCAAAGAAGGACTGTTACATTGGTAAACCACCATTTAAAGGCTTCAAGGTACCGAGAATTCACTAGGAAATGACCGATCCTGCAGAGGAATAAGAAATATCCTTGGGCCTCTGCTAGTCTGCCCTGTGAAAAATTCCTTCATGACTCCAGCTATGGTGCTCAGCTAAACTATGAGTATTTGGGCAAGACTCACCAGCCAGACACCCAGAAAAAATTATCTGTAATAATTCAGAACGTATCCCATCATGGGCCAGTGGCAATATTTCTTGCTAATAATCAAAGATCATTTAATTGCCAAATTAGGCTGTCCTATCATACTACCACCTCCATAAACTTACCAAACTGAGTCCTGAAGCTAACAAGGATTTCTGCTCCCTTTGGAAGGCTGTTTTAGAACTTCACTTCGTTGATGGTTAGAAGCCATCTAATTACAATCTTAAACTTCCTGATGGCCAATTTATATCAGGGCCATAGCCAGCCCCATTATCTGGCAGGGCCATGACCATGTCCTCTTATGGTCATGTGACTGGAAGCTGCCTGTTGATGCCATGCATCAGAACTGGCCTACACATTACTGGACACTGAGAAGCAGAGAGCAGAGATACATCAGAACGACTGTAGCTGGAAGAGTTTATTTGTTTGATTCTAGGGTGCTAATGGAAATTAACTCCACAGAGCATCCTTTCTCTGCTGCCTGTAGCCAATGTACGGCAAGACCACAAATCCCTTGGTGACAGCAGAAAGTATTGCATTCTGCCATACTTGCCAGTGTCTGGGCTGACAATGGTGGTAGTATTAGTAGGGATTAGCCTCACAGTCCTGGCACTAAGTGCACTAAGTCTCTTATCATTGCTGTCAATATAAAATTACATCTATGAACATATTAGAAGGAATAGGGACTGAATAGTTGTTGAAGTTTTCCTGCAGCTGACTTGCATTCCACTGATACTTTGGGTTGCATTTTATTTTACCACGTTATGTCATGAAGATTTATGTTACCCAATGAAAAACAAGAAGCCACATGAAAATGGAGCTGAAAATATATTGTCGCTTTTCGGTTTCCACCTTCATTTTCTTCCCTGAAATGATTTTATTCAGCAAGGTGGCTGTGATTTAAGGAACTGCCCAGAATTTATTCTTAAGATAACTGAATTATTTAGCTATCACAGAGGGTTTTTTTTGCGGGGGGGGGGGTGTACAGGCCTGTGCTAAAAATGCTTAAAGTGAGGCCAAACTTCTTCCAGATCCTGATGAACCCAAAGGGATTATTGTGCTGGTCAGATATCACTCCTTTGCTTGGTGCTCACATTTCTTTAGTATATGCTCTGACACATCTCTCTTGCACAGTAAATTTACAAGCATTGGGTAAAAGATTTACTATATTCAGGAAGGAGTTCCTGATTGCTACCCTTGAATCCTGTTTCTTACTTTACTTTTTGGGCTGAACATTAAGTTCCAGATTGTAGAATCCTCATCTAGCTAGATGAGCCCTACTTACGGTGAGCCCCACTGACATCAAATGTGGACACCCTAATCAGTCCGTTAATATGGAATGTGGCATACATTTATGGGGAATTTTTTAGAAGTTATGTTTCCTTTTTTCTTTTTCTTGTCCGAGCAATATTTTGCTCCTGCCAAGTTTGTCTCTGAATTTTTTTCATGTGCTTCTGATTTGTACATGCAAATCTGCCTGTGGTAACCAAACTAATAGTTGTGATGTACATGTTTAGATTAGAACTAACTGTTCGTATTTTAGGTGCATATTTTGGGTGTGTTCAGATTTGGTGCATATAATTTGTACTGTACAAAGCAAGGCTTACATTCAGCCAAGGTAAATGTATTTCCATTATTATTAATGTGCAGGGAAAGTGAGATATCTTTGTTTTTCTAGTGCATAATGCAAAAAGAAGAAGATACATTTCATTTTACCAATTTGCTCAACTTTTTAATAATATGTACTACAGCTAGTGGTTAAAAATTTTTCAACCGCACAATTTTCTGTCAGAAATCAACACATTTTGCAGAAACATGTTGATTTCAGTGTAATATTTGATGGAGTAGTGTGGAAACAAATTGTTTCAGCTTTCTAATTTCATTCAGATCATGTTGAAACACTTCATTTTGACTTGATAATTGAATTTTATTTTGGCACATATTATAAGGTTGTTTTAATATTATTTGTACACTTGAAAAGGAACTTAGTATCCACACTGGAAGAGTTGCCACGGTGTTTAGACTGAGCAAGATGGTATGGCAAAACAACAAACTGGCAGAACACATAAAGGTCAGTCTGTACTGCGAATGTGTTATCAGTACTTTTTTTTTTTTTTTAATGGGAGTGAGACATGGGCCTTATGCTTTTCTCAGGAAAAATGGCTCAACAGGTTTCATATATGTTGTCTTTTTTGAATTTTTGAAATCTCCTGGAGAGACAGAAACACCAAAACTAAGGTGCACAAGCAGGCCAAAATGCAAATGCTCTTTAAACAGAGATTCCTTTGCGGGCTTGGCCATGTGTGCCAAATGAATGATGGGTGCATCACAAAGCACATCCTTTACTGTGAATTGGGATCTGGGAAAAGGGTGCCCAAAACTTCTGTTCAAGGGTGATGCCTCAAAGAAATGGACAAGGATATGCATACTGTAGTTAGCCGGGGAAATCACTTTCAGGACTGCAGGCTTTGGAAAGAAGAGCTCAATAAAGATTTCCAAAGCACCAAGTGCAGTCCTGTTTAGCAGAGAAGAAAAGAACTCTCAGAAGGCAGAGCCCATAGGGTCTAAACACCATCTTTAAATGTGACAAATTCAGCAGAGATTGTCTTTCTCTCAAGGGCCTCTTCAGCTGTAGCCATGTCTGCCATAAATCCAAATGAGTAAATTTTATACTCCCTTGGGTATACTCTTGAGACATGCATAATATTTTATATTATATTGTACTGTTTCAAAATTATCAAAATGAAATTTTGATATTCTCTAGAGTAGTGACATTATCAAAACAAAAGTTTTTAAATATTTCTAATGTTAAACTTTTTGGAACTTCTATTTTACAAGACTTTTTGAAATTTTGACTCTGTTCATATTTGTTACTGCTGGAATGTCCCATGCGGATTTCTGACCAGCTTGAATTTGTAACTACAATTAGCAATAAGTGAGGTACCAGAGGCTCCGAGTTTTGTCTGGGTATGAACTGAGAAATTATTTATGAATTATTATTCTGGGATTGCAATAATGCTTAGACTAGAGACCCTAGTTAGGGTCTCCTGGTAGTCAGCATTGTATATGCCTCCACCTCCTCCGATCTTTTCCTCAAATTGCTTATAATCTAATTTCAATCTATTTCTCCAATGCTACACATCACCCAGATGTTTGAAAGAGTCATGTCTGGGGTCAGGAAATGTTTCCCTGCTTCAGATCGGCGGAAACCCTGCAGGTTTTTCGCCTTCCTTTGTATCACTCATGGCTGTAAACTAGTATATGTTGTGGATTATCTAAACAAGCAAGGAGTCCTGTGGCTTTCGTGGGAGAAAATCCCAAAGCTGTGGATTATCTGTAACTTGAAGTCTTTAAATCATGATTTTGAGGGCATCAGTAACAGCTAGAGGTTAGGAGTCAATTACATAAGTGGGTGGGCGATATTCTATGGCCTGCAATGTACAGGAGGTCAGACTAGGTAATCAAGATGATCTGTTCTGGCCTTATAATCTTTAAATCCCAGTGTGCCAATCTTTCTGCCCATCTCCAAGCCCTCTTTCTGTGACAGACCACTCTGAATACAGTTGTGCTCTGCAGGTGTTGGAAGGTAGTGACCTAGGGCAGACGCCATCACCCTCGTGTATATGTGTGTTTCTGGTTTGGACATTTTCAAGATAAACTCTCAAGCAAACCCAAGCAATCTAACATGAAGAAAGGCTGCCAGGTCTGCACCTCCTTTTTGTTTTACACAGGAAATAGGTGGCTGGCATTTTTATGTAGGTGGCTTTAGCATTTGGTCCCCATCATCTCTCCAGAGCGTGTCTGATGTGCTAACCCACCTCTAGGCCAGTTTTGAGTAGCCAGAAATAAAACAAGAGCCAGATGTCAGTGGCAGAGCAAATCTCAGGTACTACGAAGTCTCAAAAAGTTTGGTTCACGTTCCGTTCTTAAACTACATACTGTTTGGGGGAGATACAGGAGTGATTATTTCTTTCTGAATTATTTCATCCATTTCTGCTCTCAAGATTCCCTCATGAAGAGCCACTTTGCTGTGTTAGCACTGATTTTACTTTCATTGAGGGAATATGTTATCAGCTAGAAAAAGGTTTACTAGAGACTTCAAGATTAACTCTAATGTGCAATTCATTGAACACCCTTAATCTTCTAAATTCCCTGCTATCGATTTCCAGAAAAGAAGCTTAAGTATACTGATGGAAATTTATTATTATAGTTCAAATTGATGAAAACCCTTATCCTTATATATTATGAACCAAACATTATGGCATCTGTAAAATATTTACAAGAGTGTAGACTCAGAACAAACACTCTCAGTCGTATGCTCTGGTAAAGCACTCTTACTTCTAGAATGGCAGCATGCCTAGCTTCCAGTTATACAAAAAACACACACTGTAACTATGTTCACAGAGCTATTATTTAATATTGTTTTCAGAAGATGCCAGCAGGTGTTTTGATAAATATTTGCCTACCACCAGCCTCTGCACAACACATAGTGAAACTGGTATGGTTTGATTCCGTTAGCAAAACACAAGGGGGCACTTCAGGATAAGAAACAGGCAGAGGCTGGTGCCTAGGGTATCAAGGAGTTCAATTTTAGAAAATTAGCTTTTCTAAATCTTCAAAATTGGGTTGCCTGGACAGAGAAGTTATCCTAAGTAGCCAGAGTCCCCAGTGCAGAATTGCATGGCTAGAAATATAGGCCTTGTAAAAACAGAACATGAGTCAATAAGGGGGTAAGAGGAGAGGCAGAGTGGGGAAAGCAAAAAGAGAACATGTATCAACAGAGACTCTTTCAAATATTTTTATTTTGAATAAAAAAATCAAATATGCATCAATTAACATAATAGACAAAGCAGTATTTCAATTCTCACTTTTCATTCATTATACATTAATGTGGCCTGCATGCATCACACGCCGGCGCAGGATTTAACCTGGATTTTGCTTTATCGGTGCAAGTCCAAGAGAGGTTTTGCAATATGGAATATAAGAGTTCTGAGTAAGAAAAACAAAACAAAACAAAACAAAAGTGTAAGGCTCTGCAGTGATAGAAATAGATGAAGACACTACCTACGTATACAGTAGCCTAGCTGTTTTTTGGTATTGGCTGATATTTCAATCTAGATCAGTTTCAGAGATTTCTGTTGTAAAGCTGTGTGATTTGTATTGCCTGAATATTAGCAATAGGATAGTTGATTATGCAGTGTGAGGAGCACTTTGCCCCTGATTCAGCAAAACACTCATGCTGTCCTTTAACAAAAAGACTACTCACATGCTTGAAGTTAGGCTCATGTTTAAGTGCTCAATGCCATGTTGAACTGAGCCATGAGTGCTTTATAGAAATCTGCAGTCCTTTCGTCAAGCACTTACAGTCTAGATGACTGCAATATGAACAGTTCGGTACAAGTCAATCACATCATCCGATTGCAGCCGGATAAATGCTCCTGCAACTTTATTTCTGCTGAGAAGCAGCTCTATTCAGGGGTATATTTTCCATATGGGATTTAAAACTGGCAAAGTCCTGTGAACTGAACTAAAATGTTTATTCAGTGGTCACAGCCCCTCAGTGCCTGGTATTTATTTTGAATATCTATAAGAAAGTTAATCATGCAGGAAGACAAGTAGTCAATTTGCGTTTCCTATTGAAAGGTGAATTTGTGTGTGTATGGTATCTCTCAGTACAGGATACGTGTCTGTCAAATAATTAAGTAAAACAAAAGTAAAAGGAACACAGTAGCCAAGAGCCTCTGGCAATTGACAATGACAAGACCCTTTCTCTGCACTTGGATTATTTTATTTCATTCCTAAAAAGCAGGAGGAATATTAAAAAGGTTCAATTTGGCAGTTTTCACATTTCTGCCAAAGCATAATGTCCTCTTCAGATTTTCTACCGCCCACTCATGGTTTATTCCCCATCTGACACTTGAATAATTTTTATAAACCTTTTCCATCTGTGATTTACTTTGTATTTCCTATTGCAGGTGACAGTTAATGTGTCCTGTCTGGTGGCATGGAATAAACAAAAATGTTCTGAAAACACTACAAAAAAATTGCAATAATTGGGACAGAATAAGTACTCTTCTTTTTTCAAATATATTTGCTATGAAAATATGTCATGCCAACTTAAAAATGAGGGGTCTGATGATTTAAATATCTTGCTCTCAGTAGAAAATCTAGGGAGACATTAGGATTATGCTTATAAATTCATACATTTATATTGAATTATTTCAGTCACAGAAGTTACACATCGTAATTCTTAAGTACAGATTCAGTGCTATACATATTATATATTTTGATTCCAGTTCATTCCTGGTGTAAGTCCACTGACATTAAAGAGTTATCTGAGTAACTAATTATTTGATTTAAAGTTTCTGTATAGGTATGTCCACACATACATCATTATTTTGAAATAACACATTTCAAAATGAATTATTTCAAAATAAAGTCCTTATTTCAAAATAAGTTAATTTGAATTAACAGTCTGTTAATTCGAATGAAGGGAAAGCCTGCTTTCGAAATAGCTGTTGTTTTGAAATGGTTATTTTGAAACCAGGCCATTCGGACGTGTTGCTTCGAAACAGTTGTTTTGAAACTATGGTGTTGTTTCAAAACAACGTGTCTGAACGCCGTTGTTTTGAAACAACCGTTTTGAAACAATGGCTATTTTAATTAGATGCGAGGTTTAATGGTTTCAGAATAACAGCCGTTATTTCAAAACAATGGGTTCCATTGTTTTGAAATAACGTTGTGTCATGTGGACATGCTGCTTCTTATTTTGAAACAATGAAATATAGAATAAGAAGCCTGTGTGGACATACCCTATATGGATAACAGAATGTGAAATTAATATACAGTAAATGGCATAACAAGGAGAATGCACAATAAGAAAGGTCAGTGTCATGGTATGACAGGAATTTCCATTAATCTGAGACATACCCGTTCAATTTATATCTTTGGGACTCAAGAGGTGGTTATAAGGAGCAACACAAAGGTAAGGTGAGGAAGTAGTCTCACTACAATGGAGGGATTGCTTATTCTAGCTCAAACTTGGGTTTAAAGTCTAACTCAAGAGTGTTTGTCCCTCTTTCAGATAGCACTGTCACTAAAATAAGCAGATAAACACATGTAAATGATTAAATTTTCAAAACAACTGAAGTTTTAAACCACAGTTGCAATAGATGTAACCTGTCCCTCTGTAATGTGAAATACCTTTGCAGCACTAGACAAATTGGAGCAGTGGGCCAAACAAAATCTCATGGGGTATGTCCACATGAGTCTTTTATTTCGAAACAACACTGCTTGTTTTGAAATAAAAAACTGAATGTCCACACGACATTTTCTTGTTTTGAAATGATGGAGCCCTTCATTTCGAAACAAGAGCTGTCATTTTGAAATGGGTTAAACCACTTTCATTTCAAAACGACGGTTATTTTGAAATGTCTCATTTTGAAATAACACCATTGGGATATGTTGTTTCGAAATGGCGGTTATTTCGAAACGAGTTGTTTCAAAATAACCGTTGTTTGGAGATGTTATTTCAAAACAACACTTGTTTCGAAATAACGGTCCTGACCTTTTTCCCAGGGTGCACAGCACCCAAGGGAAGCAGGAAGTGCCGTCTCACACGTGTGCCTGCCAGTGTGCTGATAGCCTTGTTCAGGCATGGCAGCATGTGGCACCAGTGCCCCAGGGGGCGAAGCCGTGCCCCTACTTGGACTGCTGAGGAGGTCCAGTGCCTCCTCAGCAAGTGGAGGAGGGAGGACATCCTGTTCCGGTTCTGGGCTAGCCACTGGAACCGGGACATATATGCGGACATTGCTGCAGCACTGCCCGCTGAGGGCCACGAGCGCACCACGGAGCAGGTGCACTTCAAAATAAAGGCCATCAGGCAGGACCACGCCCGGACCAGGGAGGCACGGGAGCTCCAGGGGGCAGGTAGCACTGCTACCTATCCTTTCTATGATGAGCTCCATGCTTTCCTGGGGCTGGATCCCAGTGGCCTGCCAGCGGAGGCCGTTGACACCAGCAGGCACCACAGCTCCTCCTCTGGCCCTGAGGCAGCGGACACCAAGTCCAAGGTGTCCCTGGTCATTGGGCAACCTTCTGCCACACCGCCACTAGCAGCAGAGACCACACCAGGGACCCCCGAGCTGTTTCCTGTCCCAGCGGCGGAGAGCAGCACTGAGGAGCAGGGGCCTGAGACCATCCCAGCCCCTGGGGAGTCCGAGATGGACACGGGAACATTGTGTCAGACCTCTGGAGCCCCTGTGGGTGAGTCTTCCTCTCCTGCAGCAGCATGCAGGGCTGGGCCTGTCCAGGTCACGGGCAACGAAGGGGTACAGGGCTGGGCACTGGGGCAGGTAGGGCATAGGGTCAGTGGGTGCAGAGGCCCTCCCATGGCCACGGGTACCTTGAGAGACAGGTGGCACCAGGGTCACAGGTCCCTGTGTGCCTCAGGGTGGTTAACAGGGGCAGAGTGTCAAAGATGCAGCCGCATCTTGGGTGGGGTGGAGAGCATGCAGGCTACGCCAGTGGCAAGTGGCCTTTGGAGACTCCCTAGAGCAAAGCGTGGGTGAGTCCAGCTCACCATTGTGGGCACCACTAGCATGTGTGCCTCCAGGGTATGGCTACCAGATGTCAGGCGAAAGGAGACCATGGTCTCCTTTTTACCTTTGTGTTCTTTGTTTTATCCTCACATTCTCTGTCTGGCAGGCATTTTAAAATACAGGATTTTGTCAGGCTTCTTACTATAGGGGTTGAAGTATCCTGGAATGCCATAGAATACTTATTTTTTAAGGGAGAGTGTTCCAGGGCCCCCTAAAAACTGAAGAATATTACATCCATACTGTCTTTTCTCCCGTGTCCTCCTTTTCGTACTTCCCTGTCCTCCTTTCCAGGCTTTCAGATCTGGTAGCCCTACCCCAGGGCAATGTCCCATGGGATCCTGAGTCATGCTGACAGTCAGGGCAGAGGTGTGTGCTGTAGACAGGCTGCACACAGAAAAGGCCAGCAGGCAGCAGGGGCCAACTGTGTTTTATGCTTCCCTCCAGCAGGTCACCCAGCCACCCACCATACAGCACCACCTTCCCGATGCAGCAGCCCGAGACCACCACCATGCAGGAGGAGGACGGCCCCCTGGACGCACAGGGAGATATTGGAGAGCCTGGAGGAGCTGGGGCAGCGGACAGAGGCGTCGACCCAGGCACGGCACCAAGACCAAGCCAGGTGGCAGGACTCTGCTCTCTGCCTGCTACAGCAGGCGGCAGCTGCGGATGACCAGGTGGTCGCTGCCCTGGAGCACCAGGCACAGGCCTTTGAGTGCCTCTGTAACCACCTGCCCACGGCGGTCGAAGCCATTGTCAGCAGCGTCTGCCAGCTGGTGGAGCACATGGCCCCTCCAGCTGCTGCAGGGGGTCCTCTGCCTGGCCATCCTTGGAGGTGATCCTGGACCCAGGGTGGCTGTGGGCAGGGGTGGGGAACACCACCACCCCTGGACCCCCCCCCCCCATAGGCCCCACCTAAGGACTCCCCTGACACCCAGACTCCCCCACCCACTTCCCCAGTCTCCCCCTTCCAAGTTGCTGGCCCTCCCCCAAGACTGCCCCCACATTTCTCCATCCCCTAACCCTCCCCAGCCCTTCCCTGCCCCAACCCCTGTTTTGTTAAATAAATAGTTTGAAACATATTCTTGGTTGTGAATGGTTTTATTGCGGGTAGTTCACAGTGCGGGTGGATGGGTGGGGGCTGACTGTGGGAGAACGGGGGAGAGGGTGGTGTTGGGCAGGGCAGGCCTGGCCCTCAGAGTTCCTCCACGGCAAAGGTGTTCATGAGTGTGTCCGAAACTGTCACAGCTCTCTGTGATGGCTGCTCCCATGGGGGCAGAGCTCTGGGTTGCTCATAGTCCCTGGTGAGGAGTTGTGCCTCAGCTTCCCAGGCAGCAGCAACAGTCTTGCCCCGCATCTCACAGAAGTTGTGCAGGGCCACTCACACACTGATGACCTGTGGCATTGTCCTCTCTGCAAGGTGGAGGCGTGTAAGGAGGCACCTCCAGCGTGCCCTGAGGCGGCCAAATGCCCGCTCGACCACCTGGCGGCAGTGGCTCAGCTGGCAGTTGAAAATCTGCCAGTGGGGATCGAGAGGCCCTGCATATGGCTGCATGAGCTATGGGCAGAGGGGATAGGCTGCGTCTGCCACAATGAGGATTGGCACCTCTACTCCCCCAACATTGATGTTATGAGGGGGGGAGAGGGTGCCCGCCTCCATGCCCTAGTACAGGGCAGAGTTACGGAGGACCCTGGCATCATGGGCCCTCCCTGGCCATCCCACGTAACAGTTTTGAAAAATGCCCTGGTGGTCCACAAGGGCCTGTAGGATGATAGAATAGGATGCCTTCTGGTTTCTCTACTCCACAGCTCTGTGCACTGGGGCTCACATGGGGATGTGTGTGGCATCCAGGATCCCCACAAAATTGGGAAAGCCCAGTGTGGCCATGCTGGCAATGGTGTCCTGCAGCTCCCCTTGAGTGACCAGGCGTCGCAGCAGGATCCTGTTGATGGCCCTGGTGACCCCCAACAGAATGTTGCCAGTGGCGGACCTCCTGATGCTGAACAAGTGTGCCACAGACCTGTGCGACTCCGGAGCGGCCATCTTCCACAGAGTGATGGTCACTCTTTTGTCCACAGGGATAGCACGCCGCATGGTGGTGTCCCTTTGGCGCAGCAGTGGGGCGAGTTCTGTGACCAGGAGGTTGAAGCTGGCCCTGCTCATGCGGAAATTCCTCTACCACTGGTCGTCCCCCCAGGTTCGGAGCACTACTCTCTCCCATCAGTCTGGGCTGGTCTCCCAAGCCCAGACCTGGCGAGGCACAGAAGGGGGCAGAGGAACTAGCTCTGCTCTGCAGCCCAGATGGTTGATAGCCTCGGGCACAGGCTGGGCACCATTAGGGTCTGCAAGCAGAGTGTCCCACATCAGCAGGACACTCTGCAAGTGAGCAGAGGGTCTATTTGTTGCATGGTGCTGGCTAGGCAGCCGGGCAGTGTCCATGTCTGTTGCTTGCAGAATCCTGCTAGCCAGAATGGACAGGGAAGTGAGGTTGGGGCCAGCTTTTATAGGATTGGCTGGCAACATGGCTGCCGACATGGCCCAGGGAGGCGGCCATGTTGCCACACCTCCCCTGGTGCCCTTCCCCTAAAGCGAAATAGCAAGTCCACTGTTCGGACATGCTATTTCGATTGGGGCTTTTCCCTTATTTCAAACTGGTTTTTAGTTATTTCGAATTAAGTTGTTTTGAAATAAGGGCTTTATTTTGAAACAGCTTGTTTCAAAATAACTTATTTCAAAACAATGCCCTGCGTGTGGACATAGTCATGAAGTTCAGTAGGGAAAAGTGCAAAGTCCTGCTCTTGGTACGGAAAAGTCCTATTCACTGCTACAGGCTGGGAACCGATTGGCTAAGTAGCAGCCCTGTAGAAAAGAAACCTGGGAGTTATGGTGGATGGGAAGCTGGATATGCGTCAACAATGTGCGCTTATTTCCAGAAAGGCCAATGGCATATTGGGCTGCATCAGTAGGAATGCTGGCAGAGAATAGAGGGATGTGATTATTCCCCTGTATCTGGTGCTGGTGAGGCCACATCTGGATTACTGTGTCTAGTTTTGGGCTCCACACTACAGAAAGGATGTGGACAAATTAGAAAGAGTCCAGCAGAGGGCAACAATATGTATTAGGGGTTTGGGGCATATGCCGTATGAGGAAAGACTGAAGGAACTAGGCTTATTTAATCCGCAGAAGAGAAGATTGAGGGGGGATTTGATAGCAGCCTTCAATTACTTGAAGGTGTGATCCAAAGAAGAGGGAGCTAGGCTGCTCTGAGTGGTAACAGAGGACAGAAAAAGGAATAATGGTTTCAAGTTCCAGCTGAGGATGTCAAGGTTGGATATTAGGAAAAACTTTATTCGTAGGAGGGTGGTGATGCATTGGAATGAGTTTCATAGCGAGGTGGTGGAATCTCCATCTTTGGAAACATTTAACGCCTGGTTAGACAAAAGCCTGGCTGGGATGATTTAGTGGCAGTGGTCCTGTTTTGTGTGTGTGGGGGGGGTTGGACTAGATGATCTAATGTGGTCCCTTCCAACCTTATGATTTTATGATTCATTGAGGGAGGTAGAAATTGGACTTGTGTTCTTGTACAAAGGAAACTCTTGCATTCTCAACTGGATCTGTCTCATAAGCACTATACTCTATACCAGTGATGCCCAACCTTTTCTCTGCTGTGGCACACCTTGATACCTTCAAATTTTTCGAGGCACACCACCATTAAAAAACTCATGACTATTCAAATTAACTTAAATTACTTATGAATATTCATGAACCATGGCAGAGTGTTTCAGAAATGCGCCTATGTGGGCTAGTAGGGGTAGCAGAGCAGGGGTCGCAAAACAGGGGAGGTCAGGAGTCGTGTGCCATGGCAGAAGTCAGTGTGGGGAGCAGAGCAGGACAAGGGTGCCAAAGAGGACAAGGGCAGCCATGTGGGGATCAGCACAAGGGTGTCAAGAAAGGAGAGGTGAAGGTGGAACAAGAGTGACTGGGGGGGGCAGGGGAGAACCTGGGAAGTGGGAAGGTAGGGAAGGGGAGCATGGTGCAGCACCCACTTCCCCCTTCTCCACAGTGGCTCCCTGCCCCCCAGGGAAAATCCTCACCCCACTGCTGCTCCCACCCTAGTGGGTCCTGTCCTGTCCTCTCCTCCCCCAGCCCCCCTCTCCACCTGTGATGGACCCTCCCATCACTGCAGGGATCAGAACTAGGCCTCTAGCCCCTAGCTACACCCCCCCAACAGCCACCCCACAACCCCAGCTACATACCCTCTGCTACACATCCACTCCCACCCACCTCTGCTACACCCATACACATCTGCCCCACACAACCCCCAGCAGCTCTCCCCCGCAAAGCCCTTACCTGGGCTGTTTGCAGGCTGGCTGACAAAAGCTGCTCCACCCTGGAAGGGGGAGGTTCATACTTCCCAGCCTCTCAGAGCTCTCTGTTGGCTGGGCTTAAGGTGGAACAGGGTTTAAGGTGGAGCTCTGAGTTTGGGCTGCAGTACCTATTTTTAGCAGGGCCCCTGGAACCCCGTGTTCCAGTGCCTTCCTCTATTTTTAGGGGAGCTGTAACGCTGCCTGCCTAAAAATAGGGGGCCCCGAAACTGTGTTCTGGTGCCTTCTCCCTTTAAGCCCTGCCTTTTCGTAGCCCTTCACAGCCCACATGGCTGGGCCGAGCAGGGAGGGAACTTTAACGCCAGCTCTCGGGGATGGTTGCAGCACGCTGGTTGGGAACCACTGCTCTACACTGATCCCTGCCACAGAAGTTTTTACTCTGAAATCAGTTGAACTACTCAAATGCTCAAGGTTACACATGTACATATGAATCTTGGTAAATCAGGGCCTTTAAACAGGAATATTTTTGTTGGCATTCTAGAGCTCTGCGTACCAATGAGCATTTATCTAACGTACTTATTATCACTGTAGATACAATGTATCATCTTTTCAGGACCAAAAATAACATTTCCTATACTACAAGTTTAATCCACTCATGCCGCCACTATTCAGCTGCTTTTAAACCACTGCATACATATATTGCAGATAATTTGTAGATATGGGCCACCTACGTTTAGTTTGTCCTTTTCATAGAATCATAGAATCATAGGGTTGGAAGGGACCCCACAAGGTCATCTAGTCCAACCCCCTGCCAAAAAAAGCAGGACCACTCCCATTAGATCATCCCAGTCAGTGTTTTGTCCAGCTGGGACTTGAACACCTCCAGAGATGGAGATTCCACCACCTCCCTAGGCAACTTATTCCACTGCTTCACCACTCGCCTAGTAAGGAAGTTTTTCCTAATATCCAGCCTGGACCGCCCCAGCTGTAACTTGAAACCATTGCTTCTCGTTCTGCCCTCTGTTACTACCGAGAACAGTCGAGCTCCCTCCTCCTTGGAGCAACCCTTCAAGTAGTTGAAGGTTGCTATCAAATCCCCCCTCAGTCTTCTCTTCTGCAGGCTAAATAAGCCTAGTTCCTTCTGTCTTTCTTCATAGGGCTTGTGCTCCAGCCCCTTGATCACTTTGGTTGCCCTCCTCTGGACTCTCTCTAATTTGTCCATGTCCTTTTTGTAGTGGGGAGCCCAAAACTGGACACAGTATTCCAGATGTGGCCTCACTAGTGCAGAATAGAGGGGAATGATCACATCCCTTGATCTGCTGGTAACACTTCTTTTGATGCAGCCCAGTATGCCATTGGCCTTTTTGGCAGCAAGAGCACACTGCTGACTCATATCCAGCTTCCCATCCACCATGACTCCCAGGTCCTTTTCTCCAGTGCTGCTATTTAGCTGATCACTCCCCAGCCTGTAGCAGTACATGGGTTTTTTTCGTCCCACGTGCAGGATTTTACACTTATCCTTGTTGAACCTCATGAGATTCCTCTTGGCCCACTGCTCCAGTTTGTCTAGGTCTCCCTGAATCCTGTCTCTGCCCTCTAGGGTGTCTACCGTTCCCCCCAGTTTGGTATCATCTGCAAACTTACTAAGTGTGCAATCTATCCCATCATCCAGATCATTAAGGAAAACATTGAACAGAACTGGCCCCAGGACCGACCCCTGGGGCACACCACTTGTTACTGCCTGCCAACTTGACATGGAGCCATTGATTCCTACACGCTGAAACCGTTGTTCTAGCCAGTTTTCTATCCACCTTACAGTCCATGCATCTAACCCATACTTCCTTAATTTGCCAATGAGAATGCTGTGGGAAACCGTATCAAAAGCCTTGCTAAAGTCAAGGTATATGACATCAACGGCTCTTCCCGCATCCACAAATCCAGTCATCTCATCATAGAAGGCGATGAGGTTGGTCAGGCATGATTTACCCTTGGTAAATCCATGCTGACTGTTCCTGATTACTCTACGTTCCTCCAAGTGTTTCAGGATGGATTCTTTGAGAAGCTGCTCCATGATTTTTCCAGGGATTGAGGTGAGGCTGACAGGTCTGTAATTCCCTGGATCGTCCTTTTTGCCTTTCTTGAAGATAGGTACTATATTTGCTTTTTTCCAGTCCTCTGGCACCTCCCCCGTTCGCCACGAGTTTTCAAAGATAATGGCCAACGGTACTGCTATCTCATCAGCCAGCTCCCTCAGCACCCTCGGATGCAGTTCATCCGGCCCCATGGACTTGTGCACATCTAGTTTCTTTAAGCAGTCCCTAACCTGACCTACTGTCACCAAGGGCCTCTCTTCTTCTCCCCAGTCCCCCGTACCTAGTGTAGTGGGCTGGGAGCTGACCTTGCTTGTGAAAACTGAAGTAAAAAAAGCATTGAGCACTTCAGCTTTTTCCTCATCCTCTGTCACAAGGATGCCTGTCCCATTCAGTAAGGGACCTACACCATCCCTGATCCTCTTCTTGTTATTGATATACTTGTAGAACCCCTTCCTGTTATCCTTCACATCCCTTGCTAGTCGCAACTCCATTTGTCCTTTGGCCTTTCTGATTTTATCCCTGCAGTCCCGAGCAATGTCTTTATATGCCTCCTTAGTCATCTGTCCTAGCTTCCACTTCCTGTAAGCGTCCTTTTTATGCTTCAGCTCAGTGCAGAGCTCTCTGTTAAGCCACAGTGGGCGCCTTCCACATTTGCTGTGCTTTCTCCTTATCGGAATTGTATCTTTTGAGGATAACTGCTTTAGCACCCTTTAAAGTCACACAATTGATGGGCAGTGAGCCAAAAATGCTGTTAGGGGATAAGCAAATGAGACAATATCTATTACTCATTAGAGACTGATAGCTTTTCTCAGGGCTCCAGGATTTAACCACCCAGGCATTGCTGAGCACTCCCATTGACATAAAAAGGAATTGAGGATGTTTAACATGTCACAGGAGATTCACAAAACCTGGTAGGATTGTGCCATAATAGTGAAGAACAATCAGTATGTGATGAGTGATGGGCTTAGTTCTGTCATTTGCTCATCTTTCCTTCCCATATTCAGTTGTGCTGTGGTCCTTTAACAAAAGCCTGAATCATATTCTGGTATTTCCTCACCTTGATGAATAACTCAGGGTCTGCCAAATGGAACATACAGAAAACTGATAAATCTGCCCAAACTCCTTCACATAATTCATCTCCAGAATGCTATGTGCTCTACTGGTATAGGGTAGATATCCTCTAAATGAGATAAAATTACACAGGGCATACCTGCCCACTATGCCCTGCATTAACTATTAGTTCCAGAAGGACTGGAGTTGTCCATGGCACTTCTTAAATACTTCTTGTCAACACCTGGAAAAAAAATGCAAAAGATTTTCCAACTGGATTAGAAGGAAACAGCCTTCCAACACCTGAATTTAAAGGATGTGGCAATTAAAAAGCATTCTGGAGTCAATAATTCTAAAAGCAGCTCTAACACCATCTGTACTTTTTAAAAAAAAAAATTATTAATGATCCTCAAAAGGACTCCAGGATTAACATACATTGTGTCAATGGTAAACACTTGTTCATCTTTATACCTTCCTTCCTCCCCCCCTTTGTACAGCGCATTCCATTTTTGCTGTAATTCTTGAAAGTATTTTAATTTTAAACAATATTTTATGAGTGTTCAGCAACTTTATTTGGCATCTTTGGGGTTTGGACTCACAATCCATTGCAACATTTTTTTTCCTCCTAGAACATGTTTCAAGCCATTATTTAAAATGGATAGTAGCAAGTAATGCACCTTTGAGATATCCTCAGCAAGGAGCTGCTCAATCAACAGAATGATAAAATGATGGTGCTCTAGTCAAGAGACTCTCTAGCCTACAGTAAAAGAGCCATAACACACTGTAAAAAGCCCCCAGTTTTAAACACTATATTCTTACTTAGTACTCGTGAAAGGAAGAGAGTTTGCAGCTGTAATACAGAAACAAACAAACAAAGAAAAAGGGCAAGCACCCACACATTTTTGCAACTTTCCCAAATTAAAATTCTGTTCTGAACATATTTCATTTATGCAGTGCTATTTCATTAAAAAATGGCAAATTCATTCCCACAATGTATCCTGAGGTAAACATTATTACTTCTATTTTTACAGAAAAAGAAGATGAAGAGGAGAGGTTAGGAGAATTGCCCAAAGCAATACGAGGAGTCTGTCCAAACAAGATTAGAAATTGGGAATTTCTCTCTCCTTATATTGTGCTCAGGTCACTAGAAAATGCTTCCCTCTCTCTTAAAGCCTTAAATCAGAGCACTTCAGATTATTAACAACATTTTTTTGTCTTGATTTATCCTTAATTATTTTAAACAAAGCTTAAATAGGAACATAAGAGCATCCCAAGATCTATTCCAGTATTTTCTCTCTGTTAGTAGCCATACCAGCTGCTTTCAAGGAAAATGCAATAATCCCCTTAAGTGACAATTATAGAATAACATGAACATTTTCTCCTAAATCCTTCAGTCAGAGGTTGGTTAATGCCCTGAGGCATGAAAGTTTATATCTGCAATTTTTCAGTTATGTCTAATGTACCTATAGTGACCTCCTCAGTGAATGAGGACTAATCAGCTTGCTCTGTTTCTGTCAGAGGGAGATTCCTAAGTAAGGCAGTTTGCTCTTCCATTTCACATCAGTCCCTCCTCCCCCCACCCCACAGTCATGAGAGGCTTCCTCAACTGGAAAAACATGGCACATGTATTCCTTCTGCTTTAAAAGTGTGTAAAGCAGAAACTTGATTTCATGAATCCCATACTTTGACATCTTTGTAGTATTCCCAATGCCTGTATGTCAGCCATATTAGAAGAACATTCTTCTGGACTATTTGATTTTAATTTTAGTTCTAGATTTTATTTTGCAATTTAAAATTCAGTATGAGTAAATTTAAATTTAAATATAATATTGACTGACCTGCACTTGATGTTAACTGCACTAAAAAAAGCATGTGTAGTAGACCTTAATATTAGAACTTGCCTCACCTGGGCCTGAGCCAGAACTAAATACAAACTGACTAAGTTGTTCAGGATGTAGCATTTAGAATGTAATCCCATATACCAGAGTACAGGGCTGAATCCCAGAAATATCTGTCCATCGGTCTAAGGATCCCTTAGTCATGGCACTTTCTTGACCTGCCCACTTGCATACAAGCATTTAGTAAGTTAATGATGTCTGTGCAGTGCAGGGAGGTGAGTCACTCTTATACAGTCTCTCCAGATACTGGTTCTCTTTGTGAAGTGAAAACACATACAGTTTGTTTACAGATGGATCACCATCTCCATTTTGCTTGGGGGAGGATTTACCCTTTTGTCCTTAAACAAGCAGTGTATGTAAGGTACAGAAAACATTAATATCCTCAGTGTAAGGAATGGCTAAAAAACATTGCCTGTCAAAATAACTAAACATTTTGGCAGCAATTAAGCTAAAACAAGTTACCAGTATAATCAATTAACTGTTAAAAAAAAAAAAGCTCAATGAGAACGAATTTTGGTAACATGAAACAAAGAAATCAGAATTCATTAAAGTTTCCACTATTTTACTTTAAAGTTGATTTTGCGCAACGATAGTGATGCTAAACAAAAGACTTGCAGGCATGGAACAATCGGAAGATTGAAGCTCACAGGGAAGTACTATGTGGCAATTAGACAGCAACCCAATTAAAATATTTAACACTGATCAGAGCATCATAGTTACGACAGGAGCAGATTTAAATCAGATTAGATATAGAATACAGTGAGTTCTACATTTGAAAAGGTTCCATCTGATATAACGATTTTGCCTTTCCTGGATCATCAAAAGTATTTGTAGATCATGCACAAAAGCTCCTGAAAAGAAAAGAAATGTGTACACAACCTGCCTAGTATCTTATAAAATTATTCCTGTCATGAAGGATTGAGAAGGATATGGAGGATGCTGTAAGGAGACTATCTCAAAAGAGGGTCTTAAGGATTAAAAAACAGTGCACGTTTTTTATAGCAATGGAGTGATGTAAATAATTCTCTAAACTATTCTCATTACTTACACAATTTTAGGCTAATCCCTTCATCAGCCCTAAATACAATAAAAAGCCATATCTCGGTTGTTACATGAAGCCAGAGTGAAGCGTATTCTCAGTCTCATTCTGTCATCTTTGTTTTTATACTTAGGAGGTGAAATACTGACCCTATTAAAGTGAAAAGCAAAATTCCCGTTGACTTCACTTGGGCCATGATTTCTCCCTGTCTGTTTCATTTACAGTACAGTTCTACAGTCGAGAGATGAGCAGGACATAATCTGTAATTCCCCAGGAACAGCCCTTTGCTGTTCTTTGCTGTTTTGTGTACCTGAGTTATAATTCCTCCTTTATTTCATTCTTGCTCTGCATGTTTAACAATTTGGTGCTGGGTTATATCATCTGTAAATTAGTAACAATCTTCCCTGCATTGGTTTATGTGTATTTTTCAGTTAGTTGCTTAGAGTACTAGAGTGGAACTGTCATTTTGCCCATTACGCACCACTACCCTGCCACAGAAGAAATGGGAATTCTTTTATTCCGTGAACTAGAAAACTAGTGGGTGCAGTCTGGGTGTGTAAATTCTCATTTGCCATTTTTAAAAGGTCCATCCATAAACATTAGAAAAAAATGTGTGTTGGACTTTGAAACATGATAGCTTAAATGTGGAGTTGCGCCTGTTTCCATGGAAATGTACATTTAAGGGCAAATACTGAATTAAAAACAGTTATGGACAATATTTTGGCTGTTTTGCTCTCTTCACTCACTTTTGGATAATTACTTTTCATTGAAAACTGAAAATGGAACAAATTTGTCTCATCTGCATAAAAATTGTCATGGTAGCCTTCAATAACAGGGGGGTCATGCTTCATGTGAAAAAGTATTTTGATTCTGCAGGCATTGACATAATTATTTTTCAACTTAAAATCAACTTTCAGGTAGTTAAACAAACAAAGGCTATGTTCACACACAGGGGGTTATTTCGATACAAGTTGTTTTGATACAAGTTGTATCGAAATAACGCCTTATTTCAAAATAAGTTAATTCGAATTAACAGTTTTTTTAATTCAAATTCAGGAAAAAAGCTCAAAGCAAAATAGCAGGTTCAGACAACAGTTATTTTGAAACGAGTCACCATTATTTCGAAACAACATGTTCAGACGGCATTGTTTCAAAACAATCGTTTCAAAACAATGTTGTTTCGTCACCACATGGGGTTTAAGTTGTTTCGAAACAACGCCATTGTTTCAAAACAACGGAACCCGTTGTTTCAAAACAATGGTGTGTCATGTGAACATGGCCTTTCTTATTTCAAAACAACCTCTGTTGTTTCGAAATAAGACTGCTGTGTGAACACACCCAAAGAGTCCTGTGGCACTTTTAAAGACAAATTTATCGCATGAGCTTTTATGGGAGAAAATCCCACTTCATCAGACATTTTGAAGATGGAAGCGTCTGATAAAGTGAGATTTTCTCCTATGAAAGCTCATGTGATAAATAAATTTGCTAGCCTTTAAAAGTGCTACAGGACCTCTTGCTTGTTTTGCTGAACTGGACTCACATGGCTACCCTTTTGAAACTTGTAAATATTTCAGCTAATTGTACATAATAAGGCAGTGTGATGTAAAATTTATATATTTCTATTGTTTTTGCTTCAGATTTGACTGTGAGGCAGTTGTGATTTCCTGAAAAACCAATGGAATGTGATTCATATGTTCCCAGAAGCACCTATGAACAAAGCAAATGTGGTAAACACATGTGTAATATGTGTTGTGGAGGTCCTTTTACAGAACTGACCAAACCAACAGATGTAGAATCACTGAAGAATTGTCTAAGAGCTGCAGAGTTCTAAAAGTGTGCTGCAATAAAATGACAACAGTGAAGTACCTAACATGTTTTATCACCTAAATTGTAGAAAGATCTTCACACACAAGAAAACTCTGCAAGAGCATGAAAAACAAATAGAACCTTTCAGCAGTAGTGAAGAAATTAACCATTAATCACACAAATTGATAAGGGGAATGAGATCATTGTCCACCAGAGTATTGAAAAATGTTTGTATATTTTGTGAAAAGTATTCAAGTATGTGAAAAGGACCACGTCCCAAGTAGTAGATCTCATGTCAGACAGGAATGTATGGAAAAGAGCTTTATGTCAAGGGAATTGGTACCAATAAAGGCACATCATCATATATTTTGTTAGAGAGCCTACACAAGACCAAGAAAAAAGTACAAGTGTCATCAAATGTTGATAATAACATTTATGCTACAGAATAAAAAGAAACATGTTATTGTGTATTTGATTACATCTTCACTGATTTGTTTTCAAAGCTTCATGTTGTATCAATGTGAACCTCACTCAGAAACTGGTGCCCAATATGCAGTGTCTTTATACTGAAAAAAATCAAGCAAGAAACTAAGGCTATGTCCACACATACATCATTATTTCGAAATAACCCATTTTGAAATGAGTTATTTCAAAATAAAGTCCTTATTTCAAAATAAGTTAATTTGAATTAACAGTTTGTTAATTTGAATTAAGGGAAAGCCTGCTTTCAAAATAGCCCTTGTTCTGAAATGGTTATTCAGAAACAAGGCCGTTCAGACATGTTGTTTTGAAACAGTTGTTTCGAAACAATGGTGTTGTTTTGAAGCAATGTGTCCAAACACTGTTGTTTCGAAACAACTGTTTTGAAACAATGGCTATTTCGATTAGATGCAAGGTTTAATGGTTTCGAAATAACGGCTGTCGTTTCAAAATAACGGTGTGTCGTGTGGATGTGCTGCTTCTTATTTCGAAACAACCTGTGTTGTTTCGAAATAAGAAGCCTGTGTGGACATACCCTAAAAGGTTAACAATTTTTTTTTATTGTATGAGCTTTTGTGGGGGAAAATCCCACTTTGTCAGACATTTGAAGAAGTGCGATTTTCTCCCATGAAAGCTCATGCAATAAATAACTTTGTTAGTCTTTAAGCACCACAGGACTCCTTGTTTCTTTTGTTCAGCTTAGTAGATGAGGGATATACTATGGTCTGCTGAAGAAAAGGGACACTGACCTCTGTGTACAGAAGCTAACTAATGAAGTTAAGTCAGATGAGGCAATATCAACCAACATTCTGCTCTGCATTTCCACAACTTTGGCATATGATAATATCCACAGACCTGAGGAAGACACTAAGTCGTGCAGAATAAATGGTACTGTGAGTTTAGTAAAGTCTCACGAATCAATGGCTGAACAACTCAAGAAGTGTACACATGCAGAGAAATGTAAAAAATGCTGAAAAAAATAACCAGACAGCTCTTGGGCTGGCTTCAACATTCATCATGGTTAGTGTGACTCAGGACAATGTTTGTAATTTGCCAACTGTAGTGAGGAGGCTTGGCTTCCTTCCCAGATGGATAGGGAGGGACAGCCTGCCCCCTAGGTGGGTGGAGCCAGAACTATCCTGTCCATCTCACTAGCAGCAGAAGGGCAAGGTAGGATGTATAAAAGGAGATCCCAGGAGCTCATTCTGGACTGAGCTGCCAGGGAAGGACACCTCTCCACTCCCTCAGGAGCCTAAACTGAGCCAATACCCTGCTAAGGAGCTGCCTGCAGCCTGGGGGCCAGAGGAACTGCTCAAGCTGTCTGCTATCAATGACCTGGAGGAGCTGCCAGCCATCTACAACTGGGAAGTGACCCTGCCTGGGCGTGACCTGGAGGAGCTGACAACTCTGAGTTTCCAGGCCTGCCACCAACTGATGAGGAAGAAGGACCGTGTAACCTGCCCCTGATGGAATACCCCAAGGAAAATGAAGTTGACGCAGAGGATCAAGTACCACAGGTAGAAGGGAAGAGGGGAAGGAAGTTGCCCAGGGAATCTGGCGGATAGTTCAGAAGTCTCATGACCTAAAGTCACAGCAGTGAGTTGCAGCTAGAGCCCCACTGACAGGAACTTGGGGTGGGAAGCTGTGGAATTGGGAGAATCTGTGTCCCTCTGTCCCCTTCCCACACCACCCCAAGGCCTGGTTGCCTGATCCCAGTCTGTGAACACTGTTCATGGCCCATAGACTGTTTGCCCTTCTGTGGGTTCATAACCTACTTAACTAGTCCTTTTGGCCTGAGGCTGGGATGCATAACCTGCTGACTTGCCTTGCATAAGGCTAGAGACTGCTTGCCTGCCCTGCTTCACGTTAGGGCCAAGGCCCTCAAACTGCTGACTCGCCCAGAATATGCTAGACTGCTTGCCTGACTTTCATTACCACAGGGCTGAAGCCTATAGATTGCCAGCTTGCTTTGCCTAGAACTAGAAGCAGCTACTCTTCCTAAAGCACCCAAGGGCTTGGGACAATGGACTGCCTACTTGCACTGTCTAGGTCTGGGGTTGGCAACCTATGGCACTGATTCTGGGTGGTGCATGCTATCCTGTCCCTGCTGCTGTTATTGCTGCCCATGCCACCGAAAATCGGAGGCTTCGACCCAGCTACTAAAGTGCCAGTGGAACAGACTTCAGATCCATCCCTGCCACTGAAGCAAGTGACCCACAGAGTGTTCTACAGCCACCAATGTATCACCTTGCTGGTTGTTCCCAGATCTGCTGGCTATGGGTCGTGCTGTGGAACCTTCCTCTGCTGTCACTTGGAGAGAGGCAGGGAGGAGATTTTGTCATGGTCTTTCGGGAAGATTGCTGACTGCTGGTCTAGGAAGAGCTATCCCTGCCTCAATGCTAATTCCCCGTTGTTTAAGTCTGTATCCACAGGAACACAGTAGCAATGGGGTGTGGCCTTCCTCACAGATCAATGGGGAGGGAAGGCCTAACAACTGACATTGACCATGAATGTGCTCAGAGGGACTTTTTAGAAAGGATGGAGGAACATCTCTTGGTTGATTTGCAAAGCCTCAATGACACAGTAATCCAGATGGAGAAGTTGATTGACCTTTTCTTTCTTTCTTTCTTTCTTTCTTTCTTTCTTTCCCTATAGAATGAATGCAGCTCTGTCAAATATCATAGAGATGAATGAGCTAAGATACCAGTTGTTTTGAGGTAAGAAGGGACGTGCGCTATGTCTACAATCAGTTATTTCAAATTGGTTAATTTTAAATACCTCATGGTAAGACTGTTATAATGCTTCAGGAGTTCACATTTGTTACTGGATTAGTGAAATCTAGTTACAGAACATGAACCAGTTTGGGGTGTCTGGTCTGCTTCTTAACAGTCATCCCTGAGGCTGGCACTCATGGTTGTGAACCACTCCAGAGACACAGTATGTTTTCTGCTTAACCTATTGACAACACATGAAATGCAACCACTTTGTCTGAGAAAGACTCTCAGAATTAGAGCTGACTGGGGTGGGGGTGGCAGGAGGCAATCCCTGTGAAATTCTTGATTAAAACAAAATATTTTCAAACTGGAAAATCAAGAACCCCAAGCTGAAAAATGTTAAGTTTTTGATAATCAAAATCTTTTCCCTCCTTTGATGAATCACCTAAACGTTTTGACAACAATATTTCATAATCATTACGGTTTGTCAAAAAAAGCTAATTTCCTTTGAAAAAAATGTTTTGATAATTTTTTTTATTAACTCTACTGAGAATGGCGTCTTCTTATGCTTCTGAAGGATGTGAGCAGTCAAGGAAATGTACTTATAAGAGATAGCCTCATCTGAGGGAAGTTAGCATATTCTTCCTGCTCTAGAAAAAGAATGTTTTTAATTAACAATGGATCAAAAACCTTCCTGCCTATGTTCACTTATTAAGAAGGGGATGATTGCACCCAAATCTTCTGCTTTTATGCCTTCTCTGCACCCATCTACCCCCTGACCTAAAACTACACTGAGAGAGGCAAACTGAAATTCAGCCAGATATGCAGGTACATTTCACTTCTTCCCAGCACTGATTTATCACAGTTAAAGTGACTAGTCTGATCTGAATCAGATGGTAAAGAATATAACAAAACCATCAGGACCAGGGGAAAAAAAAATCCTTGGCATTATAGGGTCAATAGATTTTCTCTATATGCTTCAAAATCAGGGTTTTGATCTATGATAGTAACTTGGAGGAATTCTCCTGGGTGATCTCAGCTGACACTTACTGAGATAGCGTGTTGGTGGGAAAAACTATCTCAAAATGAAGCATATTTTAATTTTGCATCAAATAATTTGCTCAGTTTCAGTGTCAGGTCTTGGCTTCCTGAAGGTCATATCATTTAGCATACCATATTGTGATACAAGCACATACTCTGAAGTCTTCCAGGTGATACTTGTATGCTCTCCAGTGATGAAAAGAGTTAATAATTGTTTGACTTGAAGTTCATGGGATGGCTTATGGTATCACAAGTCAAAGCTTGCATTGGTAAGAATAACTTGTAGCTATGGTAATGTGATGCCACACACATCTCTTAATCTCAGGGCTGTCCCAAGGGTAGGGCGAGTGGGTCGATAGCCCAGGGCCCTGCGCTTTTAGGGACCCCGTGCTACCCTGCCCTCCCCCAAGGCCGGCTGTTCCACATCCTGTAGACCAGCTGAGCTGGCCAAAAGTGGCAGCTGGCTTCAGTGCTCTGGTCCCCGCCCCCACCACATGCACTGCCTTCGGGTCCATGCTGGAGGCAGCACATGTGGCGGGGGAGGGGACCATGAGCGCTAAACCTGGCTGCTGCTTTTCGCCGGCTTGCCCGGTCCCCCAGATGGGGAAGAGCCGCTGTAGGGTCAAAGGGGCCTGCCCCTCCCCTGGGCCAGCCGGCTCCACCCCCAGCCGGGGGTTGGAGGGGGGGCTGAGTGCCGGCCCCACAAAGGGCAATTGGCCTGGGGTCTCGCACCCCCCCCCTCCCTGGGACAGCCCTGCTTAATCTTCTGCCCTAAATCCTCTATGTCCATACTTAAAAAGATTCTATGTAAAATGCATTTTAGGAACACAGTCTAATTTCCTAGAACAGGAGGTTACATTCACGAATTTCTGCACATCATTAGAATCAGCCTGCTTCAAGTATTTTCCTATATATTACAAAACAGTCACTTGACATCTACTTGAATATTCAGGTGAGCTGATAATAGCTCAGCTCCTCATGACCTAAAGTAAGCATGACCAACTCACTGTGGCTACCATATTGTTATTTAACATCACTGAGATGGTTATTTAAAAATCACCAACTTGTAATTGGTTTCCCTAAATCCCCTTGCTAGAACCTATTAGTAAATGACATTACTGCTTTTTCAGGTCATAGTTTGTGTGTGAGAACAATTGATTCAGCAATACATAGCAGCACCAAACTTTAAATAGATTACACAGTCCATGCTTCATAAATCACATCAGTCACACATTCTTAACTTTTCCTGTAAGCTTAACTGTTCTAATTTTTTCACTAACAATAATTGATGATCCTCTAATAGTTTTTTTTTTTTTTAAACTTAGTTTTATAGATTATCTGTAAACAGCTTTAAAATGTAAATTCCATTTTTCTCAAGATCTTTTCTCCTAAAATGCATGCTGAATAAAATATGTCAGTAACATTTTCATAGCGTGGAACAATACTATTGTGGAAACCACAGTGCTTTAATAACAATATTATGTTTTCCAAACCTTTACAGCATTATGAAAGAGTTTGGATTCTCCACTGAAAATGTTCTTAAAGTAATACATTATATATTTATTCCCTCTTCATGTTGTGTGCTGATTGCAGTGTCAGCTTCCCCGGTAATTCTTCACCATTACCCTTTAATCTTAACCCTTACCTACATAAATATAGTTTCCTGCATTAATGAGAAGTGACTCAGTCTCCAAGAGAAGCATGAACTAAGAAAACTGTGTCAACTGTGTAAAATTATGCAGGCAAACCCTAGCTACTGGAGACTGGTGGCACTGAAGGGAAAATTCACACCTAATCAAATATCTACACATTTGCAAGCTGATGCCCATTATGAATTATTAAAGACTGATGACATCATACTATTCTAGCCACAGATGTTATGGAAGAAGCTGAAGTACGTAGTGGTTTTTTTTGTTTTTTGTTTTTGTTTTTTTTGCTATCTTCATAGACAAGGTCAGGTTCCAGGCTACTAAAATGGGCAGCACAAAACGGGGAGTTGGCATGCAGCCCTCAGTGCTGAAAGAACTGGTTCTGGACTATTTTGAAAGGCTAGGCATGCAACAAGTCTTGAGACCAGATGCAAAGCATCCAGTGGAGTTGTTGTTGTGACTGCAGAACCATTGGCTATTATCTCTGAAACCTCATGGTGACTTGGGGAGGCCCCAGATGATTGGAAACAGGCAAATATAGGGTCCTTCTTCAAAAAAGGGAAGAAAGAGGATCTGGGGAACTAAGCTGATCAGTCTCACCTCAGTCCCTAGAAAATCATAGAGCAGGTCCTCAAGGAATCTGTTTTGAGACACTTAGAAGGTAATCAGGAACAGTCAGCATGGATTCACCAAGGGCATGTCATGTCTTACCAGTCTGATTGCCTTTTATGATGAAATGACTGACACTGTGGATATGGGGTAAGTCTACACTGGAGGCTTATTAAAAAAAAAAAACAAAACCTGTCCTTGCAGGCATTTTGTTATTTTGAAATAAGTACTTCATTATTTCAAAAAAAAAAAATGAAGCTCTGTTTCAAAATAACTAAACCTGCTTTTATTTCAAAAGAACAATTCTCTTGAAATAGTTATTTCAAGAAAAGCCATTCCAAGGTGTGGAACTAGCTTTTCTCAAAATAATGGCCCTATGCTTTTCTCTGCCTTCCCCTGTTTCGAAATAGAGCCTATGTCCACACATACATGGTTCAATAGATTTTACTTATATCAATTTAATAAAGTCATTAAATTGATATAAGTTAAATCTATTTAACAGGTCCACACCAAAAAAAACCCCAAATCAAAATAGCACGTCCAGACACAGGACTTGCTATTTTGATTCAGGAGAGGGGCACCATGGGAGATGTGGCAACATGGCCCCCTCACCAGGCCGTGCCCCCACCAATATATAAAGAAAGGAAAGCACCTGGGAAGGCGAAGAACAAAAAGTGTTAAATTGGTATAACAGTTAAATCAAAATAACATGTCCACACTGTGTTATTTTGAAATAACAATTTCAATTTAACCATCATATCGATATAATACTAGGTTTTATTATATCGATATAACTTTCCTTATATCGAAATGAAGGAGCTCTTCATTTCAAAATAAGGGAATGTTATGTGGACCTATCATTTTTTCAATCAAAATAACCAGCGTTATGTCGATGTAAACAGTGTGTGGACATACCTTATTACACAAAAGTAGAGTTTCACTGTGATGACATTGGTTTGATTTTCAAGAGACACTGTCCATTGTCATTCACCGAGGCCTCATCCAAAGTTCATTGAAATCAACAGAACTCTTGACTTCAAATGGGCATTGGTTCAGGCCATATGGGTCCAATCCTTCAGGCTGCTGGTTGAATCTCTTAAAATGCTGCACACTCTTAGCTCTTACTGAAGTTAACAGGAGTTAAGACTACTTAGCACCTTGCAGGACTAATCTCTACTGTGGAATGCTTTTTTCCCATATTTGAGTAATATTTTTTCACCATTAGGATCAGGGGATGTTTTAAAGTATCTTGGAAATGTCACCTTGGGGATGAATGGAGAATACCCCAGAAGAAAAATCAAAGGTGTCAGAGGAAAGTTAAATTTTGTAATCCTGACCTCGGGAATGATTTGATGGCTTTGGCCATGAGTAAACCCCTGGGTATGCTCTTGTGTTTATGTAGCCTGAGTTTACATATCTTGATACATATTTATAAAAAATGCAAAATCAAAGACACAGCAACAATTAGCAGGGAAACTGTGGTGGGATTTATTTTGTTCATAATTACTAGTGAAGGGAAGAATGTCTAAAATTCAGACAATTTTTCACCTTGATTGCCTTTGTCATGAAGATTAACTAGTTTATATACTCAGGATTTAATTCTGAAGGCACTGTGCTTTAGAATCCCTTTAGGATCAGGTTTCTCAGTACCACTTTTTAAGTTAAGTTATGCACCAGAGCACTTGTCATGCTAATAATACAAAAAATGTGAAGTAGCTTTAAGCAAATGTAAAATTGCTGCTAAGTTTGGCTTTAATCATTTTGGCTATCTTTAGTTTCTGAAACACCTTGATTTGAACTTGGCTATTTAAGGAAGGAGAGGCAGTAGGCAGATAGCTTTTCGGCTATGGTTAAACTTAAAAAGCTAATAATTGTGAAATTGAATCCTATGATATTATGCATTATTTCATAAAATTATGTAGGACTGACAATTTCTGGGGAGATATTTCTCAGGAGTTCCATAAATCCTGACATAACATAAAAGCAAAGCTGTTTTTTTGTAAAGTATAGACTGAGGAAATCATATTGTTGTCAATCTATAAATCTGTATTTAAAAAAATGCATTACTTAAAATAAGCAGATCAAGAACTTCTTTTAGTATAGAGTAGTCTATATTGTTACTATCATTGTTATTCATATTACTATAGCACCTCCACCATCCACCTGGCAAAACAGATTGAAGACTTGATTGAAACCAGGGGATGGTGGATAGCTTCAGAAGGAAAGGGGGAGAGGAACGCATATAAAGGGAATGAAAGTTTGACCCTTTTTTTTCCCCTATGGGCTGTCTTCCTCCTAACAGCTAGCTGAGGGGAAATAAAGACTGTCTTGTGTCCTAAAGGCTTTACGGTCTAAATATATATATATATATATTAAAAAAAATAAAAAGGTAATGAATACAGACAAAGAGATGGGGGAGTATGAAGAAACAATGAAATAGTATCGGTCAACATAATAGGTAGTGATATCAGCACTGAAGTGACTTAACCATTATCAAGTTTTCTGTAGGCATCATGGAAAAAGCCAGTCTTGGAGGAAAATAATGAGGTAGTTGTGTATGTTTACAGGGAGCTCATCCAAGCATAAAAGGAAGCATGGAAGAAAGCATACAGATGCTTGTTTGAAAATTTAAGAAGCAGAAGTGAGGAATCCTTTTATTTGGAGATTCAGGCCAGTTCTAATAATAATACATATATTCAATGCCTTTAGTAGAGCTAGGCCAATTTCCACCAGCATTGGATAATCTTTGATGTAATTGCATTGATTTCAATCAAGTTATATGAAGCAGGAATTCAGAGCTTCATTTTTTACAAATGCAGTGGGAATTTAAAGAACCAAAAACATATTTATTCTATATGCAGCATCAAGCTTCATTTTTCTTCTGGAAACCAAAGCCACACAAGATAATGTGACTCAGTGATAGCAACACCTAGAGTGAGGCAGGCTGAGCTGGAAACAGTTAACCACTTTCTACTTGGGCATTGCAAGCACCTGCATGGTTAATTGCTAGACTGTTGATATAATTGGCAGTAACTGGGAGGGTATAAATGGGAGGAACAGGAGCTGGGTTTGAGGTAAAATTGAGAGTTTTTGTTTGTTTGTTTGTTGTTGTTTCCCCATTTGGAAAGAGGACTGGTTTAGGGGGCCTTGAGTAAGGGATCAGTAGGCTGACTAGAGCCTTGACAGCCTGAGATGGCAAATGAAATAGAAACCAAGATAGACAATGAGGAAAGAGGAAGACTAGAGTAAACAAGAAAAGGAAAAGGGTAGACTGCTAGAACCAAAAGAAGGACCAGCAACTAGGGCAGGAAAAGGAAATAAGGAAAACTACATACTAAGTAAAATGTGTAGATAGGAACATAAAAACATTGACCCTTCTGAGGACTGCAGAGGTGGTTTTTTTTTTGTTTGTTTGTTTGTTGGTTTAAGGTGCTGGGGTTATAATGAGAGCTAAGAAACTAGCTGCTGAAGATTTGGTAGTGGAATGTAAAATCAAAGAACAAGCAGGAAAACTCCTTAAGACAAAGGGGCTAGGTTAAAATGAAAAATAAGCTGTCAGCTATCCAGATTCCTCACAGAAATAAGAGGGGTAGTGTATGATTTGCCAGTTGAAGTTTCAGGAGAGGAAACAAAGGAATAAGTGATTATAAAATAACAATCATTAAAAGTCTAATTACCAGAAAAGGAGGTGAGAGCAAGCCCTTGACAGCTGTGAGGGTCTCATTTTAAGGGATGACTGCTACCAACCAGTAACTTTAGGGTATTATAATGTAAACTAAGTCTTATTATTTTCCTCCTGTAAGATGTGACATGTAGCAAATAATTGCAAATGGAAAACATGATGTAGTAGTTGTGAATAGTCATATGATGACTATGAGGAAGGGACAGAACAAAAGTAATGCAACTGTGGAATAAAACACAGCCCAATATATGGAAGCTATACTGAGGGAAAGTGAGACCAGACCTACTGATCTTTCATGCACAGAAGCTGCTAGGACAAAGACAGGATGACAAAAAAACCCCAAAAACAAACCAACAAAAAGCCCTACAATCAATTGTTGGGAAAGGAGTAACTAGCAACCAATTAATGGTTAGAAAGTAATAAGTGACACTGAGAAAAAGAAGATGTATTACTTATAGAAATATTTATTGATTGGAAGAAAACTGCACCTCAAACAGGGCATTAAAATGAGGAAATGAGAATTATAGTTAAAGCTGCTGAAAGGTTGCTAGCCTATAGATACTTTTCAGTGGAATAGCTGCATATTTTCCTAAATAAAGGAAACACTGAAAGTTAAAAGAAAGGTGGTGACTATCTTCAGCTGAAGTGCCCAGAGCCTACTACTACATGGGAAAGAATTAAAGAAAGATTATTTTTATAAAAACAAAAAACTGATACAACATCCATAAAAGGGACTTGGCTAATAGCAAAACTAGATTATAAAATTCTGGGATGTGGTGTATGCAGACATGGTAAAAAGGAAAGGGTGTTTGTGTTTAGTTTCATTAATGGGAACCCACACCACCTTGAAGAAGTTAAAAAAAAAACAACTCAGTATCAATTAGAATGTGGTTGGAGTATTGATATAAACCAATTTTGGATCTCTAAAACTTTGTAATATTTATAACCCATACAGCAAACTAGTGTCTGTGAATCTGAAAGAACTAATTGTATATATCTCATGCCCATTCATTTTTCTGGGGATCTGAACAGTCACAACAGACTGTGAGGACACAAGAAATTACAAAAATGGAATGTGTTTAGAGGAATTGTTTGGAGAAATAATTTAATACTAAATGATGGAGCACTTACTAGGTTCAATATAACTGATGGAAGCATCTCCTGTTTGGTTCTAGGAATATCTTCTAGCAGTATAGGAAGTAAATGGAGCTGGGAAATTTACAGCGAGGATGGAATGTGTAGTGACCATTTACTGACACTAGTTACACATCAAGAAAAAGGAAATACTAAAGACAAGGATAATATCCCCACTTAGAAGCTGAAAAGAAATGAAAAGCAAAAGTATGAAATAGGTGAATGACCAATGTATAAATGAAGATACTGAGAACTCTGTAATCGTGCTGCTGGGGGAACATAAGGACAGCTACCCTAGCTATTTCTAGCATGCTAGCACCACTTAAAGTATTTATTGTCAAATACATACAAATGACCTATGTCTTCATTCCCTCTCTTAGACTCAAGAAAGTGATGAGGCTGGCTAATTTGTGTCCATCTTTACAGGTGAATGTACGAGGATTATGCTAGCACTGAATAGGTCTTCAGTTGTGTGGCTAGCTACTGTGGCCATCCTGTTTGATGTATTATCAGGGCTGCATGAACTTGACAGCAGAAATGGTATTCTTAGTTTATTACTAGTTCTAGTAACCACATTGGTGCAAATGGCTATAGTGATGATAATTGCATGGATCCCAGAGCACTCAGGGAGAGAAAGCACCTATTTAACAGCCAAACTGGTGAAACATGCTATTAATCATGAATACATTGACCTAAGAATCCCCTTAATCACACTAATTTAAATATCTAATAAAAATGAGCTAAGGAAGAAATGCCATGTGGGCAAACAAAACAAAGGGGGGAAAAATCTAAGAAGTATACTCAGTCATTGAAATTGTTGATACAATTCAAGGACCTGAGAGGAAGAGCAAAGTGGCTGTAGTAATTCTAACAGGGCATTCTGGATTAAATAGTAATTTTTTTCTAATTAACAAGCCTAAAGATAAATTATGTATATCACATAATGTACAGGAAATGATGAATTCTATCACTTGGATTGTAAAGACTGTACCAGGGAGAGGAGATGTCTGAGATAGGAAACTGACACTTTCAAGTAGTCATTTCATTTGCATTATCAATCAAGAATACAAGGAACATGGGGACCGAATAGAAAAAGCGTTTTTGCAAATCTTTAAGAATACCCAGAAAGTGAGAGCTTTTAAGACATGAGCTAGGTACAAAAAGTTCATGGTGGCATAGATTCAGGAAGTGAGTCTTTCGTGTGGGGGAAGCCTAGAGTGAATATTAGGAAAATATTTCTCACTAGGAAGGTCATGAAGCGCTGGAATGGATTACCTGAGGAGGTGGTGGAATCTGCATCTTTAGAGGTTTTATAAGTGCAGTTTGACAGAGCCCTGGCTGAGATGATTTAGTTGTGGTTGGTCCTGCTTTTGAACAGTAGGTTGGCATAGGTGACCTTGAGAGGTCAGATTATAACCCTAGTCTTCTATGATTCTATACCACAAAATTCAGGAGGGAGGGAAAGAATGGGGGAGGAACTTTGAGAGTGGCTTGTGCATAGGAGAGAGCTGTATGGAAAATTCCTGCTTCAATCATAGAATTAAAGAACTGGAAGGTGACAGAGATCATTGAGTCCAGTACCCTGCACTCACTGTAGGAGCACTGCTGGCCCAGGAAAAGACCTGGGGTTCAGGAGCTGGGACTTGGGGCTCAAGCCCCATAAGTGCCCCACTGCTGCAGCCACTCCCCTGGGTGGCCTGGCAGCGGACCCAGGGCTCAAGCGGTTCCCAAGCTTTTTGGCTCAAGGCCACAGATGGCATTTTTACAATACTGAAGGGCCACCACTCTCTGCCCCATCTCCACTGCAGCCAGAGGGAAAGAGTTCAGTGAACAGGCTGCCTCGTTGCTGATCTCTCATCCCCCTGGCTGCAGTGGGGAAACCTCATGCATCATGATGTGCTCTCCACTTGGGTCCTTTAGGCAGTGGCTCCCTTCTCTAGTTGGCAATAGAAAATCAGCACTCTCCTCTCTATGGCTCCAGGAGGGACCCCAGTGTCTATAGAGCCAGGCAGAGCACTTTTTTGTGTTCCTTGCTACAGCCAGTGGGGAGGGGAGTATGGCTCTCCCACGCCCTTGGCTGCAACAAAGAACCTGCCCCAGTCTTTTAGCCCTGCAAAAGCACTCAGTCTAGGTCCTTAGGCAGCAGCTCCAAGCTGCACCCAGTGGAAGGGAAGTGGAGGGCTACTTTGAAAACCGCCACAGGTTGGGAACCACCCATCTAGACCATCCCTGACCAGGTATTTATTTACACCTGCTTTTAAATTTTTCCAGTGATGGAGATTCCACAATCTCCCTTGGCAACTTATTCCATTGGTTAACCACTTTGATGGTTAGGAATTTCTTCCAACCTAAACCTCCCTTGCTGTAATTTAAGCCCATTGCTTCTTGTCCTATCATCAATCGTTAATGAGAATAATTTTTCTCCCTCCTCCTTGTAACAAGGTATTTGAAAACTTATCATGTCACCTCTCAGTCTCAAAATGCTTGTTGTGTTCTGTTTGCTTGAGAATTGTGGAATAAAGGTGAAAAAAGAGACCTCTTAGGTTTGTTTATGACCAAGGGACCATAAAGACCGGCTAGGCAGTGAGGCGTATCAGCTGGCTGAAATCCTGTGACAGGTGCAAAAGAGTTATCAAGTCATCTTTCTAGATTCAGCCACATTGATCAGTCCAGTAAATTGGTAGCTTACATTAGCAATATGCATTTTTCAATATTCCTTCAACACCATGGCTATCTTGAAAAAATATATTGAAAACAAAGAGCAAGGAAGCATTCAGCTTTGGGTATCTTGTTTTCTGCAACACCAGGGTATATTATATAGCAGACACAAAATGCTGATGCTGAATGGCTTCCATCTATTAGTTTTTCTAACATCATTTTCAGCATAAAAGTTTCATAGGGAATTTTTTTTAGGAGCAGCACACATAGCAATATTAACTTGTTTTTGTGGAGAAGGAAAATGAAGACTAACACAGACTAACTTCAGAGCATATACCTGAGATATTGAATTTAGACAATTTTTTCTGTTGACAAAATGTCTGAACAGATCAGTTTCTATAAACCTGATGTCCAAACTTATTCAGTGAATGTCTTCTGCCCACACATTTCTACCTGCAGATTATTTGAAAATTGGTTGCAGATGAAAACTTTGAGTACTTTAATATAGTCACAATATGAAATTAGGCTTTTCACTGGACAATGGCATAACTTAATAAATCCTGTTTGTGTGTGTATGAGCAAGAACAAGTTTTGGTTTTATGTTTGAATGATAAAAGACTGAACTGGGTGGAGTGGTAAGGAGCAGTTTATTTAGTTCAGCATCTAGGCCTCTCATGCCCCTTCATCTTGTGACCAATGAAGTGAGCCCTGAGTATTACATGCTTACAGCATATATAGTTGCTGGGAATATAAACCTGCTTTTCCTTTTTTGGTTAAGCCTTGCATCTTTTTTTCCTGAATCTCTACCTAGCTCCTCATGTCCTTTCACACTAGGTGAATACCTTCCTGGCTTATTGTTACCTAACCCCGCCCCCCAGTCCCATAACAAGGCTGTAAACCCTTCTTAGGCTGGGGTGTACAATTTCTGTTGGTTCCTTGCATACCTTACTGGGGAGGGTCCTCAGTAACTGACTGTACCCAGTTTTCTAGGTTTTGGTTTTCTTCACTTGGTCATATACTTACTTAATGCCCCAACACAGAGCTCTTCTTATAGGGTGTCAGCTGTCCTAGGGTTAGGAAGTGAGGAGTGGCATGCAGAATAGCAATCTATTAGGGAGATGTGAACATCAATACTAATTGTTTAAGCAGCTCTATGTAGTTGGCATATGAGAGGTTCTTGCCTCCTTTGGCTGTAATGGGAGTTTCTGTGGAGAACAGTTAAGGCTCCTTTTGCCTGAATCCTGCCTCCAGCTGTCTGTAGGCCTTACCCAGCACTGAGCCTCTCTCTTTTCCCACACCCCAGTTTCCAGCTTCGTAGACAGAACTTAAGAGCTTATAGTCAAGATTTAAAAAAAAAACCAAAAAAACCCCCATTTATAAAGTTAAGCTACTAAATCATCATTCTGGCACTTAAATAATTGACCTGATTTTTAAATATGCCGAGTGCCTCTCGCTTAGCCCCCAGTGAAGTCACAGTCATACTCATGACTCTTGGTGCTGCTTCTTCAGCATCATAGTTGTATTTATCTTCCCCTCATTAGTACAACAAGAGAGCTGGTACTATGGTGAAACCCTGCATAATTACTATAATTCCCAATATCTTCTGTATTAATGCCATCAATGATGCTCACATGGAGATTCCTGCCCTTCTTCTTCAGAAAGACTTGTAGCTAACACCCAGAAATAACTTCCTGCACAATATGCAGCCCTCCCACAGAGGGATACTTTCTGGTCAACCTTTCAGCCAAACTCTTTGAATTCTTCGTCCTGTAGCCTACCAATAACTGACACTCCTATCATTAAAACTGCTTTTGAGAGCAGTGCACTGTGCCACCTGTATGACTTCAGTGACAGAGAGATCAGACCACTGCTGTACTGGCTAAACTTGTGGCAGCTGAGCAGACCCTACTATGGCAGCGCAGGTATATTCATGTTGGGGTATAACATGAGACCTATTGGCATCTCTGTGCTGATGTGGAATTTCCCAACTATACTGGGAAGATGAACTTTGAATTCTGCTGGCTAAGTCAAGCCTTCCAATTTTGATTTCAGTAGAATGGAGGTAGGCCACAGGAACAGAGATGCTGCCAGCTCGTACCAGGATGGAAGTGGTTAAGGTAGTTTTGTGGCTTAACCATGTACAAATGAACATACGGTAGAACCTCAGAGTTATGAACACCAGTGTTACTAACTGACCAGTCACTCTCATACCTCTTCTGGAACCAGAAGTATACACTCAGGCAATCACAGAGAGAAAAACAAAAAAGAAATATAGTACAGTACTGTGAACATAAACTACTTTTAAAAAGTCAAAGAAAAGCAGCATTTTTCCTTCGCACAGTAGTGTTTCAAAGCTTTATTAGGTTAATGTTCAGTTGCAAACTTTTGAAAGATCAACTATTACATGTGTTCAGAGTTACAAACAATCTCCATTCCCAAGATGTTCATAACTCTGAGGTTCTACTGGACAATGAATACTGTACAAGTAAAATGTAAACAGTAGATAATATTGAGCTTAAATCATCCTGGGGGTAATTCCTTAGTTCAGTGTTAGGCAACCCCTGGCACATGTGCCGACAGGGGCACCCAAGCCTATTCAGAGAGGCACGTGGCACCCTCTGTGGTACCACAGAAATTGCCACTCTTGTCACTGAAAAACACTCTGGAGGTTTCCTTTGGGTGCAGCTGGGACACACGGAGTTCCACCATGCCTATGTCTCCATCTGACACAGAAGAAAAGTTGCCCAGAGTGGCTCCTCTGTGTTGTGATCTGCCCCAGAGGAGCCACTCTGGGCAGCTTCTTTCTGCAGCATGCCTGGGAACCCTTGAAAGGAGCCTCTTCTTTTCATGGCATACCTAAGGACCCCTGTCTCCAGGCACACCGCCAAGATGAGCCACTCCGGGCGACTTCTTTCTGTGGCATGCCTGGGAAGTGCTCCCACTTCAGCCATGACCGCTGCTGAATTTTCAGGCAGCCAACACATTTTTTCAGCAGAGAGGACTGCGGGCACCAGCTGAGGGTTGGGAAGAAAGTACTGATACAGGGATCGGCAAAGTTTGCCAACCCTGCCTTAGTTAATGACTTACATCAGAGATGGGTTTTGGTCACTCCATTAAATGGTAAAGAAGCACTTTATAATCTTCATCTGAGCTAATTACACTTATTTCCACAGAAAAGGATGACAGCTCCAGGTAGAAAGCTGCTATAGGAAAATCTGTATGCCATATGTTCAGTGTCCTTTACATATATGAAATCCATTTAGGATATTAGGTCTTTAAGCACGTATAACTCTTCGTACTGCAGTAGACTTTATCTCTAACATTTCGGAAACTGACAATTTCTCAGTAGTGTAGCTAGTCAAAGTTAGTTTACTGGTAAATACCATTTGAAGAGATATGTGGAAAATTCTTCCACACAGTAGCAGAGGCTCTTTGACCTCTTTATGGAATGGAACATTAATTAACTAGGCAAAACTTTATCATAGGAGACATTGAAAATAAATGATAATAAAAGGATTTTAGTTTTACCAAGTGCTAAGCTACTCAAGCATGGTTGATGTCAATTTACATAACTAAGATAACTGAACATTTAGTAACTCTGATCTTAATTATCTGAACTGCTACTGTCACCACACCAGCAGATGACAAATGGCCAAGCAATTACCAAAAAGGGTTTTCTTTTTGTCACTCCATAATTTTCTGCCTGTACAGACTGTCTATAAACAATTTCATTCAGTGTCAAAGCAATCTGAGATTTTAGTCTAGTGAATTGAAATGGACCTGTATATTCAGGACAATTACTTTGCCCTGGTTTATTTGAAGTATATTGTAGTAAAAAGGCATTCAATAACATTGGACAATGCTAATGTGATCAACGGGAGCTGGTTCTCTTAGAGGCTAGCAAGCCTGAGTTGTTTTGGGTAATTGTTGAAATATTTCAGTCCATTTTGAGAGTTCTGTTTTTGAGAGAGACAATCTTTTGTGCTGCATAGAGCTCTGGGTCCAATAGAAGATATTACCTCACCCATCTTCTGCCTCTAATATCCTGGGACTGCCAAGAGTACAACACTGCACACAGTTTTGAGACTGGCAGGCATGTATGAATGATCAGATACCAGAATGCCTGTTCTTCCAGATGGTGCAGAATAAGCTGCTTTGCAGTGTTCCTGTGTTAGATTTCAGATGCCAAATGAAAGGTAGTTTTACACCAGAACACCCCTACCACCACCTAATATTAACAGTGCTAAGAATAACAACATGGGGGAAACTATGTACTGATATAACTACCTGCCTGCACAGAACAATGTGTTTTAGGCTGTTACCAGTTACAGTGTTGGGTCACAGAAATTCACTCTGGTTTACTTAGTAAAACAGCAGATAAGTTCAAAGTACAAATTTCAGGAAAATCCTATAAGTATATTCTAGAGCACTTTCTAGGTCCGTGTAAAACACTTCTGATGCACACCAGTCTCTGCCAATCTACAAGGCTGTACACCTCAAATCAAATAAAGTTTACTTTTTATAAGAGAGGGTCTACATGAGTTTCTTAGGAGTGGCTTGTGGGCATGCTTCTCTTAGTTTCCCAGAAACTTACCTTTATCCAGGAGGTTTGGGCTGGTTGATCTTCTCCCTTCCAGGTGAGCCTAGAACAGTTCCTCTATAGCATGTCCTGTCTGGATCATCCAAGGACAGTTGCCATGCTTCAGTGTCATTCTAGCACAGGGGCATCAAACTCATTTGCTATGGCAGGTCAGATTTGACTTAAATGTATTTCAAGTGGGCTGTACATATCATAAATCAAAATACTACAGCACTCTCCTGGCATCAAAGAGTGCTGTATATGTGAAACTGGGCCCCACACTACTCCCTTCTCTCCCCCCCTCACACGCTCTCTTTCTCTCTCTCTGTTGGGGAGAGAGTGTGGTCCCGCTGAGTGCATTCATGGGTTGGATGGAAGACGTTTGCAGGCTGCATTTGGCCCATGCCCCACGGTCCACTGATTGAACCCCCTGTTCTAGCATATTAGCCAGTGGTAATAAGGACCAATTCTTCTTACAGTTGAATCCTTTTTCCTGCCTTTCATGTGTAGGCGTCCATTCACTCTGAGTTAGGAGAATCAGTTCTAACTATGTCCTGGCTTCCGCAGACATGGAAAGGAAAGCAATCTTCTTACAAATGAGTTAAATGTAAAATCAGCATCAATACCGTTGAAAATAACAGCTTCTTGATTGCCTAGCTAAAATTAGATTATACATCTCTGTTGTTTGGGTCACATACAAACTTACAGAGTGACTCTGAGATGTATCACTGTGGTTATTGAACCACAATTGCCTTTCATTTAGGCTGACTTCAGAACAAGGGCTGTGTACCCAAGATCAAGTCATTTGCCTAACACAAGACATCAAAGATGCCTTCAAGAAGGGCAAAAAAATCAGGTGCTGTTCTGGTGAATTTATAAGCAACATATGATGCTATCTGGCATAGGAGGGGCTGACTGCTGTTCCCTGCAAGTCTATGATATAGTTCATCATGGAAATGATAATGAAGCTGAACTTCATCTTGCAACCTGAGGCCAAAATCAGCTGGCTTAAGCATCTCTGCAATGAACTCCCGCAAGGACCTGTTCTGTCTTCTCACGTGTTTTAACATTTATGACATACCAACAAGTAAGGCCAACAAATACATATATGTTGATAACATCTGTCTCGCTGTTGGGTAATGATCTTCATACTGTCAAGTGTCATTCAGGCAGGACTCACATGTTTTGGCTACTTACCCTCATCAATAAAGACTTGCATAAAGTGAGTCTAAAATTGTAGTCACAACCTTCCATCTGAATAACGAAATGACCAGTCAATCCTTTACAGTCCATGCTGAGGGTTGTCTATTCCCTTTCCAGACAGTTGCCACTTACTGAGGGATCAAACTGGACCATAGTTTAACCTGTTGCTGCAATCCACAGCACACAGAGAAAGATCTGCACGGCCTTGATCAAAGATGTTACCAGGAACTTCCTAGGAACAGATGCAATTATTTTACAAAACTCAGTTCTGATATTGCTATTTGCTCCAGCTGAATGTTGTGCTGCAGTTTGGAGCACAAGATCTGCATCTCATTGATTCAGAGCTGAACGCAGTGGCCTGTATTGTTAGTGGTTACCTTAGCCACACATCAGCATCTTAAGTATATCTGCTGGCACTCTGAGATGTCATTAACCTTAAAACTTCCCAAAGGGATATGAGAGATTAAAGCAATCTGCTGCACAAACGGCTGCCAGTGGTTCCAGTTGGTGCAGAGAGGCAACACACACTTCCTATTAGAAAATTTGCCTGTCTCTGGAAGAAAACACCTGTACCAGCTTACTACCTACTCCTGACTTTTGCAGCAACTTTCAGGCACTAATGTCCAGTGCTGCTGGTCCAGTGCCAATCACAGAAGAACAATGAAATTAAAAGGCCAGTTAAAGGTGATGAGATGCTCTTGTGCTAACTTGCAGCCAATCCACAAGCCAGGACCGGGTATATGAGCCTCCCAGGAGAAACAGCAACTCAGATTGCTTGGACTCTAGGGCTTAGAACTTCTTCCTGACTGAATCTCTAAGCTGTGGCCTGCTCCAGTCTTGCTTTTGCCCCAGCTCTGTTCCTAGTCCTGCATCTTGAACTTGACAGGAGCCACAGCCATCTTATATACTCAACTAATCCCCATAAGCTAGAAGCAAGACACCACAATGTAAAAATTTGGCCTTGCTTAGGCAAACTAAAACAACTGCACAGGTTTAGTGTCAGTGTTTGCTAACAAAGATAGATTAGGTGATGTGACATTCATGGAAATGGAAAGGAATATGGAGGGCTGATCTTTTATATGAATGCCTTTAATTGTAAGTTTTGTTGAGAATATGCTTTGCTGATGAGTAGAAATTGAGAGTGTTTTGTTCTTTTTTTTATTGTTGCTGGGGAGTGATCAGCCCAGTAGGGGTTATTAGGAGTTGCTGCTTTTTTCTTTAGTTACGTATAGAAAGTTTAGTCAGAAAGGGTACTTGGGAGATGTGTAGATTGCTGCAAGGAAAAAAAAACATGGAGTCCTGCTGCTGTCACTGGACATAAGTTCAGGCTCTCGGTAACGATATTTGGACTTCAGAGCTAGAATTGGTATGAAGATTTGATGTCATATTTGGATCTGAATATAGACATGAACTGGATTTCTCACTACAAACATTAGGCTTTAAAAGTACCACAGGTCTCCTTTGTTTTTGATTACTAATAGTGATTCTCAGCCCTCACCACCTTATGATATGTTGTGTTTGAATTTGTATAACTTTTTTGATTTGCTTGTAATCTGACATGATTCAGTGAAATGCATTCACAGGATTTATTCTTCACTCCCATACTCTAAGTTGCCAAGCTCCAAAGGGACAGTTATGTTAGTCTAGCGCAGAAAAACAATCAAGGAATCCTTGGCACTTCAAGACCAACAAATTTATTTTTTGCACGAGCTTTCATGGGAGAAAATCCCACTTTGTCACACTTTCAAAGTGGGATTTTCTCCCACAAGAGCTCTCACAAGAAATAAAATTGTTTTTCAGTGAAAAGTTTCTCCATTCTGGCATCTGATGAAGTGGTACTTTGCCCACGAAAGCTTGTGGAAAAAAAATTGGTTAGTCTTTAAAGGTGCCACAGGACTCTATTTACCTGAACTAGACTAACATGGCTATGCCTTTGGAACTTGTCACTATATTGGGGGTGCTTCCAGAATGATTATTGCTAGGTGTGCATTAGACTCAAAAAAGATTTTGGGTGAAAACACTTGTGTGCACTGATTCTTTGTTGGAGGAGCTATGTTCCCATTGATTTATGTCCTGATTATCCCTGGAGAACACAGACTAGTTACCACTTACCAGAGTTTTGGTAAAACTGCCCTGCTTCTAGTCCTGTTCTAGCCCTTTTCTTACTACAGCCTCACTCCAACTCCATCCTGGACTTCCCACTGTACCATAGAATTAGTTACTATGGCAAGAAAAGGTAGGCAGTTACCAGAGGGGGTTGTGGTAACTGCTTGATAGTCAATGTGCGTACCTAGTCCTGGTAGTAGTGGAGAGGACAAAAGTAAGTTTTATTGTGGAAATATTGCTGTGATTGTATTATTTTAATGGGAGAAACTCATGTATTTATCTGAAGACAGAGGCATATGTTTTCAAAAGTAACTAGTGATTTTGGAGTGTCCAATTTAAGACACCTTTAAAGGAACAGAAACCTGATTTTTTACATGGCAGGTACACTGAAACCAGTACTTCTTAAGACTCCCAGACTTTGGCAAATATTTTCACTTCCTATTATACTCTTCCAAAGGCATTATTTAACATACAGATGTGGCATACTTAATGAAGAGAATTACATTTTTAGACACCAAATGGTTTAATGATTTATTTATCTGATTCCTGTTTACATTCCATAAGGAGTGCATCTTTTTAATGCACATACATTGTTAGGACCAGACCACCTACAGATTCCATTTAAATTAGCTCAAGGGGCTTCACATGGGGCAAATATAAATTAAAACTCGAGACAGAGGCTCATTTCCAACCATAATTAGAAATGCTAAGAGTTTACTTTTTGCCAAGAGTTTCCTTTTTTCCCCCTATTCTTGGAAAGTATTTGTTCAACTATTTTTCTTTTTTTCTTTTTAAATCTTTTATTAATAAGCCTCTGGTAATTTAGACCAAGTACTTACATTAGTTTTTGTGAAATACTTTTTATTAAGACTAGAAGTGTCACCAGTAAATGAAGAAAACTTGTTACAAAAGTTTTGTATCAATGAAAAACAAAAGTAGTCTAGTACTGAAAAATCTTTGAAATGTTACTCTGATTTGGGGAAACCTGTCTATGCACAATTTTTGAATTCAGTTGGAGATTGTGTATGTATTTTTGTCAAGTTGCAAACCCCATTTTGATTGTAAGGATAGTCTTTGACTTCTCTGCTGTTGTTCTCCTCCATGGTCAGCTGAATCCCATTGGAAGTAACAGGAGGAATTCCTGGATTTGACACAGGGCTAACAGAGGTCACTACACCTTTAAATTGAGCATCCTTAGACAAAGAGATGGCTTCCATGAACAGAAGACTGGTTTTCAAGTCAGAGCTTTAAGACTACATCTACACTATAAGCTGGGACTGTGATTTTCTGCTCATATAGACCTACTTATACTACCTTTAAAAATAGAGTGCTAAAAATAGTATAACTCAAAGTATGGGCAGCAGTGGCACTCTCTAGCTGTCCCGAGTGAATCCATGGGTCCATATTCAGAGTGGCTAATCCATACTTAGTGAATTCTGCCTCACAATGATAGGAAGAGCTAACATCGAAGGCTCAAAAAGCGACGTTGCTATGAATGCTGCTCACCACTACCTGTGGTACTCTAGTTACACTTTAACACACTAGCTTTGATGACAGCTAACATGAGTTATGTATCATTAATCACATCTTAGAGACAGCCAATGAAACAGAAGTCAGATGGTTTGAGGCTTTAGGGAATCACCTGAGAAAGGGAGCTGGAGGGTCTAAAAGAAAAGGTTTCTCATTTGCCATTTTGGAGAGAGAAAGAGGGAGAGAGGCAAAATACTAACCAGACTCAGCTGGACTTGATTCCTTGTTCTGGATGAGAGTCCATGTGCAAGGGGGAAAGGAAGAATCTCACTGTAGTTAAAGTATAATTTGGTGGTCCCCAGAACCCTCCTAATCAATGGGCCCCCTTCATGCATATGTGGGCCCCAGCTCAGGCAAGATGAGGGCACAGGATGTGGGGGGAGAAAGGATGTTGAAGAGGTGGCTGGGGACAGGAGCAGGAGATGGGGGCTGAGAAGGGTGGGGGGCAGGAAGTGGGGGGCTGGGGCACAGAAGGGTTGGAGCAGGGGTGTTGGGGGGCTGGGGCTGGGGGGTTGGGACCATACATGAAGGGGACACTGGGCCACTCACCCAGTCAGTGCCCCCCTGCATCTTCAAAGCATCTAATGTCTTCAAAGCATCTGAAAAAGTAGGATTTTCCACCATGAAAGCTCATGCAATCAATAACTATATTAGTCTTTAAGTGCCACATTTCTCCTTGTTTGTTTTACTGAACTAGATTAACACAGCTGCCCCTTTTAGGAACATGTTTACATTTAAAGAACTGCAGCATGGCGAGAAAACAGAAATAGTGAAATGTCTAAAGGTATTCTTATTTTGTTGTGTGCATTATTTATTTAGGTTACTGCAGTGTCCAAAATGTGCTAAGCACTTTCCAAAGAAGACCCAGTCCTGCCCAAAGACAATAGTAATACATTGACATGTAAGTTTTGAAGGAGGCTCGAAGCAGCAAAAGCTTCCTTATAAACAGGCCTGAGTACGCCAATCCCTGAGTTCATGACTTTCACTACCACATATTTGTGTACAATTCTTTCATACCATCAGTGCCACAGCAAGGTGCTACAAAACTCTGGATTTTGCACAAGCCATAGATGTTCTAGTGACCTTTCTGAGATGCTACCCTTATTTCCCCCCCCCCCCCCCGAGTCTGTTTCTGTGCCCACTTTCACTCTTCAAAGATGTGTTCATATCACTTGAACAATTAAAAGACACCACACTGCCAGGTCTTCATGCCCTTTTACTGCAAGATTGACTGGAACAGTGGTTCCCAACCACTGTGCCATGGCACACCAGTGTGCTGTAGCAACCCCTTGCATGTGCTGCCAGTGGTGGCAGAACGCTGGCCCTGGTCATGGTCTGGGGCTTACCAGCACTGGCAGGATTTGGCCCTGGCCAGGGACAGGGGGATGAGCAACAGCATGGTACAATGTGCCACAGCAGATAAAAGGTTGGAAACCACTGGACTAGAAGGATGTGTATGTGAGGTTCACTGTTAAGATGCATCCTTATGTTTTCAAATAGGTGCCTAAAGAGTGATGCGCCACACTTGAGATTGATATTAGTAATAGTTAATAACAAATCTGTATTCCAATAACACTTATCAGGTCTTGTCACATACCAGGGCCTTCATTGTCCTAGGTGCTGTACAAATGCAGAACTTAGCACACTACATCAAGCAGTTGGGCACAACTAGGTTTAATAAGCAAATATAGGGCCCTAGCCTGCAGCCATTACTCATTCAAGTAGTCCTTAATCAGTGAATCAGGGTTGTACATTTGTGTTATCATCTCTGAGAGAACAGCTTGAATTTAAATTTTATCAAAAGACGAGAGAGAAATCTCAATGACTTCCCTTGGGGTAATATTGCATGCAGGTAAATTGCATATTTTACTTAAGCAGTTTTAAATTTGTTAGCCTGCAAGCTGGGGAGCCTAACCAAAGGACACTGATTCATATTCTAGAAAAGGAAAAACCTTCTAAAGTTTCTGATCTTGTGAAAGTTTTTAAAACTCCATTCCATCAGTAGGGAGGTCTCATTCTCACTTCATGATTTAAAGTTATTTCCTCTGGGAATGAAAGCACAATAGGGGTCTCTTAGGTTTTTTACAGTAATACCCGCTTTGTTTCCTTTTATGAGTAATTGCATTGAGATCTTTCTCAAAATACACATTTATAATTTATTTTTCAGGCTATTTTAGGTCCTTGTCAAGGATACTTATTTAGTAACCAATATGAGATGTTGTCTACACTCGAGAATTATAATGCACTAAGCTGTCTTACCACATATTAACAAGTCCTCTGTCTACACCAGAACTGCTCTTATTGCGCATGAAGCACCCTCTTACTCCAGAATAGTGAAACCTCATGAGCAGGAGGCATACTAGCTATTCTAGAACAACTTTGGCGCACTAATGAGCGTATGTACAGAGCACAATATTTAATGCTTGTTTACAAGCTTCCGCAAATGTCCCAGAGTACCAGTCAAGGTCACTCTGGGAGAGGGAGCTGTCATACTTGTCAATTTCACAGCCCTAACACAGCAGGGAAATTGACAAGTAATGGCATGTCAATTTCACTGCTCTATTAGAACAGTGAAACTGAGGTGGGGGTTGCCCTGGGGACCGAAGCCACTGGGATTCCTGGGTCTCCGGAGGCAGAGCGGGCTGCCTGGGGTCCAGGGTCCCCGGTGGCTCCAGCTCCAGCTGCCCAGGTTCCCAGGTCCCCAGTGGCTCCATTGGGGTTCTGGGTCCTCAGCAGCTCTGTGGCTGCATCCTCTAGGTTCCCCAGGCCTAGTGGCAGGGCAGGCAACCGCAGGGTTCCCCGGCCCCTGTGATGGAGCAGGCAGCCCCCTTGGTTCCCTGATCTCTGCAGCTGCAGTGGCCAGGGTTCCCAGGGCCCAGCGACAGGGCAGGCAGCACTGGGGTTCCCGAGGCCTTGGTAACTCCACGGCTGATGGTGCTGGGGATCTGGGAACCCTGGCTGCTGGAGCCATGGAGCAGCTGGGCCTCTTGGCAATCCCGGCAGCTGGAGCTGCAGAGCCACCGGTGACCCAGGATCCCTGGAGGCTATGTTGGGGAGAAATTTATACTTATTTGTTAATTGAACTGTTGAGGAGAAACGTTTCATGCCAGATGAGATGCCCCTCTCACGTGGTAACGTGCGCGGGTAATTGGGCTTTGTTTCATTGCTGTATGTATTTTATGTAACTGTTATACTGCGCTGGTAATGTTTAAGTATGCTCCACCCCAGCAGTGGACTGCAACTCAGTAAGGCTGGATGATGGACAGTCACTGTTGGCAGACTGCCAAAGGCTGCGAAGTCTGCCTGGCAACAGCCCGGGACTATGGGGGCTGCCATATTGAATTAGAGGGCAGTGTGCAAGAACTAGAGGGCTGTGTGAAACAAACTGAAGGGCCGTGCGCACAAAAGCCCAGAAGCTTCTACTTTGAAATGGTTGGACAGTTGGTTTTTGGCGCGAAAAGGCCGAGCGTTGATTGGCTGGGACCCTGCAGTATTTAAGGGGGATTGCTCCCCTTAGAGAGGGTTTTTCTTCCAGGGTGCTTCTTCCAGGGATCAGGGGATCCACGAGGGTTCTGCCGGGGGTTCGGAAGGGACCGGAGAACCAGAAGGAGCTGGACCACCGAGGCGTTTCAGAAGAGGAACCACAGGCAGATTCCGGAGACTCGGTGCGTGGGTTCGACGCACGGTGCGGATCCAGGAACCACGAGAGGGCGCAAAGTTTCGGTGCGTGGGCTTGACGCACAGAGGGGAGCCAGGAGCCACGAGGCAGAGTCCGGAGACTCGGCGCGTGGGCCCGACGCGCGGCGTGGATTTAGGCCTTGGAAGCGGCCGAAGAAAGAAGAGGGCGCAGAGACCGTGAGGAAGTCCCCGAAGAGGATCTACTGACTCTCTTAGGGGGTGAATAGACAATTAGTCATAGGATTGGCCAGAGGAGGCCCAGAAGCAGATGGTCCAAGTCTGGAGGAGCGTGGCAGTCCAAGGAGATCGGGTCCAGCGCCTGGAGGCGAAGCATCATTGTAAAGTTGCCTGAAAACCAATTGTAGGTTCGTTGTGTGAGTTCTTATTGTGTGTGGCAGGGTGCTTACCCAGCCAGGGAGTGGGGGTGGACCGGTGTACTTACCTGAGGTTGCTTGTGTGATTCTTCTGCCATTCCCCACCTTCCCTGCTGTTTCTCTGGTTAATAAATGTTTATGGTTGAACTGTTACCTGGTCTGGTTCTGAGTTATTAATAGCCTCTCACTGATTGATTAAGGGCACAAGGGTTGATAGATGCCCGTGGGGAACGGATCTGTGGGGTCCGAGAAATCTTCTTAAGTTTTTCTGGAACAGCTAGAGCTGGAGACCTGGGAATCCCAGTGGCTGTGGGGATACTGGGGTTCCCAGCCCCTGGGTCCTGAGCTATGATGGGGGCTGCAGCAGGGAACCTGTGAGCTGTGGGCTTTGGGTTCCCTCCAGCTCCCTGTTCAGGGAACTGAGAGGTTGACTTCTCAGCTACCCCACACAACCATTTTTGCTGTTGGAAGTGGTCCTAGTGCAGACATACTCCAATAGCAAAAGGGTGGCTGTATGGATGCGCAATTACTAAACTGTGTTTATTATAACACAAGGACTTACTGTGGAACAATTTTCTAGTGTAGACATGCCCTGAATGTGCCAATTGATTAGCTCCAAACCATACTTTACCAGTCATTTTATTAGCAGAATGTGGCAAAGTATGAATCTAAAAGCTATTTTAAACCTCCCAACATTTGAAGGGGAGTATAATAAGATTTGATTCAGATTACTGTATTAAAAATAATCATCTGAGGAATTCCAGTACTGATTTATGCCCTGATGCATGAGAGTAGCCATTTTCTGGACAGCTCAGAAACATGTTCATTGCTCCTACTAAAGTTATTGATCCATAGGAATCTGATTAATTTTAAGCATGTGCTGAAGTGGTTAGCTGAGTAGGAATGGATTTAAACATATATTAAGTAGTTTCCTGAAGCAGAGCCCTTTATCAGAGAATTTGAATCCCGAGTTATTAGATCATGCATTTACTTATTAGATATGGCCTTTGGCAATCTGCTCAGTTAAGTGCAAGAAATCAAACTAGATGAGTTTTGTCATTGTGCAGGTGGTCAGTTTTTGTTCCTTAGTTTGTGCTGCAGATCAGTTGCATACTATACAATGCACAGGCAATGCAAAATGAAAATAAAAAAGTGAAAGTGATTATTCTGCTTTTCTCATTAAAGAAAAGGCAAAGTGTTGGTGCATAACTCGGGATGACTAAGGTGACCATAGCAAGCTTACCTTGTTATTTGGAAATGGTATATATTTTCCATGAATTCTAAATTCTGATTGTGGTAAACAAATAAGATAAATGGAGAAAAATGTCATTTAACAGAAGAGTGAAGAGGTTGCTGGCAGCCTTATAGTCTAACATCTACACATTTAGAGGGGAGGTATTCAGTGCTGGAACAAGGTATCTTTCTCATAATGTAATTCCTTGTATTCTTTTAACACACACCATTAATGTTATATTAATGCAAATTCCAGCTGGCTGCCTCTCCTGTAGTGATCAAGTGAGGAACGCTGTTTCCCTGTTTTTGTATGATAATTTGTTCAATTATCTACTTCCCAATTTGAACTAATAAATGCACTAGTATTTTTGCAAGATATGAAATGAAGAAGATTGAGTAAATTTTGTAATGGTCTGGATAATCCACAGATACAATATTTTAAGATTATTCAGATTTTCTGAATTTGATTATGATTATATCTGAACCAAGGTTATCATCCATTGAGCCCACAAATAATGATTGTAGTGTAACTGATTCAAGCAAAAAATATATCCTTCAGCAGTACATTTTCAAAGCCATACTGAACAAAGTTTACTTACCCAAAGTTAAAAACTATGTGAGAAACTGTATTGAATTTTTACTATTTTTAATAGCCTTTACATGAACATCTTTTTGTCTTTCCCATGGTTGTATGATAAGACTTAGGCCTGATCTACACTGAGAGCTCAGATTGATACAACACCACTTATGTTGACCCTCTACAGCCTGTGTCTACACTCAAGAGGCTCCAAAGTCAAAGTAACTGCCATTGTAAGCCAGCCCTCATCTACACTTAGGGCTTTTCTTGGTGGCAGTCAACTGGCATTTATGCAAGGCATGTAAAATGCCTTGCATGAATTCTCGTGACTTCCTAAGCCACTGGGACACAGTGGGGAAAGCCGACCACAAATCCCTTGGGGTTGTTTTTTCCCTATCTCTCCTGGGAGCCAGGACTTCCGGTGCCAGCTTCCAGGAGCGCAGCAGCAAGTTCAGACTTGCTGCTAAGCACTCCTGGAATGCCAGGCTGACAGCAGTGATAGCTTCAACGTCTTAACACCATCCTCACAGGAAGTGTAGCATTTTGTTTGATTTTAATAATGTGATTTAAGATCAGCATAAACAGCGAACAGTTTAATGCGCTGTTACTGGCCTCCAGGATCTATCCCAAAATTCCCAGTTCTTGCAATTCTGTCTTCCCTGGTCTGATGCACCTTGGCCATCAGCAAATAGCCCCTCCCCTGACTGCAGGCCTGCAAACATTTGAATTCCATTTCATGTCTAAGCACTGTGGACTTTTTGTCCAAGTGCAGAAAACATGCTGCAGTATGGAGTCAACCTGAGATCTTAGATCTGATCTGTCTGTGGGGTGAGGAGTCAGTGCTCACTCAGCTGCAAAGCAGCAAAAGGAATCGTGACATTTACTAAAAATTTTTTGCATGGTATGATTGAGAGGGGCCACAAAAGGGACACACAGTGTTGCTACATTAAAATCCCAGAGCTTCAGCAGGGATATCAGCAGACTAGAGAGGTGAAAAGTAATTCAGGGTCTGTGCCAAAGATGTGCAAGTATGAGGAGCTGGCTGCAATTCTTGATTGTGACTCAACCAGTGTGTTACCACATAACATCAATACCTCACTGGACTCCAGGATGGATGAGGAGGAGGTGTTTGGGAGAGTGGGGTACTGGTTCTCCTAGACAGCCAGGATCTGTGTGTCACCCCAGAGCAGCTTGGCCCGCCTCAAGATGGCATCAGTGACCATGATGCAGGTAAAGGCACATCAGGTGGATGTTTGAAACTTATGTCTGTGTGATGTGCATTTCCCAGTTGCATGTCATTGATCCACATGTGGGGGGAGCAATTTAGCAACGGGGGGAAAAAGGAGGTCCTGAGGGGCTGCAAGGTTGGTGCAAAGCCAGCATGTGGGAGGGGAGAATTGATCAGTGGGAGAGAACGGGTTGGTGGAACGGAGGCAGTGAGGGGGAGGCATAGCCACAAAGGCAGAGGGAAGCCATCAGGTTACTCTGGGGTTTGGGAGCTGGTGAGGTGGCCCTGGGGAAGCTGGGGGAAGTGGCACAGAGCTGTGTGTGGTTTGGGGCAGGGTTGTAAGGGGGACAGATCCACCACTGAGGGGAAGCAGGCCCACATCATATATTTTACCCTCCCTTTACCTAGCGTGACTACTCGAACAGGGTGTTGACATGCAAGTGAATACTTAGCTTATTATCTAGGAAGATGTCTGGAAAAAGTCTCATAAAGATATTCATAACTCTTTGCAAGTAGTTTCCTGGGAAGGGTTACCTTCTCCTGCCCAGCACAGAAGGAAACTTTGCCCCACCATTTTTTATTAAAGCTGCAGATATGATTGCAGCACACAGCAGGGTGGCATAGGGGCCAGACCTGCACCACACAGCTTCCTTTTTAGCCAGTGTGACCTTCAGGAGACTGATGTCTCACATGATTGCCTAGGGAAGATGGTGCAGAAATGGTCACCAAACAAGGCATCCACCTCTTGTGACTTTATCTCCCCTGTCCTCCATTGTGCCCTCATTGCGGTTCTTCACCATGCTCTCTTCTCTGTTGTTGGGCGAGATGTGGTTGGAAGCAGGAAATGATCTGATCTCCAAGCTTACCATTGTGGGAGAGGCAGTCTGAACTCTGTGACCGATCACTGTGTTGTGTTCATATTTTAAAGTGCTTCAAACATGCAGTTTGGACATATTGGTAGAGTCTGGGAACAATATCTGGTGTTTTGTGTTATATTGGCTCACCTAGCAATGGAAACTGTGGTTTTTTGCTCATTACAGTGGATTCATTGACCTTGGGAAAGTCGATTCCCACCAAGCACCTTAGCCTGATTAGGAGGAAGCATAAATCTCAAGCTGACATTACTAGAACTCCATGTGCTCCTCTGGGGCTACAGATACAGAGCTCAGAGCCTGCCAGATTTTCTGCCTGAGAAATTAAAATTTGACATGGAAGACAGAAGAGTGGTGTGAGAACAGTGTTGGGGAATGAAAAAAGAGATGATGTGCATCATGTGGGATAAGTTCAGCTTATTGTGCCTGGTTCAGCTGCAGGAAGAACAGTGTCCAGACAGAGTCTCTGCTACAAGCCATGGGGACTGAACCTCCAGTTGTGTTAGCCACAAGTCCCACCCACCATGGATCAAGGAGGAAGAGGGGCAGAGTACAACATGTAGTTTCCTCAACACCACTGCATGCAGGCAGAGCTTTGTGACAATGCCATTAAGAGATGTGCTGTCCAGGTCTTCCCCTCACCCCCAGTGAAAAAATGCAAACCCAGTAAATCAATACCTGTTTTCAAACATGTTTATTTCTTGTGCCACACTACCCTGCCTTGTGGGTGATGAAGGGGAAGTGAGTGGCAGTGAGCATGTGGGATGGGAGGGAGCGTGTGAAGATCAGCAGTCACAAACATCAGTGCTGCTCATTGCAAAACAGTGCTTCCCTAATATAGCAGGCCCCATGGTGAGCTTGTACTGTAACACTTGCATCTGGCTGTTCAAAATCTGCAGTCAGCCTTTCAGCCTTGGCAGCCTAGCCTTGAGGGAACTTTTCTCTGCATGCTTCACACAAGTTATGGAGCACACAGCAAGCACTTATAACTGTTATTATATTAGTCTCATGTGGATCAAGCCTAGTGCATATTCTTCTCCACCTCGCCTTTAAACACCCAAATGCACACTCTGCCAGCATTCTGCATTCACTGAGCCTATGACTGAAATGCTCTGTATCGGAATCCAGGCGCCCAGTGTAGGGCTCAATTAGATGGGAAGGGGAAAGGTTTATGCAGTATCACCCAGAATCACTACTGGCATTTCACCATTCCCATGGCTTATTTTTTAGTTGGGAAGAAAATGTCTGCTTGCATCTTTTCAAACAGACTGGAGTTCCTAAGGATGCACACATCATGCTTCTTCCCAGACCAACCTATATTAATGTGTGTAAAACAACCCCTGTGATCCACAAGCCCTGCAGGACCATAGAGAAGTACTCCTTGAGGTTTATATACTAGTAGCAAGGCAATCCAAAGCTAAAATGGGGATATGCATCTCACCTGTGCCCCACCCCCATTTTGGAACCCCATGGCAGCAAACCCATCCACTATGTCCTGGATGTTTCTCAAGGTCATTACCCTTCTCAGTGGAAGTCTATTTATGGACCTGAACACTTGCATCACTACAGCTTCCACAGTTGATTTCCCAGCTTCAAATTGATTTGCAACTTATCAGTAACAGTGTGATGTTGCAAGCTTCCACAGAGTGATGGCCACTCACATATCCACTGTGAGAGCTGGTCTCAAGCAAGTATTCATAAGTTAAAGTGCTGGGGGGAGCTATTTGCAAAGTTCAAGGAAAGCTGTGCAGACGGAAGCTGTGTAGCCACTGCTCATCATTCCACACGGTTGGCATGATGCAGTCCCACTAATTTGTGCTTGTTTCCCAGGCCTAGAACCAGCACTCCATAGACTGTGGATTAAACGTTACAGCCTGCACAAAGCAGGAATTATTTCGCTTGATAACTTATACCAGGGCATCCTCAGTAACACTGCAGGTTTCTGCACTACGGATCCTGCTGCACTGCTGGAAATACTGTAGAATAAGCCTCGATGTGTTTGAAACACTGCCAATAACACTGCAGAGATGAGCAGGCTCCATATATGCAGCAGATAAAAATGGAGTGAAATGCTTTTGGCGTTTGTGTCTTTGTGAGAAGAAGGGAGGGGAAGGGGCACATTGCATCATGGGAGGACAGCTGACTTTCCACAAACCGCAGGGGTTCCTTACACTGTGGGATGCAAACTCACAGTGCAACACTTCTACATTCAACCTAATGGCAAGCAACGAGGACGCAGGAACCCAGTGCAAGGAACAAACTCCTCTGATTTTATTAATTCACGTTCTTAAGGGGCAGCCCTCAATCTAGTTCAGCAAAACAAGCAAGAAATCCTATGGCACTTAAAGACTAACAAACTGATTTATCACATGAGCTTTCTTGAAGAAAATACCGCTTGATCAGATGCTTCAAAGTGATAAATGAATAACAAATAAATTTGTTAGTCTTTAAGTGCCACAGGGCTCTTTGCTTTTGTTTATTAACTCAGCGTCTCAACTTGACTTTAAACATTGCCCCAGTGTAGACATGCCCTTAGCAACTTCACAGCTTCTCTGGCAAGCTAATTATAAAATTATTTTTCTTTTGGGAAAAGAGAGGGGGTGTTTTCCCAATAGTAACCCCAATGATGAGCCAGAAGAAATCCAATGCAATTCAGAAGGGACAAGTGCAGAGACATAGGGGTTACGCTGAACAAGAAACTGGATATGAATTAACCATCTGCCCCTATTGCCAAGAAGGTTAGGGTATATTGGACTGTATTAGAAGGAGCACTGACAGCAGATCAAGGGAAATGATAGTCCCCTCTATTCGGCACTGGTGAGGTGACATTTGGAGTATTTTGTCCAGTTTTGGGCTCCCCACTACAAGACTAACTGGAGAGAGTTCAGCAGAGGGCAACAAAAATGATTAGGAGCTGAAGTACAAAACTTATGAGGAAAAATAGAGGGAACTAGGCCTGTTATTCTGTAGAAGAGAAAAATGAGGGGGGAATTGATAGCATTCTTCAGCTACCTGAAGGGGGGGGGGTTTCATGGGGTATCAAGGTAGACTACTCTCAATAGCACCAGATGACATAAGAGAGCAATGATCTCAAGTTGCAGTGGAGAAGTTCTAGGATGGATACTCAGAAAATCTTTTTGGTGAAGTACTGGAATGGGTTACCTAGAAAGGTGGTGGAATCTCTATTCTTATTGGTTTTTAAGGTCCAGCTTCACAAAGCCCTTTCTGAGATGATTTGAGGTTGGTCCTGTTTTGAGCTAGGGATTGTTCTGCACAGCCTCCTTCCAACATAATCTTCTATGATTCTATGAAGTCACAGACTAGCTATATGAAGGTCCAATCACAAAATAATGCAGATTTCAGGAGGAAAAAAATAGCTGTTAGAGTAGTGTAGAAAAATCTTAAGGGAAGAAATGTATTTTAAGGAGGGGCTTAAATGATACCCAGAATGTGGGAACCTGCTCAATTCACAAGAATCTAGAATATATGGACCCAAATTTGGCGAGAATGAGAATAAAGTAAGGATTCAAAGACTCATGGGTAGCTTGGGAGACAAGTGTGAATGGGAGATTTGGAGGTGAAGTCAGGTGGTTTTCCATATTCTGGTAGGAAAAGGGTTAAAAGCCCTGCAGAAGGGAGCAGCCAATGAGAGCAGGTGGTTGCAGAGCCAGTCAGGGCCCAGGAACCCTGTATATAAGAAGGCTGCAGCCCCAGCTCTGGGCAGTCATCCCCTGGTGTGTAGGGTATAAGAATGTGCTTTCGGGCTGGCTGGAGGAGGTGGGACCAGGGATGGCTTCGTGTGGACTGCTGATGCTCAGTGAGAGTGAAGATCCGGATACAACGGTGTGAGGTGCCTGGATTGGTGTGGATATCACCTAGCAGACCTAACAAACTGTGTTGGGAGACAAGGCAGTGCTAAGGTGTGGTGCTGAGGGTTGCCTGGCCAGGGCCTGAGAAGAGGGCAGATCTGGGTCCCTGCCTGTCTCCCATAAACTGCCAGAAGGTGGTGATAGGATGTGGTGATCACTGACTCAGAGCGGGCCTGCCTGGACTACAGCCTATCTTGAAAGGGAGAACTGAAGAAAGGATGGAATTGGAGGGCTGAGGCACAAAACAGAGATTGGGAGAGATGGAGCACAGGTGAGCATACACTTGAGCAATTCCCCAGAACCATCATCAGGAGACATTCATGTAGTGGGAGACATGCTAGCAAACATCTACAGCAGGCAATAGAGAAGAAAGGTGCATGAAAGCAGAGTTGGTAGGCAAAAGGAAAAGAAACATTACTAGACTATCAATAAATGGTTTTAAATCGGCCATGCCTAGAACCAGAGCAGATGAAGAAATTTTTGATACACCATTTTGTATGGCTGGAGTGGGAAGGAATAAGGAGTGCTTTTACTAAATTTCATCCCATTACTTATAAATAAAATGTTGCAACTAATCTATAATTGCTTTTAAACATCCACTGCCTTTCAAATTTCTGTAACTACCTTAAAAATATCACCGTAAAAATTCTTGAACAAAGGCAACTATAATAAATTTCTAAGGACAGACCCTGAGCTTTTTATTCAATTTTAACTTGAAAGGTATCTAAACAATTTGGGAGCTTACATCTCTATTTCAAAACTGACTTCAGTCACCTAGTAGTCTAAGTTCCTTTCACTTTCAATGAGACTTAGGAGTCTAAAGTGTCTCAGTCATTTTTGAAAATGGGACTTAAGTTCTTTAGACATTCAGGTGCTTTTGAAACTATATCCTTAATCGAATTAATCTCTCTATTTACTCTGCCTATGGTGCTTCCAAGGCACCTATCAACTAGGTATTAACGCGCTAGACAAATGTGCCTTGATATGCTTTGTCAAAAATGTGCCTTACCTCTTACCTGAAGCAGGGAAATGTTCTCTAGGAGAAACAAATAGTTTGACACCATGCCTATGCAATCTCGGGCCCCACATATAAGTTTGAAAAAAAGGAGGAGGATGTTTGTCCATTAGGTACCATAATAAGAATACCAGTTTATTTTCCTTGGGCACTGGGTGTCTATCAAGTACCACATCATGCTGACCTAGCTTGTGGTGGTAGATGTGAAAGTGGCATACAGCAGGGAGATATAAGCCTGTGTAAACAGCAAATAAAATCAGTCTTGTATTTACTCCTACTATGGTGTTCTGGGTTTCTGTAAATGCTAAATAGCATCAGAACATGATTGAATAAGGGTCCTAAAAATCACAGAACACCACTGGAAATTGCTCCAAAGACTGGGGAAACTAAGCTTATACCATACGGAGAAATCATTTGCTCACATCATACCCAAATGAATATTTTTCCCTTTACTACTCAGAGTGAAAGCTGAGCTCAGCCACATAGAACAAATTGATGAAGTTTCTAGACTAGACAACTAAACAGCATGCAGGCACGGTAGTGCTCCCAAAACCAAAGGTCAAATTTGTATTATGTAGGCCTTACCAAGGTCACTGAGAATGTCTGTAGAGTGACATGTACTCTCTTGCATGGAACATAACCTTGCATAACACAAAGAAGCAAAACTCTTCTCAAAATTGAATGCCTAGTCAGGACTCTGGCAGATACTATATGCTATAGAACTAGTGAGGTTAAGCACTTTCCTTGTATCTTTTGGAAGTCTTTGTTTCAACTAATTACTCATTTAAGTATCATCTATTCATGAAAACTTCAAGAGGAAGCTGTAACAACTCCCAGAGAGGCTCTGGAGAGGGTTCTCTGCCAACTGGATGACATCCATTTCTATGGATTTACTCAAATCCAACACAACCAACCTGTCTTCGCAATCCTGAAATGATTAGAGAAGATAACATACCACTAAGTAACAAGTGTGTCTCCAACATTTAAATTTTTAGGTTAGATCATTGATGGATCGAGGCTCAGACCAGAAACAGAAAGTACAAGCAATTACACAAATAGAGAAATCTGAGCGTGTCAGTGAGGTACATGGTTACACACCAAGGAAAATTGCTGCTGCACTTAGTGGGGATCTCAAAACCATAACCAAATTTCCTGGATTTACCAAAGTTACAGTACTGGGGAACTGAACAGAGCCAAGTATTATTTGTTTGGCATATGCAATCCAGTCAAGCTGTGCCACAGTGTTCTTATCAACAATGTATATGAACTCCAGGAAGCTGAGTCATTTGGCAGTCCTCGATATTTATCATGGGTTGTGACTGGCCACATTGACATAGTGGACTGCCTCTAAGAAAAACACCAAAATTCTATTGCAGCACAAATTCCATGTCCAATATGAAAGTGGTTCAGAAGCTTCCTTGCCTTCATGGCAGGGGCGTCACTGCCCTGGGGAAGCACCTGGGGCACTGGCCCAGGCCACACCCTCTGCCAGGCTGGGGATGGGGATGGGGCTGCTGCAGACAGCTGGGCCTTGGATCCCTGGCTAGGGATGGGGCCAGGAGCGGCCTCCATGGCCGCGGGCGGCTGAGCCCCAGATCCCCTGCTGGGGATGGGGCTGCTGCAGCTGCGGGCGGCTGGGTCCTGGATCTCCGGAACATGTGCCCAGTGCCAGTGACGCCCCTGCTTCATGGTAAATCAAATTTAGGTCGATGCTCTGTGGGGTCTGATAAAAGAAATGTAGAGAAATAATACAAGACGTAAGCACCCATCACTTTTGGCCTGATATAGCCCAAATAAAACCACCTCAGTTTCAGCTAATGTCTCATCCTGAAGGCTAGGGGAAATCCTCCTTCTGAAACAGTGTCCTTTTCTGTGATGTCCAGGAACATCTGCTTCATGAGTATTCACCAATATGAAACAATGCTGCATGTCAACAGAAGAAAAGAATCTAGGCCCTTGATAGGTCTTGACACACAGTTTGAAAATCACTGATCTACTCTGTCCTTTCTTGGTTTTTTTTATTTTGGTTTGTGTTGATATTTTATTTAATTATATGGTGCTGATGTTTTCTGGAATGTTTGGGTAAAGTTTTATCTGTCCTCTTCAGAAAGGGGTTGTGGTGGTAGTTGGAGTCACTGGGGGCATAGAACAGGCAAGTATAAATTTATGCAAGCAGGAAATAAAGTCAGCCTTGTATATATTTCCCCTTATGGTGTGCTGTGTCTCTTTAAACTTCACATAGCCTAGGCCTGAATCCCTGATGAAGGTGATCTGTGCCATATCCTGTTACTAAGCCGCTAGACCACCCTGTCACCAGATCATTCTTTCTGCTTGTAGCGTATTCATTTCAAAGATTGAGAAGCCTCTAGGAAATCTTTTATTTTTTTAAATAATTTTCTTAATATCTTTGCAATACAGCTAACATGGTCACACATGTCTACAGATGGATCACCTCCCATAAAACCACAGTTGGACTGTTGGGTGTGTTGATCCTTGAAAAAGGCTTGTTATGCAATAGTAAAGCCTCATGAGGACAGCTGGTGAAATATATATGTTTTTGTATCTCCTGCATGGTTTTCTATCTTTCTCATAGTTTAGATCAGTGGTACCTAACCTGTGGCCTGGGGGCCAAAAGTGGCCTGCAGAGGTTTTTTACAGTGGCCCGCCAGACCCCTCCCACTAGCTACAGAAGAGAGCTGCTGCCTAAGAACCAAGGTGAGGTGCATTGCCAAGTTACTAAAAGACAAGTTCAGGCTTCTTGGTGCAGCCAAGGAGATGGGAGATCAGCATTCTCCTTCCCCTGACTGTAGCAGAGAGCATAGCAAACCTTTTCACCTGGGTGCCTTGATACCAGTGTTCCTGCTGAAGGCCGAAGGAGGGACGCACCAATCTCCCATCCCCTTGGCTGCAGAAGGAAGCCACTGCTTAGGGATCCAGATAGAGTTCATAGGGTTGCTGGATGCATACAGTTTCCTTGCTGCAGCCAGGGAGGCAGGAGATGGTAAGGAGGGAGGCAGCCTTCTTGCTAAACTCCTGTCTGGCTGCAGTGGGGACATGGACAGTGCTGCTGATGGAGACTGGTAGCCCTCAGGGTTGTAAAAATGATATCTGTGACCCTTGAGCCAAAAAGGTTGGGAACCCCTGGTTTAGATGATAAACCAGAAAAAGAAATAAACGGTTCTCCTCTGCTAAGAGTCCCAAACTTTACAGTTAGTCCTTTGTCAAACAATCAGATGTTACACAATAATGCCCCAAATACATGTTTTTGTTATTAGGAAGTACAGCTGCATGAAGTTTGTTGACAAAAGTTTTCAGTAAAAAATGCAGATTCAGCAACACCAAAATAGTGTGAATATTTGTTTGCTTCATCAAGTTGTTTCAGTAGAGAAAAACACTAACCTATTCTCCAAAAATTGAAATGTTTTGATTTTTTTTGTTCAAAGTGACTGTTTCAAAAACTCCAGTTTTACATTAAAAAAAAATTGCTTATAACTAAACCAAAGCATTTCAGTTTGTAGCAAACAAAACATATTTTGACCCGAAACAGGTTTTATTTATTTAATATTTTGGAACTGGCAGCAAACTCTGAAATCCATTTTCATAGCTTTATTTGGAAGTGCATGCTAAAAAATATGACGCACATTCCTCCTATACCATTGTATTGTGCTCCCAGTGCCAAGTAGGCCTAAAACTGGCATATCTGGCCTAGGGATCAAAAATCACATCACTGTAGGGGAATCTTTTGGTACTGAGGCAGGATAATGGCTTCTATCCAACTCCCCTGTCCTTGGAGATAATACGTAGAGAGTACCCTGGCAATTCCTAGTCTTTGTTCTTTGGAATTAGCAATCCAAGATAAAAGAAACAATATTTTTTATTGAACTAACTTCTGCTGGTGAGAGAAAAAAGCTTTTGAGCTACAAAGAGCTCTTCTTCAGGTCTAGGAAATGTCTTTGGGAGTAGTGACAACAGGTATAATTTAGAGAATTTCAGGCTGGTATAATTTTATACAAGTAAATAATCCCAGAGCACAGTGACCTAAGAATGGAGAATGGCATACAACCTCCTTAATTAATGGTATCTTCTTTGGCTGCAGATAAGAACCTGTACCTTTTACATTAAAGACAGCATTTTAAAATTGAAACAACACAAAAATAGGATATTTAGAACTGCATTAAAATAGGGACCCATTTCCAAGGGTAATTTCCTCCCCCTGCTCATGTCCTTTAGTGTAGGAGACTGAATTAGATGACCTCTTGAGGTCCCATCCAGGTCTAATTTTGAATTTTGATTCCCTCAGATGGAGTTATAACCATAGTCCTCTGCAAAGGTATCCAATTTTTAAAATCTATTTGCTACCTTCTCTATTGGTGATATTTCTGTGTACCTATTTTCTTGATATCGGAGCAATAAACATAACTGTGAAGACATTTCAATAATGCTATTTCTTTCTGTTTCCCCATGTTTAAGAGTATATGAATAAGACTATTTTTTTAGATACATTTTTGAGTTTTTGTTGTCTGTTAGCATTTTCCAAGTGTTGCCTGACAATTTAGTTCCACAAGTCTGATTGATATTCACCTTTTGGAATTCACAGTATACTTCAGACAGGTAAGACTTTTTTGGCCTTGTATTTTTTGAAAAATACATTATTTTTGTTATAAATCGTATTTATTTTGGCTGACATTTCATTTCTGAGCTAAATTTAGTTTTCATCAATGTAATTCCAGAGTAACTTCACTGAAATCAGTGAATTTTGTCTGATCTAGACCAGTATACATTAATTGAAGATTTCTTCCATGCTTTTCAATATACAGTAATAGATGTCTATGTATTTTATAAAAGCAATACATTCACCACTCTATTTTCTATTTTTATCATTTTAGTAGAAGTCCAGAAAGAAAAAAAAATTAACCAATAATTTTCACAAATAAAACACCTTATAGTTTGCATAGTGATTTTGAAATAAATTACATAGCTGTTGTGGAAGTAAGAAGGCATAAACAAGAACATCCAAGAACATCATTTAAAAAAAAGCTAAAACATTATGAATTGGATTTCTTTTCAACATTTAAAGCCCTTCCTTTGCTTTCTCATGTGAAGTTGTCACAACATTATCAATTATTAATATATCCAGATTAAACATCAGGGAACAAAACCTAAGATCCTGTCGAGGACCTAATCCTGAAGCCCTGCCACACATTGAGTACTATCTTACTCCCCGGGTTGTCTTCCTGATTTCAGTACAAATGCTCACAGTAATATACACTATGCCAGGAAGTACACAACTACAGAATTGTTTTCTCAAGATTTGTCTCCAGGTCATGCTCTTTGAAGCAAAAATATGTGTGGCCTTTAAGATAAGCAACTAACTCAAAGTTTCCAGTAAATCATCTGGCAAATATTTACAAACATCAAGGAAGGCATTGGCTAGAGGGATATTACCAGAAGGAGCATGAGAATTCTGGGATGGGAGGAAACAAACTGCCATCTTATGGATCTGCTGGCCTATGGGAATAGAGGTGGTTGGGCTGGGCATGTACCTTCTGAAGTTAGAGCATTTCAGATACTGACTGAATGCAGTGGGTTAGAAAGATGGTAGGTGGAGGGACTTCAGTTCTGAGCAGCTAAAAGTGTGATACGAGAGAGAGAGAGAGAGAGAGAGAGAGAGAGAGAGTGTCACTTAAATTAATCCTAAATCACAAAGTAATTATTAATATGATGAATTGAAGCACCGTTAAAGGCGAATTATATACAACCCATTACCACCTTCAGCAACCCTTCAACTTCCCTGGGGAAGATTCAGTGGGACTAAAAGAGGTGACATTACTTCAGCACAAATCTGACAGTTGAGCTGAGTCTGCTTTCTGCCCACTGCATCCAACTCTAGATTGAAGATGACATGATTATAAATTCATGAGGGGACAGAGAAAATGGAGTCTGGATGCTGGAGGTTTACTTTCTATGTTATCCTTGTTCTGCTACAAATCTACAGGTATCTTTAGCTTATCTCCAAAATAAATAAAAAGATAGGCTTTAACTTGAGAAATTAAACCAACAATCAACATAAAACAAAACAATTGCCTCCACTACAACCACCAACTGAACCAAACCAAACCAACACACATTTTTTTTGATGTAGGGGCTCAATCCAGTTCTCCTTTGAATAGGTGCATTGAAGTTAATGGAACTAGTATTCATGGTGGTAAGCAGAAAGAATAAGCACTAGACGTGTGTAATGGAAGCAGAGTTAGCCTACCTTATAAAAACGAAGCCATTGGCTTGCAGGTCACGTGTTTATGGCAAGAGGACTTATTCTGGGCACAATTCCTAAATTAAAATCGACTGCATGGGCATGGGGAAATAGCTTTGGAAAAAACAATCCAGTGCCTGGAAATATCATATCACACTGAACTGAGTGATGTTCTGAAATGGCCTTTCCTAAGTAGAAATATCATATAATATGGAAAAAGTTACATCCAGGGTAAGCTAAATGTTTGTTGAGCTTTATGTAGGCAGCATTCCAAATTTTAAAACATTAATCAACTTTTATAATTCATATTTTACTACAGCAATTATTGCTATTTCTAACCTGTGGCTTAATGATTAGATATTAAACATGAAGAATAGCTTTTTATACATAAATTGCAATACATTATTTCTACACTGCTCTTTATTACACTTGCTCATCCTTTAAAGCAATGGCAAATTAGTTTTAATTTGTGCACAGCAGATGCTTCAATTTCTTGATGAAAGAACTAAATCTTGCCACTCTGGTCTGGGAACAGAAGATTTCCTAATGCTGCTAAATTAATATTAATAAGCATAATTTTAATCAGACGTAATATTAATTCAACAATAAAAAATAAAACTTTTTAGAAAATTGGAGGTGGTGTTCCCACTAAATAATACAAAGAGGGTCTGTTTTCTCTTAGGCTGTGTTCACACACAGAGGGCTTGTTTCGAAACAAGAGGTTTCAAAACAAGCTGTTTTGAAATAAATGGTTATTTTGAAATACCTTATTTCCAAACATAAAAAAAGTGTCTCGGAAATAAGAGAGCGAAATAGCATGTCCACGGTGTGGACATGCTATTTCGCTTGGGGAGGGGACTGCAGACACCCGCGGGGTGAAGCGGAGTGGCGCCTCACCCCGCGGGTGTCTGCAGAGGCTGCAGGCACCCACGGGGTGAGGTGCAGCCAGGCGCCTCACCCCGCGGGTGTCTGTAGGGGCTGCAGACACCTGCAGGGTGAAGCACAGCCACGCGCCTCACCCTGCGGGTGTCTGCAGGGGACTGCAGGCATCCGCGGGGTGAAACGCAGCCACACCTCACCTCGCGGGTGTCTGCAGGGGGACTGCAGGCAAGGGGGGACGGCCGCGCAGCTGGGTGCTGCACCCCCTGCCCGGGCTGCCCCCAAAGCCCGCTGCTGAGTCCCCAACCTCATTGTTTTGAAATAAGAATGCTGTGTGAACACATCCTTACAGAAGGTGGAGTGGCAAATCTGAAGTCCACAGCTGTCAATGTTTCCTCCTAATCTTGTTTGCTGTGGGGACACAGAATCGCAGAAGATTAGGGATGGAAGGCACCTCTAGTTCAACCCCTGCTCAGAGCTCAAAAGAGGATCAACCTCAACAAATTCAACAGGGCACAGTGTTTTCTCTCTGGCTGAAAAACTAAGTGGGGCTTGTATCCAAATCTGTGGCTATGCCTTGTGTCCACACTCCCAATGGGCTGCCCATCTCTGTGCTGCCCCTTGGTAGGCACTTTCTCACTTTTCCCAGATTACAAAGAAATCTCTTGCCTATTGCTTCTAAAATCTGTATGTGTTGGGTTTGTTTCCGTAGCAAGGAGAGGGAACCAGTGCAAGTTCCTGTTGGCTCAATGTTCAGTAATTTTGTGAAAGTTTGCCATACAGGTTTGTGTATGTAGTCTGGAGCAGAATAACAGGTGACTTCTACTACCACCTCACCATTTCTCTACCACGGACTTAGGGTCCACTCCCTCCCTGCCACCGAGCCTCCAAATATGTACTTTTGCAGGAGAAGAGATGAAAAGGCAACGGAAAGACAGCCATGGCTTCATTACCCATCACACAAAACCTGGCATTGGCCTTTGGGTGCAGTTTTATGCCGGGACCAGGAATAGTGTTCAGACATTGAGTTTTGAGCAGATCTGTGTCAGTTGATCTGTTAAGATCTGGCATAATATAAATGAGCCTGTAAAGCAGAGCTGTAACAAAAGAATTTGGCTCCCTTTATAATGGCTGGTGCCTGGAGCGAGTGGTGAGGAACATGCCCTTTAATGGAGCAGCTCAATGGAGCTGCTCTGGTGTACCTGGGGCAAAGCCCCACTCGCCCCACTGTAGTGCGGCCCTGTTGTAAAGGAAGCCAGTTTAGATGAGGAAGGACGCTACATGGAAAATCAAAGTCAACAGTTAATAGAGAGGATCTGACCATCAGTGTCCTGGGCTTGATCATGAAAGGTACTGAGCACATTCTCCCTGATCCAGGCAAGTCCTTAATCATGTGCTTAACTTTCAGCATAGGAGCTATCTGACAGACTCCCACTGGCTATATCCACACCTCCATGCTTAAATTGATTCAAGTTGAATCTATTTAAGCTATATCAAAATAAAAATTGTTAAATTGATTCAAGTTGATTGATTTAACAAGGCCAGACCAAAAGAAGAAAACAAATCGAACTAGCATGTCCTGACAAAGGACTTCTTAGTTCAATTTTGGAGAGGGACATCATGGGAGGTGTTTGCTGAGCCAGTGGCAGGGGAAAAAAAGCCCCCGGGGGCACAGATGGGGCCACCCCTCATTGACGCTGCTTCCCTGATGGTGGGGAAATGATCAGGGTGCCCCTCTTCCCTGCTGCTTTCCTGGTGGCAGGGAAATAATTGGGGGCGCCCCTCTTCCCTGCTGCTTCCCAGGCAACGGGGCTAGGGATTTCAGCACACCTGGTGGGGTGCACTGAGATCCATGCCCCCACTGCCCAGGAAGTGGCAGGGAAGAGGGGTGCCTCTGATCATTTCTCCACTGCCAGAAAAGGCGTGGGGAAGAGGGGCTATGACCCAGGCCTCCTGGGATAACCTGAATGTGCCAAAATCAGGGCAAGCTGCAAAACCAGGGGCCAAACCCCCAAACCACTGACGGGTGGTACTTAAACCAGTCTCCCAGTCACAAACCATGCTCCTGATTCCCCCACTCTGGTCAGCACTGAGCATAATAAAGCAGAAACAGCCCCTTACTGCACAGCAGTTCCTATGGTCCTCTCTAGCCCCTGAGTCTCTTGAAGAAATAGGTTCTCCCGACCTCAAAGGGCCAGCCACATCACCCAGAACAATATAGGCTTGGATCTTACCCAAAATATCACGCTGCCAGCCAATCCCTTAATAACTACAACTAAAGGTTTAATAGAAAAGGAAAACAAACAAAATATGAGAGATGTTAAAGGGTCAAAGTGAAGTACATACATACAAATGATTTAGAGTCCATAGAAAGCAAATCCTTGAAGATCCTGTAGTTTGAAGGGTAGTCCCACTACTCTGGTGTGCACCTAGCAGCAGCAGCAAGTGGGTGGGTCTCAGTCCTTTGTTCAGTCCCAGGAGACTAGTTCCAGCTGGGGGTGCTGGTTGCAGACAGACTGAAGACAAAAGACAAAATGGAGATGGGTCCCCTGCCTTTTATCTCAGAGTCCTTGGCAGATCAAAATGGAGTTGGGCCACATGGTCAGTCTGGGTAACTGGTCAGACAGGTTTCTTCTTGGGCCCAGTGCAACTGGGAGGCCCCTGATGGGAGCCATTAAAGGGAACAATAGTTTTGCAGACACCCAGTCTGGGATTGCCTTAAGAACAAATCAGTTGGAACACATAAAAACAAATAGATTCTCAGTTTCTAATGCAGGCATGATACCTACATAAAACCCATATAATCATTCTTGGCAGATTATAGTCTTTCTATTGACACCTAACATGGTATATCTCATATGGGTTATTGCAAATATGAAATATTAATATGAAAAAATAATAATAAACAGTTCCCTAGACCAAGACAGCATCACAGGGGCATGGGCCCCCTCCCCTGGGCCCCCACCATCCCTCCCTGTTCAGGGTGCTGAGGGGGTGGGCCTTCCTTCCAGGGTGCCATGCACCCTGGGAGGAAAGTCAAAGCCCTCTAATATAAACACGCATTGTTTTGAAACAATGCCTCCAAAAGGCTTTGTTTTGAAACAGCCCTTTTGATTCAAGGGCTGTTTTGATTTTCTACCTGGATTTACTATTTCAAATCAAGGTTGTTTGCTCTGATATGAGGGACTTCCTCATATGAAACAACAAAAGATCATCTGGACCTATTTTTTTTTTTTAAAGTGAAAGAACAGTGGTTGTTTTGCTTTAAAACAAACATGTGGACATAGCCTTTGAACATTGAGCTAGTTTAGTCACTAGAAATGTAAGTAAATAGTGACTACACAGTGGCTGGGACATCTGCACCATACCTAAAGTTCAAGATCAACGATAGGGTTATGGCGAGGGGTACCACCAAACATATGGATAATCAAAACTCTTGTTTCACATACTGCTACAGTAAGTTACTGGCATTTCCCAAAGGAGGATACCCAGTTGAAAGAATCAATGGTCTGATGCATTTGTATGAATTTATGTGGCACATAAGGCAAGGCAAAGAAATAAGACACTACAATCTTGCAAATAATGCACTGTTAGTCAGTTTTCTTAAAGAAATGCCATTGGGATAAATCTGACCCCATATTTGTTTGTTTTTGTGTAAAAAGCTCTCCTAAAAATAAAGAGAGAGAAGAAACAAATCTTTTGAAAAAATCCTCTACATCTGCTATTTTAGAATTGCAATGAAAGTTGTTTTTAAAAATAATCCAAAAGTAAATAAATAGCCACCTGCAGTGTCTGTACCCAAACACTGCTGCACTGGTTATCAGCAGAAGAATAACTACTGCTCCTCCCACCCCCTAATTTAAGATGAGAAAAATGCAAAATGCAAACAAAGGAAAACCCTAGTGATCATATTGTGAAATAATTCAACAAAAGCAAAAAAATTTCAGAGTTAAGACTCCTGTCCTTAAGTAACCTTCTTTGTGGCCAAAAGCTGCAGTATTGCTACTTTGTGATTAGTATTAAATGTATATTTACTACTACAGCTAAGTTGTAGGTTGTCCGGAATAATGTTATTTCTCAATTTCCTTTTTCAATTACTTAATAAAAGTAATTTTAATGTTTAACTTTCCTGCTTTTTCATCTAGGCTATTCATCTATCTGTCTAACCTTATGTATTATCCAATGCTCACTGAATCTAATAGGAGTCTTTCTATTGATTACAATGGAGCTAATTAGGCCATATACAAAGCCACAGTATTTCAATATTGAAGAGTAGTTAACTATGAAAAAAGGACATCAAATCTAAGATTTTAGGATTCTTCTTTCTCTTGTTACAAAAATAAAATAAAATGCATGTTAAAAAAGCCGTTTCTTTCATTACTTTACAGTCTCTGATGTTTCCATGGGACTCTGAAAGCATTTTAGCGCATGAGGCCTCTTACTTGAAACTTTATAGAACAATTAGAAAACAATGCCTCACATAACATTAATTAGGCAAAATGTTGACATAATATGTTGTAATTCTTTTGGATCCATAGCAGGGAGACATCAGCAAGGAGATGTTCAGTATAATACATTAAAATTGTCCTGAAAGTTATTACATTTCAAGTCAATCTACAATATGTACTTATGCAATTAATATGGATAAACTCACTAATCCCAGATCTGAACAGCAAACCTGCAGAGGCAAGACAGCTAAATGTTAAATGTTCACATGGATATCATGCAGACAAAATTTCATTACTAATGGCACAACTACTATATGCTGCAACTATTATATCAACGAGTAGCTACTCCTATGTGTGGCTCCATTGACTAATTCTGTAAGATAAATGCTCATGTGTGTTAGTAACTCTTGCACAACCCAGTTCAAAATAAACTTTTTTGTTAGAGCATCAAAATTTTTTTAACAACAAAACCTGAAACTAAAGAGTCATGTTCACTACCAAAATATACCATTGTTTTGACTAAGTTTTGCATTTTCCATCTGATCTGAAAAGTTTGTGAGGCCAGTAGTTATAATACGAGAAATCCAACTTTGGTGGCTTCCGATTGACTCAGTAATTGAAAGCCTCACAAACTTTTCTTGACCTTGCATGCCAAAGAAGGTGCAAAATAGCTGTGAACACCTTAGCCAGCCCTCAGAGGCATCTCAGGTGTGGACTACTAAATTTTTACCTGAGTAAATATCAGTGCAAAGTACTCCTTTCCTTGCAGTCTTCTGCACACTCAGGTCAGCACCTTAAAACAAAAGGGAGGTGAAGTAAGGTGTTTTGTGTCAGAGAGCAGGTGTAGCAGGAAGGCACAGCCCCCCCCCCCCCCCCCGAGACAGCCCAGAAAGCTCTGCCTGACTGCAGGGGAGTGGAACAGGAGCAGAATGTCAGTCAGGCTGGAAGCAAAAGGGTGGGAGAGGGAGGTAGGCAGCTCAGTCCAGATCAAGGTGCGGAAGGAGAAGGAAATATCTCTGCTTCCTCCAGACCCTGGGTCGCCCTGTGGGAAAGCGGAGCTATGGCCTACTGACCTGGGCCCAGGCCTCTGGCAGGAGCTGCCTGAGGCCAGAGACTGGCAGATAATGACCAAGCCCTGGGCCGCCACCAGCCTTGTGGAGGAGCTGCTAGCACGGAGGCCCACTGGCCCCATTGAGTCTCCTCCTGCCAGGGACCCTGAGGCCTCCCCCATGCTGTGCGACTTGGAAGAGCTACCCCGGGCTGGTGAGGACCCCCTAACCCCCCCAGTCATGCAACTTGGAGGAGTTGCCACCTGTTGATGATCCTTTTGAGTTACCAGACCTGCCACTGCCGGACGAGATGGAAGGATTCTGTAACCTCCCCCGGGCGACATCCCTGATGTACCAGTGGATGAGCCTCCAACTCAGGTACTGCCAGGAAGCGGGGCCAGGATTGGTACTGGGGAGTATGAGCACCAACCCTTGGGATCAGTGTGTTGCAGCCAGGACCCCGCTGACCCCTTCACGGAAGCCCCAGGCCCTGCTGAGGACCTGGGCTGGGACCCAGTGGAGCTGTGTGACCCTATGCCTTCACTGATTCCTCTCCCCACACTGAGTGCCCCCTCGCGGATTGTGGATCCACAGGGTGGCACTGCCATTCCCCCCTTATCCTAGAGACTTAGCTTGTGATTTTGTTGTAGCAAGGGGGCTAGAGACTTGGTACCAGGCCCTGCACAGGGCTAAGACTTTGTGACTTTACCCTGCCAAGGGGCTAAAGACTTGGTGGTTTCAACCTACAAAGGTCCAGAGACCCTGATTAATCGCTCCTTCCCCCTTGGGAGGGTGAGCAGTCATGTTACAGTAATGATGAGGAGCTGATTTGCATATTTGGATTTTGTCCCCTTTATTTGGATGTGGAGAAGTCATAGAACAGAAGGATTATTCTGGTTTCATTGGGGCATATTTCAGGAAGGATATAGAGCTACATTGGGTCACTTCCAGTGTGGACCCAAGACATTCTGGGACATGTAGTGCCAGGGTGACAGTGGGATTTGAAGAATTGCTAATAAATGCAGAGGGGTTATAAAGAGCTGGAAAAAAAATCTCATCTCTTGGACAGATCTTGCAAAGAATATATGCAACATTAGTGAGCATTGTAGGAACAGCCTGAGGAGCTGAGCGCCCCTGGGACTTAATGAATGCTTTGAATTCCCAGGAGCACCTCTTGCAGGACTTGAGCCCTTGACGTGGTTAATCATGTCCAAGAAGGGAAAAAGTGTTGCCTAGATGAGTGACTTGTTTTCCTGCACCCATGAACAATTTCTGGTATATCCAAGTTCAGAATTAGGTCACCCATTTAAAGCAAATTCTGACTTTCCTTCTCTCTCTCTCTCTTTTTGTAGGGAGCTGTATGAAAAGTATCACAGAAAAAATGATAGAGTTGCTGCTTCTTATTTTATTAAATTCCTTAATAATATTCCAGTCATAATTAGCAGCTATAAATACTCCAAATAGATTTTCAGCTGGAAAATAATGCATCATGTTTAGCCGTATTCATCCACCAATGGATAATTTATGCACTTTAATGGAGTATTTTGTCAAAAATTTATACATCTTAATCTTCAAAGTTTGTAATCTTTTCATGTTATTGTAGTCCAATGTGTGTTATGGGGAGAAGCCTTTGGAAAAAAAATTAATCTCATCACTCAGGAACTGATCCTGCAAACATTTATACAAAATGAGTATTCCCACTGAACTCTGGGTGACTTTGCCTATTTTCAGGATCAGGCCCAGAGTTTGTGTATGCAATAAGTCTCTAACAAATAGTCTTCAAAGCAGAGACCTGGAGAAAGGCACTTTTGAATTACTTCATCTGTAATGTTCATTTTAGACCTGTTATATCTCCACTGCTTTCATGCGTATCCAATGTAATGTGTCTATTAATTTCATAGGTTGTGATCTATAGCCTGTTCTGGCCCATTATTCATTCCTATAAAAATAGATGTTCTCTTTCACATGTGACTACAGAATTGAAGTTATTACCTGCTTTCTTTATTGTGGTGTCAGATTGGTATCGAAAAAATAATGCTTTGAAAGGACTGAATTTTTTTCTTGGTGTAACATTCTGCACCCTACATATACCCTTATGGTATGATTTGTATATTATTCCTATTCACCCTTACATTGTATGTTCTAATGCAAACTATGTCATGTCAGGTGTCTTTGAAATGGTCATGACATACTGAACAACACTGTTATAGGAGCATGTTTCCTGCAATATCATACATATGTACAGATATGAAACTCTGCCGTGTCTTGTCCCCAGATGTGTGTGTCACATGGCTTGAATGAAGGATGCAGACAAACACAAAGATGTGCTTCCATGCCCTGCAGACAATGAACTGGTCTGAGCACCACAGAGCATCTTGGCTCAAGAGGGAAAAATCACACCTGCTGCCAAACACGGACAATCACCTGACCCCAAAGGGTGTTGGGGATACTTGTTAGGAGTTGTGGTGTCTTTGTTTCATTGCTGTCCCCTGGAATCGATCTTCTAAGCAAAACTCAAGACTTAGAACCTACTTATGTGGGAATGGGGAGCGGTATCTGGTTGCAAGACATATCGTGGCTGGCTTGTGCAGTAAGCTGAACACAGACTGAAATGGTAATTTTTTCTGAGAATAAGAGTTATCTTTTATTTGATTGTGACTAGCTCCTTAATAATATTTTGATTTATATTAGTCTGACTTAGAATCACTTAATCTTGCTGTAGTCAATAAACTCAAGTTTGTTTTTATCTAGAACAGTATATGTGGATTGATTGTGTGCAGAGACCTCATTCGGAGTGTCAGAGCTGATGCATATCAATTTCTTTGATACATTGATGGACAACTATAAGTGAGCTTCCAGGGTGTAGTAGCAGCACTGAACTCTGCAAAATGGTAGTTCCCAGGGCGGGGTGTGTGTGTGTGTGTGTGTGTGTGTGTGTGTATTTGCTGGGGGTATATCCCATGAGTGACTGGCCAGAGTGCCTGATTGCAGGAAGCTGGGCATGAGCTGGTCCAGGAGTGGGAGTTCACACAGCAAAGTGAGGTAAGTTGGGGCCCAGCTATACATCCATCCAGATTGCAGGCTGGGAATGTCCCACATGGCAGTTGTATTAAGCAAAAATCTGCCATTGTCTGTGCCCAAACATATCTGTCACTATGCTTTCAAAACTTCCACAGTCAGACCCCTCACTAAAAGTTGTTACCTCTCTGAAACTGACCTGTGTGATCTTGAGCAAAAGCCTTAACCTTATTTTATTTCAGCTTTCCCATCTATAAAATGGGGCTAATACTTGTGGGATCCAGGACTACTGTGGTTGGTTTATTCCTATTAGATGACCACATATGACGATGTGATGACACTCAAGAAAGAAGCTCATACTGAAGCATTGCTTTCTCTTACCTCAATCATCAAAGTCCAGTTAAATTTCCAGGTTAGTGGCTGATGAAATGATATGAATCCATGAAAAACTTAACATAAATAGGACAGAAGTTAAAGACAATGGTGCCTGCAGTTGTACTCATGTTACACATGGTATGTACTAGGAGTGGCCAAACTGCGGCTCAGGAGCCACATGCAGCTCTTGAATGAAAAAGTGTGGCTCGTGGAAGAAAGCCAGAGGAAAGCAGCCCCAGCCTAGGAGTCTTACATCTCCCATCCTGAGTGGGGAGAAGCTAAGTTTTTACTGTACAGGTAGGCCTAGTTTGCATGGTAACCTTAAGTAATTATTAGAATCTGACATTAGGAGGATCAATATTTGCCCTCTTTTTAGGATAAAATTAAAGTGTGCAATGAATTTTAAACTTAGTAATTTTGGAGTAGGTAAAATACGGCTATATGCCTCAGTGCAGTTCTCAAAGGTTTAATAATCAACTTGTGTGGCTCTTGAGTTCCAAAAATTTGGCTACGTTGTACAATTGACAGGGGTGCCAACTGGAGGACAGAGCCACCAAGGGAGAGAGGGAAAAGGCAGTTTGCCTTATACCAACTGTTTGAGAGGGCTCCCAATCTGAGTGGTGTGGTAGCCTGGCAAGCAGGGTTATGGCACTGCTCAGCTTTGCACTGCTGGTCCCTTGGCAAAAGAGCCTTTGGGCCAAACCACAGTGGAACTTGCAACCTGGTATATGGGGTCAGAGTGCCACTCACTGAAATTTGGGCTGGCAGCCCTGCTGTCATTACAGTTTAAGTTAAAATCAGTGTTGGCCTTTGCAACTGTGTGAAAAGTTTCTGGTGGCATTGCTTGCTAAGAAGGCACTGGTCCATGTCAGTTCAGTTCTATGATAAGGGGACTGTTAAAGTGGATTCTTTCCTGCACTAGAACTTTCTAGGCATGGAGTGGGGAATGCATCAAGGGACATGGATAAGGGGCTTTGGCTGTGTCCACTATTAGGCAGTTAAATCAATTTAATGTAAATCAATTTAATAAAACTAATATAAAATCATTAATTCAATTTAAGTTAAAGGGATTTAACATGTCCCCACTAGAACTCAAACTGAACTAGCATATTCATGCACAGGACTTGCTAGTTCAATTTAGGAGAGGGGCATCATGGGAGGTGTGGCAACATGGCCACCTAGGCTATGTTCACACACAGAGGGCTTGTTTCGGAACAAGATGTTTCGAAACAAGCTGTTTCGAAATAAAGGGTTATTTTGAAACACCTTATTTCAAAAGACAAAAAAAGTGTCTTCGAAATAAGGGAGTGAAATAGCATGTCCACAGTATGGACATGCTTTTTTGCTTGGGGAGGAGACTGCAGGCACCAGCAGGGCAAAGCGCAGCTGCGCCCCACCCTGCAGGTGTCTGCAGGGGGCTGCAGGCACCCTTGGGGTGAAGCGCAGCCGGGCGCCTCACCCCGTGGGTGTCTGCAGAGGGAGACTGCAGGCACCTGCGGAGAGCCGCGCAGCTGGGCGCTGCACCCCCCCCCCACCCAGGCTGCCCCCAAAGCTCACCGTGGGGTCCGGGGTGCCCGGCTTAGCCTGCCCCTGCAGGGGCCGGGGTGAGCGCGGCCCCGGGATTCCCCAGAGCCCCGCTCCTGCTGGGTGGATTGAGCTGGGCAACCCAGACCCCGCGGCACGCTTTGGGGGCAGCCCGGGTGGGGGGGTGCAGCGCCCGGCTGCGTGGCTCTCTGCCGGTGCCTGCAGTGCCCCTCTGCAGACACCCGCGGGGTGAGGCGCATGGCTGCGCTTCACCCCATGGGTGCCTGCAGTCCCCTTCTGCCAGCCAGAGGACACCCCTCAGCACCCTGGCCAGGGTGCTGGGGGGTAGCCCTTCCTCCCAGGGTGCTAAGCACTTTGTTCCGAAACAACATGTCCACACAGGGTTGTTTCGAAACCACTGGTTTTGAAACAACCTTGTTTTGATAGGAAATTGGGTTTAAGCCATTTCAAAAGAATGGCTCCCATTTCAAAACAAGGGGTTTCCTTCTTTTGAAATGGTTGTGCATCATGTGGCCATGGCATTTCTTACTTCGAAAAAACCTCGTTGTTTCAAAATAAGAATGCTGTGTGAACACACCCCTAGGAAGGCCATACCCCCACCCAATTTATAGAAAAAGGACAGTACCCTCGGAAGGAGAAGGGCAAAAGTGTTAAATTGAAATAACAGTTAAACTGAAATAACACACCGAAGCAATGTTATTTTGAAATAAGAGTTTCGATTTAACTGTCATTTTGATATAATACTAGGTTTTATTACA
>ML682013.1:4098088-4144479 GCA_007922195.1 Podocnemis expansa | reverse complement strand
GGGGGGGTGCAGCGCCCGGCTGCGTGGCTCTCTGCCGGTGCCTGCAGTGCCCCTCTGCAGACACCCGCGGGGTGAGGCGCATGGCTGTGCTTCACCCCATGGGTGCCTGCAGTCCCCTTCTGCCAGCCAGAGGACACCCCTCAGCACCCTGGCCAGGGTGCTGGGGGGTAGCCCTTCCTCCCAGGGTGCTAAGCACTTTGTTCCGAAACAACATGTCCACACAGGGTTGTTTCGAAACCACTGGTTTTGAAACAACCTTGTTTTGATAGGAAATTGGGTTTAAGCCATTTCAAAAGAATGGCTCCCATTTCAAAACAAGGGGTTTCCTTCTTTTGAAATGGTTGTGCATCATGTGGCCATGGCATTTCTTACTTCGAAAAAACCTCGTTGTTTCAAAATAAGAATGCTGTGTGAACACACCCCTAGGAAGGCCATACCCCCACCCAATTTATAGAAAAAGGACAGTACCCTCGGAAGGAGAAGGGCAAAAGTGTTAAATTGAAATAACAGTTAAACTGAAATAACACACCGAAGCAATGTTATTTTGAAATAAGAGTTTCGATTTAACTGTCATTTTGATATAATACTAGGTTTTATTACATCAAAATGACTTTCCTTATTGCAAGATAAGAGAGCTCCTTATCTCAATATAAGGAAACATAGTGTGGACCTGCAATCTTTTAAATAGAAATAATCTGCATTATTTCGATTTAAAGACTGTGTGGATATACCCTTGGATTCTCAGTGTGATCAGTCCTCATGATGGTTACAACCGCTCCTAAGCAGCTTTAATCTAGTTGACTGATTTACGGTTATTATCTGATCCTAGGTCAGTAGAGGATTGCTGTGGTGGAAAGGAGATCCAAGAATACCACTCCATCAAGAGTATGAGGATGGAGGAGCATGGTTTAATTGTGGTACAAAACCAGCGAGCAATTAACCTTCAACAGGGAAATTGTCTTGGGATTTGGGGCTGAATATAGCACTTCTGTGCAAAGGGACCATAACTCAGCTTGAAGACCTGGTCCAATATCTTGCTGCTTGAGGACTACAATTAGAATTGAAGGAAGGGCTGACAATCAGGTCCAGTCTTGTATGAATAGTACTGTCTGGAAGGTTGGATAGCTTCATGATTGCAAGATGTTAATATATATTATCCCTGAGACAGAAGAGATTTTTCTATGCCTTTGGGACATGTCTATGGTTAGAATGGGTCAGCTGAAAAGGAGTGTACAGTGGAAAACAACTGTTCAATTCAGCTGTATTGATCAAAACAAATACAGGCTGCATAGGAAGTTGTAAATGTGTAGTTAACCAATATGCAATGTACCATACAATAAATGAATGGAATGACTCATCTTCCAGACAGGCTAAATCACTGGAGTTCAGAAAATACACTTCTATCAACATGTTCATACTTACCTAGTTGTTAGACTTTTGATCACTGTTGAAGGTCTTTTTATTTAATTATACCATTTTGATTGTTGTAATGATAACATCTGGAATTTTATAAAATTTACTTATGATCTGTTCAAATTTAGAAAACAACTTCAGCACCACCAGCGCCTTATACTGGCTTGGGTATATTAACAATACCATTCTCAGCCTTATTTCTATGTGTGTGCAGTTACAGTGATCTGCCATAGGGGATTTACAAGGATTTACCAGTGTGTCTCATTTACAATCACTGAGAAGACTCCCAGGCCTGCCTGCTTCAATAAACCCTTGAGATGACATAGATACAGCCCTCTGCTCAAAGGACTGACATTTAAACAGCAAATTCTTTGGAAAAAATGCTTCTCTATTAATTATATTATGGGTGGAATGATCACTTAAGCTGCAGGCAACCAGCTTTATTTACAGCCATTCTCATACATTCCTTATTATTAAGGAAGATCATAGCTCCTCCTACCTAATGATATCATGTTTAACCAATCAGCTATCTAGTATGTTAATGAGGTTTACTTGATTGCTTCTAACCTGACTCCACCCTCTCATGTGCCAGTCTCACCCAGTAGTGAACTTAATCATACCCCATCCTTCCTTCTTGCTATTGGTCATCATCTCAATACCTCCATTTTACTTTCTACTCCCTCTCGATACAATGACCTCATTAGCCAACATTTTGCTCCCTACTTAGAACTTCATCTAAACTATCACCAATTACTATGTATCGGAAACCTTAAAACTAACTCTGTTATTATTCATTACTAATTATTATAATACTATCATCAGTTTTAATCCTCTAATTGAAGCATATGAATCAACAGTGCAATACCGATACAAAAAAAAGCAAATGCAATATTGATTTGCATTACTAGAGAAATAACAAAGTAAAATAAATGAGAGATCAATTTCTGAAGTGTTGAAAGATTTGCAGAATGACACCTGTGGGTAAAAGGTTAAGAAAACAAAGCATGCTTTGAACAGAGAAGAAAGGAGACATGAGGGCTGTCTTTGTATACGTATAAGATGTTACAAAGAAATCAGTGGTCAATGAGAGCAAAAGAAGTGAGTAAATAAGAGGCAGCAGAAATGGCCAAAATTGGAGGAGGCACTTAAAGGCATGTAACTTAACTTTCTCCCATAACGTATAGTCCTGGGACTCACCTTACCCCCTTATTAAAGCAGCCATGGATGAAACTGAGGGATTTCACCATTAAAATCAAGAAAAATTTTCCACTACTGGTAAACAGCCCCCACCTCAAAATGTCTCTAACAAGAATTATAACTCCAACATTTGTAAATGTTCACCATGCTTGGAAGCTTTGGAAAATACAGAAAGAGCCATTAAAGCATGAGATAGATAAATTAATCTTTAATGGTAAATTTATGCTCACCATCTACCCAAACAGAGAAAATCATAAATAAGCTACAATGTGTGCCTAAAAAAGACTTGTACAGGAAGGAGGAAAGCATAGGTGTCAGTGCAGGATGAGTTAAATTTTGTTACCTAGGAATGTTGAGTAATACAGGTTTAGTAAATTTGAAAGAGGTAGCCAGTTTTACCTATATAATGTAAATGAAAAATAATGCTCTTTGGGAGAACCATCATTGCACTACAGTTCAATATCAAATTGTCAGAACTCTTACCTCTGCACAGTTGACATGAAGAGGCATCAGCACCAGCAATCCCAGTTGAGTTGCTCCTGACTAGCCCCTTGGTGAAGTTTGTATGTTTATTGGAGTTGGTGAGATTAACAAATTTGCTTGGAGTGTGTATTCTGTGTGTGTGGCTAATAAATAGATGTTAAGAGCACAGCTATGTACGGCTCTTTCACTGGGAAAAGATCCTGCAGACCTCTAAATCCCACAGCCCCATAGGAAGGAGTAGATACTTAAATAGCCCAGTTTTTTCCCTGAACCCTGTGGAAAGGAGAGCATCCTTATACCCAAGGCCCTTGATAGAGAAAGGGTAGGGGTACTTAAATTAACTGGTTCACACCCTTCATACAGTATATTTAGGGTGCCCTATAATTTTGTGGGTAACATATGTTATATAAAGCAAATCCCAAAGACAATCATTCAAATACCTTTCAGAATGTTGGTACTGAGAAGTCCCAGTTACTGTACCAAATACGACAAAATACAGAGAAAGAAATTGCTGCATGCCAGCACTCACATGGAGAAGAAATGAACAATGACAACTATTGAGAAAATTGAGACAAGCCTGCTTTATCAGGATTGAAGACTAGGGTATAAATTTTGACACATGGAACTTCCTTCCAGGAAGTTGAAATAGATCTTGTACTGAGTTCTGTCCTGCAAGGTGCAGAATAGAAGGTGGAGGGGACAAAAGGGGCTTTCACATCATCATTGGGATGGGAGGCAAAACAAACAAGGAATCTGACCAAGTGGGATTTTCTCCCACGAAAGCTCATGTGATAAATAAATGTGTCAGTCTTTAAAAGTGCCACCAGACTCGTGGTTTGTTTTGCTGGACTAGACTAACACAGCTACCTCTTTGGACACTGGGAAGCAGGGATTCCAGGCAGATGCAAGTACTAAGTGTTACAGCTACTCCATTGCACATCCCATATACCGAGGGTCTTCTGGGTAGTATAAGCCCCTATACTGCAATAATTTTCCTCTGGCCCCTTTTATCTCTCATACAGCCTCTATATGCCAAGTGACATATATGGGCGGGATCAGGAGATAAAATGTTGAGTTTACATTTTTCTCTCATCTGCATCTGCCAGTCCAGAATAATTCCATTTATATCAATAGAGTCTCTGACTTTTCTCTGAAAGCAGAATTGCTCCCTCAGATTCTGTATCTTATCCTGTTGTTCTTGAATGACTTCCCTGGGATTCTTTCTAATGCAAACTGGAACAAGATCTGCCATTTCTGCAAGCTGTGTGTAAACCAAAAAACAAGTGAGGCTTTTGTAAAATAATGATATCATTGAGTGGTGCCTTTTGTCTCAAATAGAGCAGGGCCAACATTTTTTCTTCAAAATATTTTTTGTTTTTGACTAAAAAAGGCCTTTTCAGGGGAAATGTCCATATATTTGATTATATGACTGATGATAGGTAGGATTTACTGAAACTGAAACCAGAAACCAAAATGAAAATAAGTTCCCAAAGGGTAGCCACGTTAGTCTGTTTATAGCAAAACCAATGAGAGCCGCATGGCACCTTAAAGACTAACACATTTTTTCAGACATTAGTTTTTGTGGTCTTCAACCCACTTCTTAATAAACTCAGACTAGGTCTGAGGGACTTAGAATGGTTAGCACATTACAAAAAATAATTGTCCTTGTTCACACATTTTCACCTTCTAATCAGCTGGTGTGAATGGGTCTCATCTACCCGCACTGAATTGATGTTGCTAGCACTTGCCCTCCCCATTGTAATGCTTTTCCTTCATCCTAGCAAGTGTATATATAACTATCAACTGTAGTTTCTACTTCATGCATCTGATGAAGTGGGTTGGAGCCCATAAAAGCTTATGCCTGAAAAAGTTTGTTAGTCTTTAAGGTTTCATAGGACTCTCATTTGAAATGAAAATCTATTCCATGGCTCTGGACCAGCAATTTAGAGGCAATAAAAGTGGATGACCCTAGGTTGCTCTCTGTCTTCTTGATGATAGTCCTTCAGGGAGTTGACAAGTATCTTGCCTGGGTAGGGTACATGACTGCAATATATGGCAACAGATTTAACCGAAAAAATCCTGAAACTATTATCTTGACACTTACCATGCCACTTCTTACCACAAGGCAGATCGGTTTAGTAAAATAGTCTTGATGGGATTCACTGGGTTACTCAGGGTATTGTGTGATGGTGTCATATTCCACCTCTTCCCTGCCTGTTGTTTTGTAAATGGGAATTTCTCATTCCCTTCCCAGTCCACTCTGTTATGATGCAGTTGAATAAAACAGCAAGTTCCCAACCGGCAACCCTGGTAGTAAAGCATTATTTTTTAAGATAATATTCCCTGACTTTCATGTATTGATATTCTTAATTTTAACACTGCATTAATATATCTCTTCACATATCATATATTACTTTGCATATTATGATAGGATCAGTCTGGATGGCTTCCAGAAAGTATGAGAAGGCCAATATACCAGCCCTTGTCTCAGCAAATAACTTTTCCTCTTGTAGTTGAACACTAGTTACTCCAGGTTGATTAGCACACCTAAGGCAGCAGATCTGAAGAAAGAGCAGAATGCTGATGAAGAAGAGCCCCACAGGTACAAAGACTGTGGGACGGGGAAAACAACCCTGTGTGAGGGGCAAAAACCTTTCTGAGGCCTGAGGGAAGCAAACCCACTGCTAAGGGAGTGTGGGATCCACCAGGCAGAGGAGAAACTTTGTCACAATATGTAATGCTTCATTGTGTGCAACTAATATGTAACTGAAAGCAGACGACTAACAAAAACAGCCAGTGGAATCAGGGCCTGATTGTTGGAGTGTGCTGTCTAACACAGCATCTAGTGCTAGATTCTGACTTTAGGTACAGACCTGTGCAGTAAGTCGTACGTTAGCTGTGTCTACCCAGGAATAATCAAAAATGCAACTGTGACTCGACAATACTTCTAAGTCGCAATCCATCCTCTGCTCCTTCTTTTTTCCTTTGCCACAGTAAATTAATGCTCTCTCCCTCCATGTTTACCTGCTGGATGGCTCAGCTGCACTGGCCAGTGACTAATGGGGCAGAACAAAGGTTTCATCCTTTTTTCAACTAATTGCTGTATGCTCAGTTTTAGGATTCCAGCATCTTGAGTTAAGGGGTATTTCTATGCTCTGGATTGGTCTGCCATATGTGTCTGATATGCCCAAGGCCAGGTATAAAAGTGCCCCTTTACAGGATGTTCCAGGGCTCTCAGGGAGATAATATTTAATACTGCATGGTTAGTCTATGGAGCTATAAAGATAACTTAAATATCTTTACTGTAAATTAGCTCAAACATTTTAAAGATTAATGGTTTATTACATAATGAGCTCCACAAAAGGTCATATCTCACAAACTTATGAAAGCAAACATTTTGAATAAAGGGAAATGTCATGAATTCCCTGCTAGGAGAATGCCACATTCATTGGAGCTGTGGCTGAATTTCTGTATTTGCATTATGAACTCTGTTTTAAGAGGGTTTTTACTGACTGTTTTTAAAATTAACTACAAGCTACTAGTTACTTTGGGTGCAAGTTAATATCTTCAAAAATGAGTAAAATATGTCACTAAAGTTTTTAAAAAGTAATTGTGTGTAATGTCAGAGACTGACAATCTTTAGCTAAACACTTAAGTAGTTCTAAAGGCTGATTTCCAGAGGGGCAGCTGTGTTAGTTTAGAAGAGCAAAAAAGTCTTTGAAGAGGGGGAACTTACAGAATGGGATGAAAATAAATGCAGGGGGGTGTAAGACAATATGACCTGATCCCATGACTTACACTCCTCTGCATTTATTTTCATCCCATTCTGTAAGTTCCCCATCTTCAAAGACTTTTTTTTGCTCTTCTAAACTAAATGTCTCTGACATTTCACACAATTACTTTTTAAAAACTTTAAAAACCAGAAGGAGGAGCTCAGGAAAAACCCTTACTGTCAGGGTTAACTTAAAATGGCATCACTAAGGCTAACATCACAAAATGGCTTTGCTTAAGTTTGGTAAGTATAAATACTTGCCTACATGAGGATGCTAATAGCATTGCTGGTTTTATCCATATGAAGCACTTGCATTCTCCAGCAACATTACCTTTTTTTTTTTTTTTTGCGTCTGTGCTAGGGGAAGCACAAATGGCTTAAAATGAACTTATCTTAAATTACTGATTGGAGAATAAATGTTCTTCTAAGTTGCATGCCCAACTCCTCACTGCTCTACATAAAGCACAGAAGCAAGTTCTAGTGTTACAGAACTGTTTTACCCTTCCTATCCAGTGGAATAGGCACATGGGTAATGCAATTTTGTGTTAGAACTATCACAGAGGATGAGATGTGCAGGTGGAGAACATTCCTGTCATACTAGCAGCAAAGAAAATGAATTCTGAGTGCATATGAAGAACAGCAGACCTGGATAAAAAATATACCCTAAAATTGGGGCAGCAGGCTTTTCTCAAATGCATCTCAGTTTTAAAGAATTTTTGGAGTAATGGTGCAAATCCATGCTTAATTTACTCCATTGCCAAGTGGGCTTGAAACACTGTAAAAGCTCTGGAGCAATTAGTTTAAATCCTAATGTATATTTTGAGAGAGAAAGGATGGCCTCATGATTATGATAGTGGGGTGGGACTCAAAAGATCTGGACTCAAGTTCCACACTCTGCTGCACATTTCTGATATAATTTCAGGGATGTCACATAGGCTATGTTTACAGTATGAGGTAGGGGTGTGATTTCCCTGGTTGCATACCTGTAGTTGAGATAGTGAGGGTATAAATGGAAATATAGTTGTGGAGGCCCAGCTGAGTTGGTCTAAGTGACAAACCTATCAGTTACAGTCAGGTTTGTACATGGCATGCTCAATAATACTGCTGCTACTGTGGCTACCCAGCTGTTTAAACTTCTGCTATTTTGATAACAGCTAGCACAAGTATGTGTGTGCAATCTTCAGGTGGGCTAGAGTTTTCCTCAATAGCCCTCCTCCAGTGCCTAAAAAAATAAACATCCTATAGAGAAGCACCTGGTGACCCAGGATTCAGTCTTCAAGGCTATGTTGACACTAAGAAAAGTTAATTCAAATTTAATTTGAACTAATAAATTCAAGTTCAGTTTGAACTAAACTCTAATGTATTACTTCAAATTAGCAAAGTGGACTAATTTGACTTAACGTTAGTTTGAATTAGTCCACTTTGTTAATTCAAACTAACTGCCCTTAATTTCAATTTAAGTTTGAACTAAGGGTTAATCCTTGTCTATACCATGCTTAGTTCAAGCTAACCAGCAGGTCTAACTAATTCAAACTAAGCTTTCATTAATTTGAATTAAGGAATTCATTAGTTTGAACTAATGAAAACATAGTGTAGACAGGTACTAAATTAGTTCAGATTAAGTCTTCATAATTTGACCTAACTTGCTAGAGTTCACATGTCCTAGGGACTCTCAGAAAAGATTGTTCAGAGTTAATGGAAACAAAAGCAATGAGCTTTATTAAGTATTAACTTTATAAATCCTATGATAAAAAATACCTGCTACCTATTTATAACATAACATGGTATCTCATAAGCTCACATCTACCATTCCATGGCTTTCTTTCCATAACACACACAAACAAGAAAAACAAAATAAATTTAAACAAATCTGCCCCACAGAAACACTGTGAGAGGCAGTTGAAGTGTTCCCAAAATTTGTATGGTGTTCATCTGAATCTTAGTTATAGTCTCTGTTCATCAAATCCAAGGGCTTGAGTTGAAAGAAGTAGCTCCTTCTTCTTTGGTTGCAGGAATCTTCAGTAGAAATCCATGCGGGCCCTTCTTATCTCTGCTGGAATCGTTATTATCCAGTCAGCTTACTGCTTAATCAACACTCAGTTGCAGTAACAGTGATGGAAAAAAAATATTTGTATTAAAGTGCATAGAAGACAGTGCTAAACTGTCATGAAAAACAGCTTATCCATATCTGCATTTCAGCCCTTTAGGCTACTTAACAGGAACCAGTTTGTTCGGCAGAATCTAGCATGATAACAAGTCAACACAGGGATACTATGCAAAATATATCAGTATTAAATTAAAAGGCAATGCATTGCAAGTCTCTTCAACAAGATTGCACAGTGGAAAATACACTCAAATATATTATATCTAGCCAGAAATATACCCTGGACAGCCACATGGGAGCATTACAAATTAGAAGGCATACTCTGGTCCCTGAAACCTCAGAGATAGTTATAAGCAGCCAACAACCATGTGATTGGCCCATCTAAAAGCTAGAAGTCAAAGAAAGCAGAAGAGTTAAGCTTTCATTGGGGAAGAGGGAAGGTTTCTCCTGGATCAGAAACTGGTTAAAAGATAGGAAACAAAGGATGGGACTAAATGACTAGGTTTCAAAGCGGCAAGAAATAGATAGCGGTGCCTCCAAGAGGTCTATAGCAGTACCAATACTGTTCATATCTTGAAAAAGGGGTAAACAGTAAGGTGGCAAAACTTGGAGAAGATGCAAAACTACTTAAGATAGTTAAGTTCAAAGGAGATCATGAAGCGTTACAAAGAGATCTCAAACAAGGAGCCTGGTGGCGCATAAAAGACTAACACATTTATTTATTGCATGAGCTTTTGGGATGACTGGGCAACTACATGGCAAACGAAATTCAATGCTGATAAATGCAAAGTAGTTTACACTGAAGACAAGAATCCAAACTGTAAATATAAAATAATGGGGTATAAATTAGCTGTTTCCGCTCCAGAAAGAAATCTTGGAGTCATTGTGGATGGTTACCTGGAAATATCCACTCAACATGCAGTGCTAGTCAAAAATCTAACAGAATGTTGAGAATCATTAAGGAATTATTTAAAAAGACAAAATATTGTATTGCCTCTTGATAAATCCATGGTGCACCCCCATCTTAAATTGTGTATGCAGGTCTGGTCACCCTATCTTAAAAAAGATGTTTTGGAATTGGAAAAGTACAAAATAGGGCAACAAAAATGATTAGGGGCATGGAATAGCTTTTGTCTGAGGAAGGATTAGTAAATCTGGAATTTTTCAATTTGGAAAAGAAGTGACTGAAGAGTGATATGATAGAAGGCTATAAAATCATGACTGATGTGGAAAAGTAAGTATTTTCTCCTAACATAAAAAACTAGGGGTTACCAAATGAAATTGATAGGCAGCAGGTTGAAAATGAACAAAGGGAAGTATTTCTTCACACAGTCCACCTATGGAACTCTTTGCCAGAGGATATTGTGAAGGTCAAGACTATAACAAGATTGAAAAAAAAACCTGTAGTTAATTTCATAGAGGATAGATCCATCAAAATGTACAAGGTTGCAGACCATGCTCTAAAGTATTCCTTGTCTTTCTTTGCCAGAAGTTGGGGAGTGGATGACAGGGGATGGATCACTTGATTATTACCTGTTCTGTTCATTCCCTCTGAAGCATGTGGCATAATCTACTGTCAGGAGACACAGTAAGTGAAATAGAGAGCAGTCCACACTAATTTCAGTGGAAAGCTACCAGAACAATTATTGAACAATCAATTTGTAAGCACCTAGACAATAATAGGATTATAAAAATTTGCCAGCTTGGATCTGGCAAAAACAAATCATGACAAATCAAGCTAATTTCCTTTTTTGACAGGATTATTGGCCTTGTGAAAAGCAGGGATGCAGTAGGCATAATGTATCTTGATTTTAATAAGGCTTTTGACACAATCTCACATGATGTGCTCATAAACCCTTGAGAAGTGTGGTCTAGAAGAAATTACTATAAGATGGAAATTACTATCCAACTGAAAGACTGTTCTCAAAAAGCAGTTATGAATAATTTGCAGCTGAACTGAAAACATGTATCTAGTAGGCTCCTTCCCGGGTCAGTTCTGTCTCATAATGGAACATCGTGTGGACATAAGACATTTTATTTCAAAACAACGGCTTACAGAATGGGAGGAAAATACATGCAGGCAAGTAAAGCTCCGTAAGTGGTGGGACTTGCTACCTTACCACTGCTGGAAAAAAATACTGACTGACACCCTCTCTTTTATGCTGCTACAAATAAGTTGTGTGTTACCCCTCTAGCATGATTAGTTACCATCCTTATACCTTATTTTGTTTAAACCAAAAAGTACATTTCTATCATCTTGTCGGCAGTTTTAGGAGAGGTCAGTGTGTCCCTGTATCATCTTTGGGGAGTCTTATAACACAATTTTGTATTGGGATGTTCTGGTACAGGTCTTTTGGAATGCATTTACATAAATACATAGTGCCTAGAATTTCTTGGGAGTTTGTATTTGTACACTGTTTCTGCCAAGCCATGCCATGTTCTTGCCAAATTCGTGCACTGGACAGTGAACCTGCAAGCGGGCATCTTTGTAACAGGGCTTGCTTTTTGCTCAGAATCTGACTCTTTTTAACTTAACTTTATATCAGCAGCGTTTGACTTTTGCTAACTTTAGTTCTGGCCTCAGGTATTGTCCAGGCTCCACACTTCAGGCTCGCTTTCTTTTACAGCACATACTCACAGTCAGGAGTGAGTCTCCACAGCCCAAAGTGCTGCATAAAGCATAGTTCCTGCCCTGAGCAACTTCTAAATACAAAATACAAAAGAGAGGGAAGGTGGGGAAAGAGCATAAGGATGGCAATAATATTGTGCTTTTATATGGGCAGAAAATGTGTACAATTAGGTGCTTCCTTTGAGCTACCTGACAAGTTGTTGTTGGTGACAAGAATATACAAACCACTGTTCTGATCTGGTAGGGTTATTTTTGTGTTCATTAGAAAGCAGGTGTAAATCCTAATACAGGAAAATCACAGAAAGCTTTCAAGGTATGTTAATGAGTCAAAAATGTGCACCACTCTGTGGACATTTAAGAGATGGACCATTATAGTAGCTTGTGCTCTGGAACATTAAGGTGTTTTTTTTAAGTAACTTTTTGAGTCTGATATTGGCAAGGGATGTAGTTGGTTTGATAAGTGCAAATAATGAAGCTTGCAACAAGATTTCAAAGATCCATAACCCATCTCTAAATCTGTGTGGCTTCCTAGCTAATTTTCCATAGATGTTTGACATTGAATTAATATTCTGTGCACATATATATGCATTGTGCTAGAGGATGGACTGTCAGCAGGTCAGCTCATGCTGTGTAAATTCTTTGCTTTTTCTTTCAACCTTTTCTTGAGTTTGAGAGCTGTGGCCCTCAGTTGGGGACACCATAGAACAAATTCAAATCATGCACTGTTATTCATAGCAGAACTATGAAGCAAGTTGTGTGATCTGTTGATTGCATATGAATTATATTGGTGCTTAAGAATTCCCAAAACACTCTGAGGTTTGGTAGATTGCGGTCCTAAGGTATTGTCAAAATTAAAGTTTAGTTGGGAACAGCAACATGCATGGATACAACATGAACACTTTGGAAAATCATTCAGCATTTGTAAATAGCTTTAACACGATTAGCAAAGTTACAAGCACTCCATGTCAGTAAGGCTACATCTACACCTAAAAGCTCAGTTCGGATTTTCTTAGTCCAAACTAAGTAGTTTGAACTAAGTGTGTGGATTGTTTTTAGTTTGAACTAAAAAAAGCATGTCTAGTTTGAATTTATTCACGTCTCCATTGGGCTAGTTTAAACTAAATGTGCAAATAAGTTCGAGCTAAGCAGTTAGTTTGAACAAACCATTCAAACTAACTAGTTTGAGCTAAGCTTTGTTTAGTTTGAACTAAAAAAGTTTTTAGTTTGAAGTAGGCAACGTCTATTGTAGACAGGGTTCAGATTAGTTTGGACTAAGCTTGCTTAGTCTGACAAATTTGCTAGTGTAGACATATCCTAAAAGAAAGAGAATACAGAATGTGTATCTAAGCATCCATATACATACACCATTCCTTGTAAAAGAATCTGAAATATTAGTCATCCCATCCTCATCATCATCAGTGACATCTTGGCATCTCCCAAGGGTTACATCTCACAAGGCACACTGGCTTGTTTTATAATGTGTTGCACTGAAGCCACTATGCTCAATGCACATTCAATAGGTGGTTCCTCCCTTTCCTTCTTTATATTTCCTTACCCTACTAATCTTGAAGTACCCTTCTCCCATAGACTACTAGGCCTTTTACCTTATTAGCATACAGATCAATTAGTCACCATGGCACTCTTGTGGTCAGTCATCTGCTGATGTTCCATATGGTAAAAACTAGCATTTTTGGTCACCTGTCTGAAGGTTATTCTCTATAGCATTCTATCCTGTGGTATCTTATTATTTAGGGTTACTCCTAGGTAATGGAATATGCTAACACTTTAGGGCGTCAGGTCTTGTTTAGCTAAGTTGTTGTCTCGTAGACCTGAAGGTTCTTTGCTTTACTGCCTTAATTTATTCCTGCGTCTTCTCTAGCTTATTCCTATATATAGATACCAATTTAGACTACAAGTGCCACTCATTTTAAAGGAAAAGTAGAAGTAGCCACTATCCTCAAAAATCTGTATCTTATAGAATAGAATGGCTATGTCAACACTTATGAAATTAATTTGAAGTAGTTAATTTGAAATAACTACTTTGAATTAAAATAAGTTATTATTTTGAATTAGCACTGCTTTGAAATTATTATTTCAAATTAGAAGTTCAGTGAAGACTCTTTCTAATTTGAAATAAAGTGAGCTTTTTTAATTCAAAGTAGTGAGTCTTCACTAGACTTTCTAATTTGAAATAAGGGAAAGTAGGCAAAAGAATAGGGAAATCAGTTTGAATTAAGCCTATTCTATGGCTAAAAAAGGCTTAATTTGAACTAAGATCTTTGAAGTACGCAGTACTTCGATGTAAAAGGAGGTTTTATTATATCGAATTAGCAGCTCTTTATTTTGAATTAAGGAGCTGCTCAATTCAGCATAATAAGCCTCCTTAATTTGAAATAATTTATCCCCGGCCAAGGAGGCATTTTAATTTGAAATAACTTGTAAATGTAGACGTAGCATATCTCTTTAAATGTGTTGCTCCTGTGTTAGATGATGATATACTAGGAGTTAAGGGTTTGTTTTTTTTATATAGCCTCAGTGGAAACTCTTCTCTCTCTACTGTACACATTTATTCCATTTTTATTACAGTGGTGCAAGAGCATTTGGGTCAAATTTACAAAAGCACCAAAGTTTCATTGTCAAAATGGTCGTAGGCCCTTAGGGGGTCAGATTTTTCAAAAGTACTTAAGTGCCTAACAATTCCTCTAGTGGGTTTTTAAAAAGCACCTATGTATGTTGAGCACCTGGGCCCAGAGCCTTAAGTATTTAGGTGGCTAGTTTAGAAGGTTTCTCCCCTCAGTTTGTTGGCTTCTGGGGATCCCTTTGTTAGGCACCTAACTCTTCCCAGCATTGTACGGGGACCCTGGGGCGGAGAGTTCTGTTTGGTGGTATGATGAGTGCCTAAAAGTTAGGCACTGCAATGCTCAGTGGAGGAACACTTTAATACTTCTAAAGATATGGCTCCTCTTTCCCATTTAAATCAATGGGAATTAGGTGCTTAAATTGCTTGGGTGTTGGAGAATCCTATTAGGCATCTTTAGTTACCTAGATCCAAAAGGGTAGCCGTGTTAGTCTAATTCACTAAAACAAACAAGGAGTCCTGTGGCACCTAAAGACTAACAAATATATTACAACAGGTGATTTGACCTCATTCCCCCCTGTATATTGTTCCCAGTGTTTGAATCTTAACAATTGTTTTGATTTGCTCTTAGAGTGTGACCTGTTCCCATGACACTTCCCTGCATTTATTTCCTCCTATTCCGTAAGGCTGTCTACACTGCCAAAGATATTTTGAAATAGTTATTTTGAAATAACTATTTTGAATTTGTTTAGAAGTAGCTTTATTTTGAATTTATTTCAAAATAGGAGTCTAGTGGAAACTTTCAAAATAAGGTAGGAATTATTATTTCAAAACAGTCTTCACTAGACTCTTTATTTCAGAATAGGGGAAGGTAGGCAAAAGTATAGGGCCGTTATTTCAAAAAAAGCTATTTCCGTGGCTTGGAATGGCTTTTTTCAAAATAACTATTTTGAAAGAATTGCTATTTTGAAATAAAAGTAGGTTTAGTTATTTTGAAATAGTGCTTTGTTTTTTCAGAATAATGAGGCACTTATTTCAAAATAACAAAATGCCTGCATGAACAGGTAAAAATACTTTTTGAAATAAGCCTCCTTATTTCAAAAAAAAACTTCACTGTAGACATACCTAAATTCCCCCATCTTCAAAGTGTCTGATGAAGTGGGATTTTTCTCCCATGAAAGCTCATGCAATTAATATATTTGTTAGTCTTTATGTGCCACAAGACTCCTTGTTTGTTGTTTAGTTACCTAAATATTATTAATAAGCTGGCTCAAAATGCCTAAATCCATGTTGAAAATGAACCTTGAACACCTCATCACTTAGGCACTGTTGAAATTTTTACTCCTTGTGCTTTGCCTACTTGAGTAGTCACAAATTTATATTCATCCTTTCATGCACTTTCTTCCTTCACTAATCCTTGTATATGTGGGTGACACAATTTAGATTTTCTTTCTGAAGAGTTAAAACAACAACTGGATTTCAATCATCTGTACATATGCGTTTTATTTCTGGAACATTCTTGGGCAAGTATGTCTGTGCAAAATTACTGTAGGAAAAATGGAGGATTGACTCAGAAAGTAAGATTCTATAACATGCCTTGTGTATGTGCGAAGCTGAGAAAAATGGTCCTCAGTCTCAACTGGGCTTGCTATAATGAAAAAATGTTTAAATAAAATAGATCTATATGAAGACCAATGACAAGATTACATAAATTAATAGAAACATTGTCAAAAACACTGTAACAATGTCTTCAGGGTTTTCACACTCTTAATTCAAACAAGTTTTGTTCTCTGAACATCGATTTTGCACAATAAACAAGTCAGATTTAGCGGAAGTATAAAAACAAGTTAATATGAATTATTTTGCTTAGAAGAGCAACTTTTGCACATTTGAAATCACCTACTAAGCACATTCCATGAGGAGCTTTAGTGTACAGATTTAGTATGCCTCTGTTGCGGCACCCACAACATGACAGACTGTAATGATTCTGTGGTAAATAAAATAATTTAAAACTAGATTTTAAAAACAAAGTAGCTCTGACAGTGCATTTAAAAATGATCTCATCCATCATATCTTTCCATGAATATAAGAATGACCATATTGAATCAGACCAATCAGGTTCATATAGCCCAGTGTTTCTTAACCACTGTGTTGGGACACAAAGGTGTGTCAGGAAGAATTGCGAGGTGTGTTGTGGAAGATTGGCAGGACAGCTGCACAACACAGGCAATGGCCAGGGCCAGATGAGGTACTTCAGAGAGAATGAACACAATAGGTAATAATCAGGTGATCCAACCCCTGTCACCCATTCCCAACTTCTGGCAAACGTAGCTAGGGAAACTTCAGAGCTTGGTTTTTCATCCCTGCCCAACCTGGCTAATAGCAATTAATAGACCTCTCTTCTATGAGCTTATCAAGTTTTTGGTACTCTCATAGTCTGGTCTTCACAACATCCTGTGGAAAAGAGTATCATAGGTTAACTGTGTGAGTGAAGAAATCTGAAGAGAATGAAGCTAATTTTCTTCTTTTTAATTTAACAGTGTGCAAGGGGAAAGGAGCAGAGAAAATCCAACGATGCTTCACAGTAAGACAATATTGTGTCTGCATTAACATTGACAAATCTATCTATTTAAACCATGCATCACTGGGGTACCTGAGCCTTTTATTTAATTATATAAATTTCCCAGGAAGCCTAGCCGTAGGTTCTCTTTCAATGTTCTGTTGTTAGAAAGCTGTGCTAAAGAGATGTCTTGTGTTTCATTTTAGCAGGCTGGAAGCTTAATTAAAACTGTTGTAAATTCCTGTCGTTCTCTAGACCAGCTGCTGAAAAGGTTCTGAGTTGTGTTTTCTAAACTGGCCCTCCCTTTGTGCTTTGTTTAAATTTCTGGATGTGCAGCCTTACACAACCATGGGCTGACTTCCACTTGGCCTTAGTTTGAATTGGGCACTTAGCGCCTCTTAAAAATAATTGCTGCACTAATATGCCTGCCTTCCATTCTGCCCAGCTAATTGCATAGATTCAGGCACACTGTGGGAGAAAAACAAAGTGGCCAATCACATGGTATGCAAGAAACCAGAAGTTTGATGGGGGCTTCCTGAAGGATGAGGGAGCCCCTATCTATGCCAGTCATTGGAACAAAACGAGAATCTCTCACTCCCCCGTGGTCAACAATTATTGCCTCAAATAGAGTATAAAGAGATGGCTTGTATAAATAATTGTTCACCTATATAGGCAAGAGGTTCATAATTTGGCCCACATTGGCAGCTCCTGCTGCTCAGGACACTGGAAGACAGAATCATCTTTTGCTGGGACTCCCTGCAGGAATGGTAAGAGTTCCTTAGTACAATCATCAGAGGAGGAATCACAACACTCTAAAGCCGTTGGGTCAGCATTTTGATTTTTCTGGTCACTCCATTAACAATTTGCTAATTGCTGTGCTCACACAGATGAATACTAATCAAGGCTTCAAAGAGAAACTGCTGAAATTGAATTTATTTGAAAATTAGGTCGCATTGCTTCAGGACTTCATAGGGATGTTGGATTTTTCTCTCATTACAACAGGTGATTTGACTTCATCTCCCTCTGTATTGCTGTTTCTCAGTGTTTGAATCTTTAGCACTGTTTTGATTTGCTGTTACAGTGTAACCTGTTCCCATGACTTAAACTTCCTTGCATTGATTTCCTCCCATTCTGCAAGTTCCCCCATCTTCAAAGCATCTGACGAAGTGGGATTTTCTCCCATGAAAGCTCATGCAACAGGACTACTTTTTTTTTTTTTTTTTTTTTTTTTGAGAAACAGTTTATTATTAAATCCTACAGTTCTCAAAATCACCTGAGACTGAAATATGCAGCTAGGGAATTTTAATTTTCCTAGGAGCAGCAGCAGCAGCAAATAACAGCTTTAAAATCTTGAGTGTTTGAGGTATCTAAGGGTATGTCTACACAGCAGGTTAGAGCATGCTAATCAACACAGGAAGTAAGACGTGCTTTGTTTGGGTTAATGTGCTAAAAATAAGAGTGTAGCTGTGGCAGCAAAGGTGGTGACATAGGCTAGCTGCCTGAGTACAAACTTGCCTGACTTCTGGGTTGATCTTCAGTGGCCCCTGTGCTCTTGCCCATGCTAAAAGATCCACACGGTTGTTTTTAACATAATAGCTTGAGTAGTGTTAGTGTATGTCTCTCTACCAGCACTGAGAGTCATACTCTTAGGACAATATTCAAGTCTTTTCAGGATATATTTAAACTATTGCACACTTTTCTCCATTTGGTTCTCCTTCTCTTTCTGCAACGTTCATGATTTTTGTCTATTTTTTTATGTAGAGTGATGTGAAAATCCATCATAAGTGTGAGGCTTTTATTGAACAAAAGGATATTTACAGTGTTTCCATGTATTTGCATTTCTGTAGTCCAGATATTTTGCTAAATAGAAAAATTTCTTTGTGAGTTATAGGTAAAATCTAGAGACTGAGTGTAATGAACACAACATGTGTTTATTGGTTTGATTAGGACTGCTAGCCTTTCGAAAAAGAATAGCAATAAACTTATCTTTTTTGCATTATATAATCAAAATGTATGAGATTTGTTCTTGGTGCAGTAAATTATGAACTAATCTTATTTGTACTTCTTAACTTTTTCTATACATTTATCTATATTCATGTTCATTAAAAGTTGTTTGTAGCCGAAGTCAACCACTTTTCCACATGCCTACCTTATGCAACAAAATCACTTCCGATTTTTATGTTGAATCAAAGACTTTAATAGTAAATAAAAACACTCCATCTTCAACAGAAATAGTACTTTTCTAACAATTCATTTTATCTTTCCATCATGAATTTGCAGAATTAAGACATCTCATTTCTTAAATATTTTAAATTCCCAATCAGTTTGCTTTACACTTATAGCCTTCATTTTTTAATTGCTGTATTATGATCAAAGAGTTGCACAAATCAGGCATACCAACTGATGCACACAACTTTGTTTGAGCTTGGAATGAACTGTTAGAGGAAAAACTATCCTCGTAAATTTGTTTCATACAGTCAGGGTGTATTTATTATTTGTATGCTCAGAGGTGCTGCTGTACTTCAGGCTGTGATCATTTCCATTACAAACATTGTTTTCCAAGGGTTTATAGCTCAGCTATAAAACTTTGCTCTGGGCTAAAATTTTGTATACAAACTCTCAGGCTGGCCACAAATTTTGTGATATATATATATTTTTAAACAATTTAAACTTAGAGATGTACAAAGAAATAAATTTTCAGCGTGAATCAGGTTTGTTTTCTCTCAGCATAGAAAAAGCAGCAATTGGAAAAAAAATGAAATTTAACAAGAAATGAGTTCATCATATTAATGGATTTCTTAATAGCTTCTCTGCCAGGGCAGAATAATTTATAATCCTTTGAAAAGATGGCTATATCAGAACTTCAGTCCTTCTTTATACCTACTATGTTGTTCAAAATCAGGTGCAGGGCTGTTGGGCCATTTCCAGTACTTGACGTTGTAGCTCCACCTGCTTCCTCCTGTCTTCCATGTTTCTCAGCCTTATAAAGGCTCAGATGTGCACCCAAAGTGGAAGACACAACCAAATACCTATACATTAAACTTAAACTAAAGAGGTGTAACTCTAAATGCCTCTTTCTGTATCCTCCATTTATATCCAAAATAAGGAGCCATGAAATTATTTCCTATGACAAGGTAGGGGTACCAATTTTAAGTGACTTCAAGACATTTTTAGAGTAAAAGGTATGACATCCCTTACCAATGAAGCACATGTGAGAGATGATCTGCCTCCTATTGCACTACATATCTTGACCATGACATTGGCACAACCATCAGAGAAAATATCAGAGCTGTGGAAGCATTGATTTTTCTGGTGAGATTGTAAAAAAAAACAAACAAACATTTGAAGGATGAAGGAGTCTAGAGATTCACAAGAGTGGAAGTAAACCATAGTTCAGTGCTGCTGGAACCATTTTTATAGTAGAGGTGATGAGAGCCATTGAACAGAATTGTGAGGCAAACTAGTCATTCTCCCTTGGGAGAATTCTCCCCTGTGGAACTTGAAATGGTAGGGAATTAACATACACTGTAATGACTGTTTATAAATGGTATTCTTTTACAATAGTGAAGGCAAATGTAAAACATTCAGTAATATTGGCTCTAGGGCCTGCTATTTCCAACCCTGGACCAGAACATAGGTACCCTCACTGATGGTTTGAAGGAAGAGTGGAAGTCTTTTGAAGTCCTTCTGGCTTATGACATTATAGCCACTGGGACTGGAAACAAATGCTCTTTACAGTGAATATGCTAGAATTCTCATTTAAATAGCATAAAGCAGGGGCTTCAAACTTGGATCACCATGGGGGTCACATGGAGACTAGTGCATTGGCTTGGGGGCTGCACAACTGTAACCTTCTCATATGATAAAATATAGTCAAAATGAAAAATTGAAGAGTAACATATGTATGCCAAGAGTAAGTAAGAATTACCTCTGTTCAGTATGGAGGTATCATCAGAAAGACTGAAAGTAAACACATTTTAACTTTTGCTTTATCAATTATTTGAGAAATTCTAAGTGTCATTGCTGACTGCAGGAAATAACTTTAGGGCAGGGGTCTCAAACACACGGCCCCTGGGGCTGTTTCCTGCAGCCAACAATGACACTATTGTTACCAGTACTTGCAATGTCATTGTATGGGGGGGTGGTTTGGTAGTATGCCCCTCAGGTTGATGTGCTGGTCCTCATGGGGCCCTTGTGGTGGCTTGAGTTTGAGACCCCTGCTTTAGGGGCTGCTAGTTTGAGACCCGTGGTATAAAGCATTTTAAATTCTGATAAAATTCCCAAACTCATCACATCCTCTGCTTATTGAATAAAATTAAAGATCTAGTTCTCCAGGGCTGTCAGATCTGTATCTTTCATGATTATCAATTGCTCAGAGTGGGGCAGTTGCACATAATTCTGAGTTAAAAAAATTACCTAAAGATTCCAAATTTCCTGGGAGAGGAGAATCTTTGTGTCAGTGAAACTGGCTTAAGTTACAGCAGACAACCCAAAGAACAGTCTAGTGTACTTTCTGTTGAATTCAATGAGGTTTTAATAAGCCCCATAATCAGTGGTAGTTTATGCAGTTTTCTTTCTACCACATGGTGAACAACCACCCTTTCCCAAAGATTTTATGCCTAGCTGATCAATGATATCCATGATGTCTTCACTGAGGGTTGTGGTGGGATGAGATGCAAAAGTGAGGCTAGAGAGCAGCATTGTTGAATTGAATGACCTCCACAGACAAATCCTGAGTTCCAGTGGCTCCATCAAGACTTGGAGAATCAAATTCCAGTCAAAACTGAAGAATTTCAATGGATTTCATGGGTACCACAGTTTGGTTTGGTCTGTTTGTTTTTCTGGAAAATCTTCTTATGAGGAAACAAACAAGACATGAAATGCCTATAGAGAGAAAACTAGATCATAAAACCTAAAGACATTTTAGGAGGTGTTATAAATACATGCCATTCTGATGAGCTTTAGTCACCTGTCCAAAGAAAGTACTGTCAGTTCCCAGGGCCAGATTAAGAGAGGGGCTGCAGCCTCAGGGTCCTGCAAAAATGCAGCCCTGAGTGCTGCTGGCATCTCCTGGCCTGCCACTGGCTGCTGCCCCTCTCGTGCTCTAACAGCCTGTTTCCATGCCACCAACTAACAGTGCTCCCAGGGGAAGAGGGTCCCTGCCTCTACAGCACTGTCACTGTCAACCTGCAAGTACCACATGGTGTTCTGCAGGCCACCCCACCCCATCCCATGCACTTTGCCTCCATGGGCAGTTGTTACCTTGCCCCTGTGCTAGTCTGACAGGACACCCAGGAGGAGCCTCCACTCCTGGAGTGCTGTGCTGCTGGTAGTCCCATGGGTTGGTGGGTCTGCCAGTCGGGCCCCTGTGCTAGTATGCCAGAATGCAGCCCTGCCCCCAGGTTAGGTGCTACCATGATGATGATGGCAGTGGTGGTGGGAACCCACAACAGTGGGTGTCCTCAGGAGCCTGGGTCCGGCTCTGCCAGTCCCATGATATCTTGCAATATTGTTGAGTGTTTTGCAATGTTTGTCTAGGTGATCATATCCACACAGTCATTCTTCAAAGTGAATGTGAAGTACTAATGGTAGAAGGTTATAAAGCTAGCCAGTAGGCTCAGAACTTAGACATAGTTAGTGAATGTAAATCCTCACTTGATGTACATCAGCATAGCTTGAAGGAGTTCCACTGATGAAGATGGAATTACATCTGGGCTACTTAGCAGTTTTGAGTGGGAATACCTCTATATAATACAGATTTGGATTCTTTAGGTGATTTTTTAACTTTGAATTTATAATTGCTATTCAAAAGAATCAAAGGGGTAGCTGTGTCAGTCTAGTTCAGCAAAACAAACAAGGAGTCTTGTGGCACTTTTAAAGACTAACAACCTATGTGATAAATAATTTTTTCTTGGGAGATCAAGCTTGTGACAAAATGGGATTTTCTCCTAGGAAAACTCATAAGATAAACAAATTAGTTAGTCTTTAAGGCTATGTCTATACTGGGAATTTAATTTGAATTCAGGTGTCTTAATTCAAACTAAATTAGTCCCCATCCACACTTGCTTTCATTAGTTCAAAATAAGGAATTCCCTTAATTTGAAGTAAGGAATTCCTTAGTTCAAACTTGTAAAACCTGCCTTTAGTTTGAACTAATGCAATGGAGACACATTAGTTAGAACTAAATGAAGTTTAACCTTCTTCCTCCCAGGGTGCATGGCACCATTGACCACCACCCCTCCCCATCCTCACAGGCACAACCTGCCTGAACAGCCTGGTGGTAGCATCGCAGAGAGGCATGATGGAGTCCAGCAGCAGCAGCGAGGACTCTCAGGACTCCATGCTTGAGCCATGAGGAGGTCCTCAGCATTTGGGACACTGAGATCATTTCCCAGTTGCAGGGCAGCACAACCGGGAGATCTCTGAGGCCCTGGCTGCCAAGGGGCACAGGGGGACCAGAGAGGAGGTCTGCAACAAAATAAAGCACCTCCTGCAGGACTATGCCCAGGTCCAGAAGGCAAGGAGGTGCTGGGGTGGGGAGGAACTCATACCACCAGCTGCCCCAGTTTCAAGGAGCTGCATGCGTTCCTGGGTTGTGGGGGAGAGGACCAGACTCCTAGCCAGAGCATCAGCTCCGCCAAGCCCTTCTCCATGGCCAAAACCCTGGAGGAAGACTTGGAGGATGATGACAGTCTGGAGGTGGCCAACCCCAGCTGGCCAGAGGGCAGCCCAACACCAACCACCGCCACAGCCAGCCCAGAGCTGTTCCTCACCCCTGAGGAGGGACTGTTTATGCCATCCCCCCCCCGGCTGAGGAGGACCTAGGCCCGAGGACATCACATTGGACATCTGCAGCATTTGTTGGTGAGTGTCCCCACCCCCTCCATGCAGGTAGGGCCGAGCATACCTGTGGCACAGGCACTGCGGGAAGACATGGCCTGGGGATGGTGGGGTTGTGTGTGTGACAGGAGTGTCACTGATGCCGGGCACATGGGGCAATGCCCTGAATCCTGGCACCAGTGCCCTGGATCTGGCGGGGCCCCGCCTCTCCTGGTCTCCGGCCCAATCAGGCTAGAGATCCATGGCCCAGCTACGCGCAGCCACAGCAGCCGCTCCATCCATGTCCCTGGCTGGGGGTGTGGCCTGTGGCCAGGGGCCATGGCCTCTGGGTAGGGGGAGTGGCCTGGGCCAGTGTCCCAGGTCTTTTTCCGGGGCAGCAACACTCCTGGTGTGTGGAGGCCCCCCCTTCGGGCAGAGGGCTGGGAACCATGTGGTGGGGGGACCCTGATGCAAGCAGGGCAGGGGTTAGTCAGCAGAGGGGCTGGGAGGAACCAGAGGTGGCAGTGTTGAGGGCAATCAGCATGCAGCTGCCACTGCTGGCATGTAGCCTTGGGAGATGCCCTGTGCGCAGGGTAGGGCTGAGAGTGGCTTGCCAATGAGGGAATTGCAGCTGGTCTGAGAGGCACAGCATGGCCACATGTCCCTTGGGTGCCCTGTCCCACAGGACACATATTTGGGAAGCAGGGGGACAGTCAGGACACAGCTGCTCACTGCTGTCAAGCTTCACACAGCGCTAGCTAGCTAGCTGATGGGAGTAACCCTTGTGTCTGCTTCCCTCCAGCAGCTTACACAGCTACCCAACACTGCACTGCCATCCACCACCATGTAGAAGAGGACCCACCGGAACATGGGTGACCACTTGGGGAACCTTGTCCACCTGGGCCAGGTGGGAGAATAGCGTGTTGCCACCTGGAGGGAGCGGGTTGACACCCACTACTCAGCTAGCCGAGGCATGCTCCAGCACTCTCTGGAGCTGGAAGAGCACCAAACTGCCACTCTGGAAGGGCAGAGCTGAGCCCTCAGGCAGCACAAAGCTGCCATCCGACATCTGGCGGCCACTCTCCAGCAGCTGGTGGACCACTTTGTCACTGGGGACCCCAGCTTCCATTGCTGCTGGTGCCCCTGGACCCAGGGTGCCTGTGGGGAAGACCAGGGTACGCCTCCCAGGGCACCAGCACTGCCCCCTACCTTGACTTTTCCACTGCCCCAAACCCTCTCCCTTGTAAATAAAACCTGTTAAACTATTATCTTTTGTCTGGTTGTTTTTATTTGTTTTGGGATGGGGAGGAGGCGGGTGGTAGAGGTGTTGGAGGGGCAGGCATGGGAAGGTGAAAGAGGTGAGAGTGCCTAGTGGCAGGCCCTGTCTCAGTGTTCCTTGCTGAAGAACAGGTCCTTCAGCACCTCCTGGATGCTGAGCACTTGCTGCTGGGCTTGCTGCATCTGGGGCGCAGGCTCAGGATGCTCAAAGTGCCTGGTGAGGCATTCTGCTTTGACCTCTCAGACGTGGGGAGCCTGGTCCCCCAGCAGTTCACAAAGGTTGTGAATGGCAATGCAGGTGCTTATGACTTCAGGGATGGTGTGCTCAGTGAGCTGGAGGTGTATCAGGAGGGACCTCCAGCAGGCTTTGAGTTGTTCAAATGCATGCTCCACAACCTGGCAGCACCTGTTGAGCCTCCTATTGAAGAGCTCCATGCTGACATCCATGTGGCCTGTGTAAGGCTTCATGAGCCATGGGAGTAAGTGCTAGGTGGCATCTCCAACAATGACCAGGGGCACCTGCACATCTCTGAGGATGATGATGTGTGGAGGGGAAGAAGACGCCCAGCTGCATGAGCCTATACAGGTTGGAGTTCCTGAAGAACTGTACACCCTCTCCGGCCGGACGATGTAGATGTTGGTGAATATCACTTGGTGGTCCATGAGGGCCTGCAGGACCATGGAGTAGTAGCCCTTCTGGTTCCTGTACTCTCTGGTGGTCTGAGGCTCAAATGGGGATGTGCATGGCATCGAAGATGCCTGTGCAGTTGGGTAAGAAGAGTGCAGCAAGACCAGTGATGGTGTCCTGCAGGTTGCACGGGTGACAAGGCAGGCTAGCAGGACTTGGTTGATGGCCCTGCTGACCTGCAGGAGGGTAGGCACCACAATGGCCTTCTTGATGCCAAAATGGAGGACAATGGAGCAGTAGGACTCTGGGGTTGCCATCTTTTAGATTTAGCCACTCTCTTGTCCACAGGGAAGGCAGGTCTGAGTCAGGTGTCCATGCACTGCAGGATTGGGGTGAGCTCGCAGGCCAGCTCTAGGAAGGTCTACTTGCACATTCTGAAGTTCTGCCACCACTGTTTGTTGTCCAAGAGGGTGAGGATCAGGGGCATCACTGGCAGTGGGCACTCTGGGGCATGTGCCCCAAATCCCAGTGCCAGAGCCCCGGATGTCTGGCCCAATCAGGCCAGAGATCCGGGACCCAGCCGCTGCTGGCCATGGTGGCCCCAACCCCGGCTGGGGGTCCGGGGCTTGGCCACCCACGGCCACAGTGGCCCCCTCCCCCACTGGGGATCTGGGGCATGGCCGCTGGCAGACGTGGTGGCCCCGTCCCCCGCTGGGGATGCAGGGTCTGGACGCCCGCGGCGGCATGGCGGCGCCTGGCCCTGTCCCTGGCCTGGGGGCGGGGGCCTACAGACTGGGGGTGGGGCCTGTGGCCCAGGGGTGGGGCCTGGGCCCATGCCCCAGGTCCCTTCCCCAGCCAGCGACACCTTGGTGAGGATTATGCATTCCCACCAGCTGCGGCTCGTTTTACATGCCCAAAAGAGGCAGGGCATGGAGCGCAGCATGGTGAGCAGAGGAGCAGGTAGGGCCTCCTTGGAGGTAGTGGTGCTCTGCCTCTGTGCTGTTGGGGTCCATGAAGAGCATGCTCCAGGCAACAAGATCACTTCACAGGGTAGTGTGGATGCTGGACACCAATCAGGGAAGTTGTGGGAATTGAGTGCGGTTCATAGTCTCCTCTCTCTGCCTCTTGCCAGCCACAATGGGCACAGGGCTGAGTTCTCTTCCTGTATTTATGGGGTTGGCTGTGGGAATGGACCTTCTCGGGGGCCAAGTTGCCACACTTCCCATGGAGCCTTCCTCCTAAGCTGAACTAGCAAGTCCGGTCCATGGACATGCTAGTTTGAATTAGGTTTATGGTGAGGACATGGTAGTTCGAACTAACTTAGTAGACTTAACCAATATTAGTTTGAATTAATTAATTCAAGCTAAGTTAGTTTGAACTAGTGTCCTTAAGTGTGGATATAGCCTAAAAAATGCCAGAAAACTTCTTGTTTGTTTTACTTAAAAGAATGTTACAGTAAGTGGTTTTACCTAGATTTTTTTTATTTTATTTCATTGATGCTTCACACAGACCTCTCTTTTACCTTAGCCTCTCATATCAATAAAGTTTTAGGGACAGATAAGAGAGAAATTATTGAGAGACATTAGGGAAAGCGTTTGAACATCTGACTCTCTGAGTTTCTCAGATATCGTCAAGCAGTACACTTAAATGCCTTCTTGTCATGTTAATGATTAAATTAGATTTTTTATATGGAAGAGGATAAAATGAAAGACAGTTGAAGTTAACACAATGTTTTTTTCCATTCATAAAATAGAATAAAATTAAGAATGAATTTCAAAATTTTTTTGAATAAATAACAACCTCTCTGTTCCGCTGCCACAGGACTCTCATTGTTTTTGCTGTACATAGGCTCACATGGCTACCCCTCTGGAAATTTTCATCCTCTCTGTTAGGAATCAGTTTTTACAATTTAGCATGCATTTGAAGATTAACACTTTCTTTAGCATTTTCAATTTACAACTAAGTTTTCCATACATATGGAAGAGATTAGGGATAGCATCGATTCAATGATGAAATAAAAATCAATGAAAGATGTTTAAACCTAAAAAACATTTTCATAAATATCTGCAGTTCAAGCAGCTAAATCTTTTCTGAAGGATTCCGCAACAAACTTGAGGACACTCAATAAAACTGAAAGGCAAAAGTTTAAAAATGGATACAATCAAATTTTTTAACATGATTTAACAACACAAAATATCATTGCAGTAAGACCTTAGCAGGATTCAAAATAGGATTGGACGTCTTTTACATTAGGCTATTTCTACACCTAAAATCTTAAAGTAGTTCAAAAGTTAGTTTGAACTAAGCGTATTGTTTTTAGTTTGAGCTAACTGCTAGTTCAAACTTATTTAGTTTGAACTAGCGTGTCTACATTGTGCTAGTTCAAACTAAATATGCAGTTTGAACTCAGCAGTTAGTTTGAACTAACAAGCTGAACTAATGAGTTCAAACAAAGCATAGCTTATTTCTAACCAAAAATTTTTTTTAGCTCAAACTAGGCAAAGCCTAGTGTAGACAGGGTTCAAATTAAGACTCTTTAATTTGAACTAATTTACTAGTGTAGACATAGCCTGAGTAACTATTAACAATTAGTGATGTATATGCTTCAGGGGGTAAGCTAATAACTAATCTAGAAAGACATTGCCTTGATGAGCAGATTATCCCAAAATTTTCTTCTGTAGAATTGCTTTGCTCCTTCCTCTGAAACAGCCAGTACAGGCCAGTATCAGAGAGAGGATTCTAGACTAGTAGATGAATGGGTTGCTCCAGTTTTACAGGTTTTTTTGTCCTGAGCTCTGAGGAGCAGAGAAAAATGACTCTGGTGAAGTAGAGAAAGAACGCAGTCAGAATATAGGTGCTTGAAGCACAATTCAGTGAATGGAGCTGATGTGTGAAAAAGCCAGTTTTGATATTTAATTTGCTTCTACTACGAGCCAAAAGCAGTGGATACATCAAGTGTGCTTGAGAGATGTATTTAGAAGAAATGGAAACATGGGAAAAGACCAACCATTGACTGAATGGATTTAGAAGGTTCCCATAAAATATTAACGTTCACATCCAACTGGTCAATATATTGTGAGATATGATGCACACACTTCTTACAGGCAAACCAGACCACAGTGCCTAATCCTCTCACCATTCTGGATCGCGACTAACAAAACACCCTGTCTAGCAACCAATTGGTGGCTTTGCGGTTCTTCGACAGCCTTCAACAACACCCCTGCAGAACTGATCTGTAGGAGAGTGAAAATAATTTAAATCTGAAATAATTATACCATAAAAGTCACTGATGTAAAAGGGTGGAGAACAAGGAAAGATCATTCCTAGCAGAAGAATTCCATTCACTTTTAGTAAAAATAAATAAATAAATAAATAAAGTTTGTATTTAACATTCCAGCACATTACACCAAGTAAACAGCTCGATAAAAATGATGGAAACATACTGACTGGAATGAAGATAATGTTAGGAAGCATTTAAATCAACACACACATTTTTGGTTATTGTTGTTGTAGCAGTAGCCATTGATCTAAGATCTCAGTACACTCACGGACATTAATAGTGTTGCTTGTGAAAAAAGAAACATAGAGAAATTAAATGACCTTTAAGGCAACTGGTTTTTTTTTGTTTTTTTTTTAACTTTCAGATTTCACTTTGAGGAAGGTACTTCCTAAAGGGTGACCTTAAACACACGACAGTGATGTACTGTATCATGTTCAAGTTGTTTACTTATCTGTTTCAGAAGTTGATGGATCAGATATAGGAGCTTGTTTATCATGTTTAACTCCTTGTCTGTTTGATTCAGTGAAAGTTTTATCAGATTTAACATGCTATGTATTTATCAGGTGCTATGTGTGTTTAATGTGCAATGCAATAGATAACGATACTGCTGCTAGGGTAAGGATCTGTCAGCATTTCCATTATAAACTCCATTTGTTGGGGTTTATCACTCAGCCACAGCTCACTGGTTGTCAGCCCAAATGCATTTTTTAAAACAAAATTTTATTTATATTGGTTTGATTGTTTTGGATGCAGAAGCCAAACTTGGACATTCTGATTGTTTTAGCTACTCTTATGTCTCTGACAGCAAAAATGGCTTACTTTTGTGTAGTGAACCTTTCTAGCAAGCCAGAATATTTTCTGCATGAGTTAATGCACAAGTTTCACAAGTTACAGAGTTACTTCTGTTTCTCAGTCTTGTGCATTAATGAGAAAATAGATCTTTTAGCTTATACCAGAAAGTAAACAAACTACTTTTGAGATTTCCCATGATTTTAGGGATTTAATACTGACATTAAAAAAAAATCTGCTACATTTAAGCTGGTTATTAGCCACTTTTCAGAAGATGCTTTACTTTTCATACAATTGTGGTTCATATTCTTTACAGTAGGGGAAAAATCCAGAAAAACACTGCATTTCTACATGGATAATATGAGAGTCTTTGGCTGGTTTAATCAATCTGTTCTGATGTAATTCTGTTCACTGTGCCATCGTATTTGAATCCTTGAATGAAATGCACACAGAATGACACAGAAGCTATTGCATTAAGAAACCATTGATAACAAGTTTGTAGTGAGTCAGTAGTTTGCTCTGCATGTCCATATGGGACCACTAGTTATCCCAGTGCTTTTACAGAAGCACACAACATCCCAGCTCATGTTCCAGCAAGGACTCAGTATACTGTGTATCTGATGTGTGTAAAGTATTAAGCATGGGGCTGCAACAGAGCTAATGCAAAGAAGGGTGCTACTGTGGAAATGAAAGGGAAGGAGACAGACAAGTATGGCATAGCCACCAGCGAATTGGGAGGAAAGTGTTGCTTGTGCTATGGAGTTTTGCTGGTACTCTAGTGGTGTTAATGCTGCTACTGCTTCTGTTATTGGAGCTTTGGAGTTAATTGCGCTAGCAGACAGTGCAGTGTATTCATTCAGCAAACTCAATGTCATTTGTGAAGAAAGACCACAGACTCATTTCATGGTAGAGGCTCAGCCAGTTTCTGATCAACAAAGCATTGTACTAGTACCCTCTAAAAGCTACAGGTCCACTAACACACATATGCCTATGACAAGGTGGTAGTTCATTTGACGTAACAGGATGCTGTCTCATGGAGCAGTGCAAAGACGCCGCCCCTTCCACACTTCTTTATACATGGTTAACAACAAGTTACCTATTACATTTCAAATGTTTTTCATTATTACGCAGTACCTTGTAGCTAGTAGTTTGAGTAAAACATCCTTATTCATTATCATTAATGTCATTAATCCTTATCTTATAAGGGGTCGATGTGTTCCTGTACCCTCTCCTAAAAACATGTTCATGTAGTTACTTGAGAACTGAGTGTTTCTGTAGCTGTCTCTTGGGTCAGAAATGTGCTTAGTTGGCTTCTTACTAGCTAATGTGTTACTATTCTGCCAAGATCTGGCACCCATTGTTTTACCTGCTCTTGCCTATTTCTCCAGTAAGGCCTGCAAACAGCATGGGATTACATATCAATACAGTGGCCAAGCAGAATAATGAAATCCTACTAGCAGTAGAATTAACAGGTTAACTGAATACTATCTCCATCATTCATGATGCTTCTGCTAGTTAGACAAATTTATTGATCTTATGTGCCTTTGTTGGGGAAGATCCCACTATGTTCCACTTTAAGTGTCTGGCAAAGTGGGATTTTCTCCTATGGAAGCACATGTGATAAATAAATTTGTTAGGACACAGGACTCCTTGATTGTTTTGTTGAACTGGACTAACACAGCTACCTCTTTGGAACCCGCTAGTTAGACAATATAGTCATTGCCAACAAAGTCAAATCTTCTAGCTGTAGATTGTGAACTAGAAAACTACAGCTAGGAGATTTGCACTTTCATGGCATGACTATACTCTCTAATTAGTCTATATTCCCATGACTCAATTTGCTGAGTGTCAGCAACAGTGTAAAGATGACAGCTCACACAAGGATAGTAGGGCCCATAGGTGCGGCTGCAACATAACTTCCACTCCAAAGTTCAGAACAAAAGAAATTTGCTGCTGGGGCTTGGATGCAACATCTAGCTATGTACGTGACCTGCTTTGACAATAACATGAATGTGTCACAAACATAATTGAATTTTATGTTCACTCTGTACCTGAGATGTAAGGAAGATATTTCCCTCCATTTTCAGATGGGGAACTGAAGATCAAAGACTTAGAAGTGCAAATGTGGCCCCAATGAAGTCAGAATGTAAATTAACATCAGAGGTGCCAGGATTTCACCCTAAGTAACTTGTTCAGGTTCACATAGGAAGTCAGTAGCTGAACAGAACACTGAACACAGATCTTTGAAGTCCAAGTTGAATGTATTAACTATAAGACCATTTTTTCTGAATGATGTTTGACACTGATTTTTCACTGCTCTGTATGCAGTGTGGTGATTCATACCTGTGTTCAATGCTACATTTTGATATGGTAGCATTTTACACCTGCTTTGCCTGTGTGCAGGTAATTACTTAAAGAACTCCACAGTGATAAAGCAGGCCTTTCATGTGAAAACCCTTTTTTATTATACTCTAATATGCTTCCATCAAACCTTGCCAAGTCCTCAGTGCTTTGAGGAAAGTTCCTTCTACTAATAATGTCCATTATATTTCATTCAAAGTTATAAATATTTACTGTGTGAGAAACATATCTTTTCAGAATTCTCAGCAAGTATTTGCAAACAGCATCCATATGGTATTTTCAATATTTTATGTTAATATTTGAGTTAGTGTTATAATGTCAGCAGGAGCTCTGAGGCTGGTCTGATGGAAATTGAAAATTGCTATCAACATTAAGACTGCATTCCTGCTGTCTCGTCAATAGCTCATGATAAATGTCAATGCTAATCTTACCCTGCTGGTATGAAAAATGCCCCCCAAACAAACTGTAATACAGAAACTATTTGAAAACAAAAAATAAACTGGTAGAAGTCATAAGTACTGAAATAGAAGTTTGTATAATGACTAATGCTTTTTCTGTTGGAGGTCGAGTATGTTAAATCTGCAAAGTCAGGGAATGTTGGGAAAAAACTAATAAACAGAAAAAAAAATTCTGCTGCTTTTTCAATTAGTTATTAGCTTGAGATATTGTAGAACTATTCTTCATAACATGGAAATGTGATGGTAATGTAAATGAAACATCTTGCTTAGAAAAAAAAAAAACCTGTTCATTGTGAAGTATTAAGTCACAGATAAAAAGCTGTGTTCATGGTGATATGAACTATTTTCTTTGTAGGTAAGTATAAAAGGCCTGATTTGGCTATCCTTGCAGAAATCAAGCCCACAGAAAGTTGAAAGAAATATGGTTCTACAATAACTGTGATTTTCCTTAAAGCTCTCTGCTTCTCTTTAGCTATTAAAGACCAAATTCTCTTTTTCTCATTCATGCATTTAACTCAAGGAAAGGATGTGTTTGAGGGAGGAACAGAAGGAATAAAGCGAGTGTAAAACATTAAAGTCATGTTGCCACTTATTTTGAGGCTATTGACCTTGGGATAAGTTAGACTATATTCAATAATAATAGTTTTGTCATGTCCCAGTATGTGGAACTGGAAAAATGATATATGGAGACTACCAGAATGGTAGAGAGAGGCTGTAGAAGATTCTTAGATACCCATGTTAATCCTTAGAATTGCAAAGGTTGCCTAGAATGTAGGTTACGTTAAGTAAATGGGTAACGTTATGCTAAGTATGTTTTTTCTGTCTTTTCATCCATTTTATTTGAATCATATGCCATGTTTTCATTAGATGTATTTCCATCCAATGTGCACATGCAATATGCTCCCTCTCTTTTTTGTTTATGAAATATCAACAGTTTTTTGAATTGAACAGATTACCCTGCAAATAGATATAGCATGATCCTTACAGAAAGGGCCGGTATTTTCTTATGTATTCCCTTTCTCTTAGGGGGTATTTCCTTATTCTAAATAAACCTATGTCCTTTAACTGCTTATATCCTTAGACTAGATCAGATCAGTGCACTCAGTTTCAATTTTTTCTTACCATGTGGGACATAAAGTTGGACAGGCGAGTTTTTAATATAACAAGTATTGCCCTGCCATAGTCATGGTCTATTTTGGTCATACGATTTCAACCACAATAAATTTCACTGTTTCAGATATTTAAATCTAAAATGTTATGGTGATGTAAGTGGAGATATTCAGTCCCAAAAATGGTTGGTGCAGGACTATTTTAGGAGGTTCATGGTATTGTTGCACTTACTTCTGGATTGCTGCCTTTAGAGCTGGGTGGCCAAAGGGCAGCTACTGACCAGACATCCAGCTCTAAAGGCAGTGCAACCACCTGTAGCAGCAGCAGAAGTGCAGAAGAGTGCCAATATCACATCATGAAATTTACTTCTGTGCTGTTGCTTAGGCACATGTTCCTTAGGCACATTCCTCCTGGAGCCAGGCAGGGGCTGGGGGAGTTTCTCCCTCTCTGCCCCGAATGTCCCTGACCACTCTTTCCCAGAGGCAGGGGAAGCAACTGCTGCTGAGTCTCTGGCTGCTTTCTCCTGGCAGCAAGGGAAGCCCCCCTGGCTGGGTCTCTGGCTGCTCTCTCCCGATGGCGGGGGAAGCACCTCCCCCACCATCGGGATGGATCAGGTCCTGGGCTGGATTGGGGCTGGGCAGGGAACGGCTTTCTGACTTCCTGCTCCAGCACCTGCACCATAGTTATGGCTCTGCCAGAGCCGTAACAAGGGTGGGGTGAACAGGACAAAGACCAGGGCAAGGAATTTTAAAGGGTAGTCACCAGACCTTGCCTGACCAGGAAGAGGAATGTGCATTAGGCACATTCCTCCTGGAGCCAGGCAGGGGCTGGGGAGTTTCTCACTCCCTGCCCTGAATGTCCCTGGCTGCTCTCACTTGGTGGCAGGGGAAGCACCCCCTACTGGGTCTCTAGCCCTTCTCTCGTGGCGGCAGAGGAAGCACCCCTCATTTGGTCTCTGGCTGCTCTCTCCTCGTGGTGGGGGAAGCACCTCCCCCTGTTGGGACAGATCAGGCCGTGGGCCAGATTGGGGCCGGTGGAAGAGTGCCTTTCCGACTTCCTGCCCTGGGCTTCTGAAGCCATAGTTATGGGTCTGCGCACGTGCGCACGCACACACACACACACACACTCCCCCCCCCAGTTACACACACACACACACCCTGCCCCATGTAATCCTCAGCTGCATTCCCTGTGCTCCCCAATCCCAGAGACCAGCACCACCCTCCTCCCCAAAAGCCCAGTGGTGAGGACCATCACTCTCCTCAGGGGAATACTCTGGGGCACAGTGGCTCTGTTGGCAGCTCAGGGGATGCCTGCCATGCCGCTTCCTCCAGCCCCACTGTGGGGCTCCCCTAGATCCAGCCACCACCAACCTCAGCCATTTCTACTTCTCATCCCTCCGCCAGACTCAGCATGCCAGACTCAGCACTGTGCAGCAGAAGTGACTGGTCGGGCTGGTGGGGGAAGTTTCTGCCAGGGGCTGGGAGCTACTATTCAGCCAGAGGCTGCTGCTCCTGCTCTGAGCATGCTCAGAGCATACTCAGGGTGGGAGATTAAAAATCTCCCAGCCTGGCTCAGCAGAGTCAACTCCTTTTCTTGCTCAACTGACTCAGCTCCTTGCTGGCTGGAAGACTGTGCCTTCAGGTTGGGTAGAGGCTGCAGCCAGGGGTTAAACTAAAGTAAGGGGGAATGCACTAGAATGCTACGTTCTGCCCCATTTTTTATTTTTAGGGGCCCTGGAATGCTGGCCCCTAAAAAGGGTGGGCCCGTGGCATTCTCCCTTGCTTTAACCCCTGCTGGTGAGTATAAACTCTCTCTTCTATTGTAATGTTTAAGTACAAGGAAGGCATCCAATGTGACAAGAACTTTAAATAAAATCAACTACATGAAATAACAGTATTTGCTCTTGGGACTTGTTTTACAGATATTCAAAATAGATGAATAAAAGAGCAACCTTAGTATATCCAGGAATTAATTATTTTAATTATAAGGCACCAGAAAGCCAAAGCTCTTTATGGAAAAATAAAAGAAAAGTTCAGATTCTACTATCAGTAATGTCATTGTAAATCTGGAGTAAAGTTGATGGGTATATAAACTCATAAAGCCTCTATAATTCTTGTATATTTGGGGGGGCAGGGGGAAGCCAACACACTGGCCATCCTTCTCAGCATTCCTGTTGATTATACTGGATTGTGCTAACTAAAAGAATGGTTTGTCATGTTCTGGAACTATCCCATCTCTAGGAAATGAGACACTGAGTTCCCTCTTGGCTGTCTATATAGATCCAAGTGAATGAAGAGTAAATTATTACAATCTTGTCAATATCTTAATTTAATACGACTTGGCATATGATTTGATATGTAGAATTCAGTCTGCTTAGTCCAGTGTAATAAGTTTCAGAATTCCATAGTTATGCTACACAGACTTGCAGATCAGAGTGTGGGTGGTGGGTTACAGTGAACACTATTCGGTTGTGCTGTAACTATGCCATGTGAACGTTGTTTTGAAACAAAGCTAAGTTAACTCAAAAAAGGTACCTTTTAGTTCATGCCTGCTGTGTGCACATGGGTGAGTAACAGTGGATTGTGGGCTGTGTATACAAGCTCTTAATCACATTTGTTGGGGCTCCTTGGCCCATTTCTCTTAGTTTCCAGAAGAGTTTGTAGACAGAAGGCAGCATGTCAGACTCCAAAGTTCAGGCACTGTGAAGCATTTACAAGGGCTACAAAAGCAAGCATAAAACCATAGCTCTTCCATAGCTATCTATATTCTGATAGAGCTTCCTTTCCCCTACTCCTTCTTTGTAGGTTTGTTTATACCTGTAGTGAATAGTCCTGGTACTGATCCTTAAAATATATGGTCATGTTTGGGTCTTGAGTTTGGAGGGCTTTGGTACCACTTCTTTTGTATACCGTGGGAAGGGTAGGAAGAGAAATTATATTTTGACCGCCTTAATTTTTATGGTCTTTTAGTATTTCTTTCTCACTCCTCTTTGCACTGCCTGCTCCTCACAACGAGTTTCTTGACCTTCCTCTAGTAGGAGCTTGTGCTGAGTGGTGTGCTGTGATCAGTTTGCCCTAATTAGGGTGTGGGGCTGTTAAGGCAACCACTGAAAGAGGAGTGGCATAGGAGGCTGTCAATAGGGCTGAGAACAGAGGAGTTTCAGTGGGAGTTTGGAGGGGGCATTTTGGCAGACGTGTGGTGCCGGAGTCAAGGTGGTGTGCTGGTATAGTTGGGGTGCTTGTTAGGGGTGTGTTTTGTGTGTCACTGACAGGAAGCAGGGGGAAAAGCTATGCCAGATAAGAGGCAGCCGTAGTAGTTACTCAAGCAGTGGAAGAGATAGTGAAGATGAATGGATGTGGAAGATGCAAGAGGTATATGATCCTTGAAGGAGTACCTCAAAAGAGTTTTGCACCTGTAAAGATGAATGAAGAGAAAATTCAGGTGTTGGAGATACAGGGGGAAATCTGGTTGAGTTTAGAAAGAGGTATGAGCAGTTGATGGAGCAGGCGAATGAGTAGGCTGTATTAAAACCTGCAGATGCAAGCAGAACCAACCAACTCTGAAGGGAGAACATTGGGTGAGGAAAGTGGCCAGTGGAAGCATGTGATTGTGAGAAGACAGCAGAGGAAAAGACCGGCTAGTAAAGGAGAGAGAGAGCTCAGAAACAGGTTTCTGAGATTGAAAAGTGAAGGGGTACTGCAGGGGCTTATTGACGATGGGCAGGATAGGAAAAAGAGAAGATCAGTTAGTCCTATACAAAGAGTGGATGAGCTGATGGAGATCCCTCTGAATAAAAGCCCCAGGAGGATACAGGAGTGGTTGCAGAGGACTGAAAAGGAGAATTGAAGAAGAGATGACTTGCAGTGAGAAAGAACGTGGGGTAGCCTGGAGAATTGCACTGTTACCAAGAGAAGGCAAGTTTATGTGATTGGGGATCCCTGCTGTATATGTGGGTACAAATAATATAGCTAGAGTCTTGCTGGAGCATATCAAAGCAGACTATGCCAGGCTAGGGAGGGTTTTAAGGAGACTGAGGCTCAAGTGATCTTCAGGAGGATTCTGCCTGTCCCTAGAGAAGGACAACAAAGGTGTGACAGGCGTCTGATAATCAACAGATGGCACAGGCAGTGGTGCTATAAGGAGAGCTTTGCAATGTATGGTGACCAGGAGGTATTCATGGACAAAGGACTAGTCTCTTGGGATGGACTTCACCTGAGCAGGGAGGGAAATAGACTTCTAGGGTGAAAATTACCACAATTAGGAGAGCTTTAAACAAGGGAGTTACAGGAGATATTTGATAGATGGCCAGCTAATCTTCATGCCTGATTTTAGCATAGAGAGAGAGAGGGGAAAATAAAATAAGAAAGACACAGTAGTGGGGGAGCAGAATGGGCAATAAGAGAAAAAATAGTGTAAAATAAATACCAGGAGATGTTGGTGGTAGAAAAACGGTGCCAAATCAGGTTAGGAACATGAGGGAAGCTACACAACAACAATTAAAATGTTTGTATATCAATGCGAGGACCGTGGGTAATAAAATGAAGGAACTAGAGCTATTAACAGAGGAAGTGAAACCAGACATTATAGGGAAAATGAACATGGTGGAATAGTAGTCATGACTGAGTACATCTATAGAAGGCTATGTACTATTTAGGAAAGGCAGATAAGAAAAAAAGGTGATAGAGTATCATTGTATATCAATGATGAGGTAGACAGTAAAGAAATTAGAAGAAATGAAATTGATAAGACAATGTCTGCCTGGGTAAAATCACACTGAGGAAGAAAACTACTTGAGTGTCTCCTGCAATAGCACTTGGGGTGCATTACAAGCCACCAGCATCTGATTTGGACATGATCTTCTACGATTCTGTGATTCTCTCCAAGGTGAAGCTATCAAGACATTGCTACAGTTTGTTCAAGGAAAAGCTGCCGGAAGATAATACCAACAGAAAATTATTTTGCAAAAAGAAATTTTCTTCTGAAAGCAGAGAGAAAGATTTCATTTTTTTTCAAGTACTATGGTTGGGAGTGAGCTAGGGGACCTTTTCATGGAGGAAGGGGTTCTCTTATACCACATGAGCATTTAAAAGGAGTCCATGACTGAGCATTTTTGGACAAGCTATAGTGAAACTGTAGCAAAAAGCCACTTAGTTTTAATCAAATATGTCACAGGCCACTTACACAGTGATAAATGTCCACCTTGGTGGCATGAACAAGTAAGACTGGAGTTACTTGGCTATACCACTGATCATATAGAATCATCAGTACCAGAACTGGTGAAAGAAGAGAAAGGATCTTTATGAGCACATGGAACTGGTGGGTGACTTCTGTTAGCCAACTGGCTGGAATGTATGTTTTATTTCATGCTTAACAGAATTGTTAGGATGACATTACTTTTATGAGAGACAAGTGTAATGCTGATAAAGGAATGTCACGCTTAGATTTACCTGCATCCTGTCTGTTTAAGGTTTTGTAGTTCTGCTGAAGGGGCCAAATAGAGTGCAGTGAAGAAGCAACAGGTGAGCCCCAAAGAGCTGTTAGGGTCATGGTGCTATGGGAAGAATGAGGCTTGGGCAAGCTGCAAAGCAGCATTTAGTGTGGTGTTTTGAGTCAAAATGTTTGTTGTTGTTTATTAACTGTAATAAATCCAGTTTTAAAAACCATCTCTGGCTTGAAAATGTCGAATCTAATGTGATCTGTATCATCTGGTTTACTGGGCCCATTCTAACAAAATGAGTATTAATACAGTCAAATGTAAGGTCACATCTATGAATAGGGAATGCAGGTCACACTTACAGAAGGGAGGCCTACAGCCTGGAAAGAAGTGACTCTGGAAAGGATCTAGGGGTCACAGAGGGGAAACAACTCACCATGAGCTCCCAGCATAATCCTGTGGCAAAAAGGGCTAGTATCATGCTTATATGTAGAAACAGGGGTATAGCGAATAGGAGTAGGGGGTGATTTTACCTCTGTATGACACCAGGTTTGCGCTACTGCTTCTGCTTTCAACATTTTAAAAAGGATGTTGAAAAAATGATTCAAAGGCTGGAAAAAATGCCTTACAGTGAGAGGTTTAAAGAGCTCAATCTATTTAGCTTATCAAATAGAGGATAACGAGGTCACTCCATCAGTGTGTGTAAGTACATTCACAGGCAGAAAACACCAGTTACTAAAGAGTTCTTTAATCTAGCAGTGAGGGGTATAAGAAGAACTGAAGCCAGACAAATTCTAATTAGAAATAAGACATATTTTTTTAACATTTAGGGTGATTAACCACTGGATAAACTACCAAGGCAACTGTTGAATTCTCCTTCCCTTGATGTCTTCAGACCAAGAGTAGAAGATACCTATCTGGAAAGCAAGCTTTAGTGAAACACAGGTTGTTGGGCTCTATAAAGGAGGTGATTGGGTAAAAAATGTATGTCCTGTGTTACAGAGAAGGTTACAGCAGATGATCTAATGGTCCCTTCTGGCTTTAAAAATCTGTGAATTTACAGATACACCAAATGAGATTTAAGAACAAAAAAACCAGGAACATAAATTCAGGCTTCTGGATATAAGCCAATACAAACTGAAGGATGTTACACTGGGTAGCTTGTACCATAATTATCCATTTTGAGGGCTTTTGCAACTTGCTCTGAAGCATGGGGTTCTCACCACTCTGAGACAGCATACTGGATTAGGTTGGCATAACTCATGTAAATTGACTAAGGTCAGGGTTGCAGTGGTAGAAAAATTTGGTGACAGTTAATGGGACTTACATGAGCTGCACAGAGTAAGTACCTTGTGTAACTCCTGTTGACTTCCTAACTCCCCTTCAACATGGCACTGGTAGAAAGTGAGTTCCTTTTGACACAGCACCACTTGAGAGGGTGGTTTTGTTGGCTAGACTTCTAGATCAACATAGCAGGTCTTAATTGACTGCTAAGTCAATCCAGAAAGATCAAAGATCAAACTTGACACTGTTGGTGTAGATGTGGTTTAGGGGAGTCTGGTTTGTTTGGCAATGTTAAATGCAGTTTTGCTATGTAAATATTTGTTGCATATGAAGTTAATTTAAGATTTTGTTATAACCTGGACTGCAAAATTCTGCAGGAGTGGGGGGACAGGGGACAATGAGACCTCTAGCCTTTTAGTTCTGTATGGGTTACCTAAAGTTTGGATCCAGACTGTACTGGGCACCTTCTATTTTCCATTCTAAACATTGCTGGGGAGTGGACAATGACACTTAAGGTATGAGGAGATCTTTTTCTCATCTCCTAATGCTTTGACTGTTATAGCAGAGTTTACCTATTCAGTTGCTGTCTTTGTTGCTATAATTTCCAAAGGGTGTCTATTACTATCAATTATAAAATGAGCATCTGTCTAGGAAGAGAGATATCCATTCATTTCACATAAACTAGCAAATAGCTTTCAAACAGTAATGGTAGCAATGATCGTTTATTGCTAGGAGAGAGCCTGAACTAGTGACTTTGTAGGAAAAGCTTCCTCATCGGCTATGTCTACACGGCACTTTTATTTCGAAATAACACTCGTTATTTCGAAATAAAAGGATTTAGGTCTACACGACATATCGTTATTTCGAAACAACGGGACTCATCGTTTTGAAATATCGATCGTTATTTCGAAAAAGTGAAACCTGCCGTTTCGATCCGTTGTTTCGAAAGAATGTTGTTTCGAAACAACGGGTTGTGTGGACTTGTTGTTTTGAAACGGCCGTTTCGAAACAATGAATCGAAATGGCCGTTTCGAAACAACAAGTCCACACACCCCGTTGTTTCGAAAGTGGTTTGGAGGGTGACCTTCCTCCCAGGTTGCCCTGGGCCAGGAAGTCCCTCTCCAGCACGTGGTTTCTGCTGCTGCCAGCCCGTGAAGGTGTGCCATGGCAGCAGAGGCACGTGCAGCCCCTTCACAGGGCCGGCGGAGGGGATCCGTGTGGTCACCCATGGAGACCTGTGCCCTCCTCCGGATCTGGGCACAGGAGGACATTCTTGACCGGTTCAGGGCTAGCCACCGGAATGTAGATGTGTATAGAGACGTCGCCCGGGCTTTGATGGAGGAAGGCTTTGAGCGCACCATGGAGCAGGTGCGCTCAAAGGTGAAGGGCCTCCGGCAAGACTACTACCGGGCACGGGACGCTCGGGAGCTCCATGGGGCAGCAGCTGCCACCAGCTGCCCATACTTCCAGGAGCTGGACTGCTTCCTGGGGGCTGAGCCCGGTGGCCCCCCCCCCCGTAGGCAGCTGCAGGACACCGGGGAGGCCCAGAGCAGCACCACAGAGGTGGAGGGGGCCCCCACTGAAGAGGGCGAAGAGCCTTTGGATGTGGGAGAGGGCAGCCTCCCAGTCAACGAGGCACCAGCCACCAGCCCGGAGCTGATACCTGAGGCGGAGCCCCAGCCCGGCAGGCCAGCTGAGCCTGGAGAGGAGCAGGAGGGAGCAGAGGCCGAAGGGACATCGCACGCCGCAGTTGGTAAGTGCCCCCCACCCAAGGCAGGGAGGCCCCAGAGTGCAAGCCGTGGGTTGGGGGGGGGGGTGGCACCGCCCCGGGATGGTGAGGCTTAGGCCCTGGGGAGGGAGCGCTCACTCTCCTGTCCAGGCGTGATGCAGGGAGGCATGGGGGGATGGAGTCCCATGCCCAAGGTGGGGGGGGCTGTCAACACCGGGTGGCAGCAGGCAGACCTGGCAGCATGCAGAGCAGGAGGCCTGCAGCCACCGTGCCTGTCACATGGGCCAGGAGACGGCTCACTGCCTACCATGGGCCTCGAGGCCCCGTGCTCCCTGGTTGCAGTGTACAGTGCCCACCCAGCCTTGAAATCCTACTAGCTGTCAGGACAGGGGTTTTTGCAGCTCACAGGCTGCACGCATCAGCACTAGTAGGCTGACACCTAACCGCTCTCTCTTTTGCCCCTGCAGCTCATCGGTCCACCTGCCGCCCGGCACCCGGGAGCCCACCCCCACCAGTGGCTGCACGACGGAGGCAGAGAGCCCGGCCTACCACCCGCACCGAGATCCTCACTGCGCTCCTGGAGCTTGGCCAGGAGGCAGAGGAGTCCGCCAGGGCCTGGCGCACGGAGCAGGCGTAGCGGCAGGTCGCCCTGGTCCAGCACGTCCAGTGCACCAGTGGGGCTGATGACCGCCTTGCAGCAGCCCTGGAGTGCCAGGTGGCTGCTCTGGAGCACCAGGCAGTGGCCCAGGAGCGCCAGGCAGTGGCCCAGGAGCGCCAGGTGACGGCCCTGGAGGGCATCCAGGGCACGTTGCGGCAGCCTGGGGGAAACCTCGCCCCCCGACCCGGGACTCCACCCGCTGCAGCACTCCAGGGCCCTGCTGCCCCTTGCCGCCGGTGCCCCGGGACCCGGGGTGGCCTTGGCGAAGGCCGGGGTGCTGTGGGCCCTGCCCCAGGGGCAGCTCCCCCCTAACATGCTCCCCAAGTTGTCCCCAAACCTCCACCCCACATCCCTGTGCCCCCCAGTTTGAAACCCCCACCCCACATCCCTGTGCCCCCCAGTTCCGCCTTCCCATATCCCGTTATTAAAAAAAAACACTTCACGCATATCCAGCGTTGTCGCGTGTTTTATTGGGTTCGTTTCAGGGTGTGGTTGGGTTGGGTGGTGGCTGGCTGGGGAGAAAGGGGGAGCAGGCGGTGTGATGGGGCTCCCATGGTGCTGTGGGTGGCATCAACGATCCCCCCACACGCTGGAAAGCCCGGAGTGGTGAGGCCGGTGATGCTGTCCTTCAGCACTCCGAGCTGACGGGGCATGGCCGCAGGACTGGCTGATGGCGTAGGCGAGCTGCAGCAGCAGTTCCCTGATGGTGGACCTCCTGATGCTGATGAGATGGGCACCGGACGTGTGCGACCCAGGGGTGGCTGTCTTCCTGGGAGCGATGGCCACGCTCTTGTCCTCAGGGATGCCTGCCCTCATCACTGGATGCCTTCAGTGTCGGACTGGGGTGGGCTCGGTAATGAGGGTGATGGTCCCCCTGCTAATCTCGGGGGTTCCTCCTTCAGTGCCTGCTGCTCCAGGCCCCTGGACAGTCCGTTTCCACCGGTCTGTGTTGGTGTCTGGTGCTGAGATGGTGGACGAGGCTCTATTGGTACAGTGGGGGGCTCATCGGTGGGGGGGGGGCACAACCTAATGCAGTGTGGCACTTTATTTCTACACAGCTGCAGGCCCGAAGGCAAGTACCCAAGGGCCCCGAGAAGAGTGTACGTATTTGCCTATTGGCATAAGAAGTACACATATCGCAATCATGAGCTCTTGCTATAGGGAATTATGTCCTGGGCCTGGCCTCTGCACGAGAGGTCCCCCAATTGCAGCGCCTTCCTTGGACCCACCCCGCCCTTAGTCATCTGCGCCAGGGGCCTTTGGCTTAGTTGGTCTGGCCTGAACAGCTTGCCCTTTATCCAAGTCGACTGACCTTAGCACCCTGCCAGCAACATCTAATCCTTTGTGTTCCCAAATTCCAATGTGTGGTCTGTCCGTGCACCATGGAGGCAAGCACAGCAGGGGTCCTCTGGCATACCTTATCTGTTAGGGGCTGCTACTGGCCCTCTTCCAGGCCTTCAGGTAGGGCAGAGCAGACGCACACACTTATTCCCCCCCCCATAGGCATAGTGAGCTATCTGTGTCTCAACACTGTCAGGCCTCAGCCATGGGTTTCTTCTCCAGTGCTGCGAGGGCCATTGAGATAATGGTCCGGGGCTCAGCTCTGGGCTCATCAGGCTCAGGGAAAATGTGTCCCACAGCAGGGTGGCACCCTGCAGGCTCCCAGGGGGGGGTCTACCCAGTGCCTGAGGATGGTACAGGAGCCAGAGCGCAGCCATAGCCATCTGTCTAGCAAGCGCTTGGGGGTCACGGTGGACAGGGAGGGGCTGTCTGGTCTGCCTGTACATGATTGGCTGGCTACCTGGCTGGCAACATGGCTGGCAACGTGGCCCGGTGAGCCGGCCATGTTGCCACACCTCCCATGCTGCCCCTCGCCTGGAATCGAAATGGCAGGTCTACACACAGGGCATGCTATTTCGATCTGCAGGGATTTCCTTAATTCGGATTAACAAAGTGTTAATCCGAATTAACTTATTTCGGAATAAGGATTTTATTTCGAAATAAGTTATTTCGAAAGGGGTTTTTCGAAATAAAAGTTACTGTGTAGACGTAGCCATCATGTCCACTTAGTTAATCCCAAACAGCTCAGAATTTTAAAATAATGTCTTCACATCTAAGTTTAGAATGTGGCACTGAGGGAATGTCTTCACTGAAGAGTTAGTTAGGTTTTTACTTGCATGTTTCCTCTCTCTCCATTTCTTGCTATACACAAAAACCTTTGACCCAAGGAAAGTGGTGTTTTCAAGCCCAGTTAATGGGCACAGTTGGGAGCTGGGGGAAAAGCCTAGTTCAACTATCACTTGGGCTGGTATCCCACTCACTTTATAGTAAAGTACTCTTGCCCTATTTCAAAAAAGATATATCAGAATGGGATAAGGTACAAAAAAAGGCAACAGAAATGATTATGTACAGCTTCCATATGTGGAGAGGTTAATGAGACTGCAACTTTTCAGTATGGAAAGTAACAACTAAGGGGGGATATTATCTATATATCTGTAAAATCATGGCTGGCTTGGAGATAGTAGATAAATAATTGTTAATTATGCCTTCTTTTAAAACTAGAACTTGGGGTCAACGAATGAAATAATAGGCTGCTGGTTTAAAACAAACAAAAGGAAGTATTTCTTCAAACATTGCATAGCCACCCCATGGAACTCTTTGCCAGATGTTGTTAAGGCCAAAGCTCTAATGTTCAAAAAAGAACTAGATAAGTTGATGGAAGATAGGTCCATTGATGGCTATCAGTAAAGACAAGTAGAGATGCAATGACATCTCAACACTGGATTCTCTCATACAAATCCAATCTACAAAACATCCTTCTGCATGGCTGGACTTCACAAAAAAAGAGATAAACCATCTACAACACACGCTTTACTTTCCTACAGAAGAACAAAAGACACCAAACTGTCAAACCTACTATACACCACTAAGGACAACAAGAGTGACACCTTGAATCCAGCCAACAACATTGTTAATCTTCTGAGCTACACACTTACCCCAGAGGAAGAATCTGTACTGTCTTGGGGACTTTCCTTCTGCCCCACAACCACCATACAAAAGATAAAATTCTGCAGTGACTTGAAGGACTATTTTCTCCATTTCAGACTCAAAGAATTTTTCCATTACATCACTGATCAATGCAGTGATGCACAGGTACCTTCCTCCCAAAACTGTAAGAAGAAATATTCTTCGTGGACTCCTCCAGAAGGTTGGAACAACAGACTAGACTTCTACATTGATAGTTTTCACCACTGTGCGAGGGCTGAAATCATGAACAAACAACATCCCTTACATCATAATCTCAGCCACAAAGAACACAATGCCATCCGCAGCCTCAGAAATAATTCTGACATTATTAAGGAGGCTGACAAAGGAGGCGCAGTCATCATCATGGACAAACTGGATTACGACCAGGAGGCTTATAAACAATTCTGCAACACAACATTCTACTAACCTCTTTTCTCTGACCCCACTGAAGAATACCATAAGGAATTACAACCCTTACTAAATGTAACACCCACATAGCCAGATAGGCTATGTCTACACACGGTTTTGTTATTTCGAAACAAGTTATTTCGATATGACTTATTTCGATATAACCTGTTATATCGAAATAACTTGTTTTGAAATAACAAAATGGTGTCTTCAAAATAAGGGAGTGAAATAGCAGGTCCACAGTGTGGACCTGCTATTTCACTTGGGGAGGGGACTGCAGGCACCCACAGGGTGCAGTGCAAAGGCGCACTGCACCCCGTGGGTGCCTGCAGAGGGCTGCAGGCACCGCGCCTCACCTGGTGGGTGCCCGCAGCCCCCTGCAAGCACCCGCC
>ML682013.1:4066661-4097988 GCA_007922195.1 Podocnemis expansa | reverse complement strand
GAACCCAGAGCGGCCCCCTCCCCACTTAACTAACTACAATGTCCCCCCTGTGTTCCAGGTGTTGTGCTCACAGCCCCACAGCGCCAGATGGCCAGTCACTGGATGCTGCTCTGTCCTTGGGCGACTCTCCCCAGCACAGTGTCCTTCTGTGGGTGCTGGCCTGGCATCCTAGATCAGGTGCTCTGTCTTCCCTGGCTTCAGGCAGGGCATCTCCCCCTACTTCCTTCCCAGGCCTCTTCTGCAGCTCCAGCCCCCCTCCTTGGCTTCACAAACCCTCTCCCATAGGACAAAGATTTAAAGGAACCACAATCCTTAAAACCCCAGGGGGGGTTACATAAAGAAACTACCTGAGGCAACACACTAACAAATAAAGACAGACACACTATCAGAACCCCAACGAGGAATATTCTATTTGTTACCTTAAATCTGTAAAAAACAAAGTCCTGGATGCCCTATCATCTCAGGCATTGGCACTCTTACAGCAGGCTTATCTGGCTATGTAGACTCCTTCCTCAGACCCTATATTAACATCCCTAGCTATCTTTGAGATACCATGGATTTCCTGAGGAAACTCCAGTCCATTGGTGAGCTTCCTGAAAACACCATCCTGGCCACTATAGATGTAGAAGTTCTTTACACAAACATCCCACACAAGGATGGATTACAAGCTATTAGAAGAACCATCCCAGATGATGCCAAACCACAGCTTGTGACTGAACTTTGTGACTTTGTCGTCACTCACAATCATTTCAGATTTGAGGATAACTTGTACCTCCAAGTCAGTGGCACTGCTGTGGGTACCTGCATGGCCCCACAATATGCCACCATTTTTATGGACAACTTAGAACAACCTTTTTCAAGTCTCATCCCAAAACACCTCTCTTCTACTAACACTACACTGATGACATCTTCATCATCTGGACCCATGGCAGGGATGCTCCTGAAGATTTCCACAGAGATTTCAGCAATTTCTACTCCAGAATCAAATTGAGCCTGGAACACTCCACACTGGAGATCCACTTTCTGGACACTACAGTGCAAATTAGGGATGGACATATCAACACCTCTCTATACAAAAAACCTACTGATTGGTATAGTTATCTGCATCCCTTGAGCTTCCATCCTAAACATACCACACAATCCATTATCTACAGCCAAGCCCTAAGATATAACCACATTTGCTCTGATCCCTCAGACAGAAAGAGACATTGGGTATGTTCACACACAGTTCTTATTTTGAAACAACAGGGGTTGTTTCAAAATAAGAACTGCCATGGCCACACGACGCACGGCCATTTCGAAACAAGCAAACCGCTTGTTTCAAAATGGGCACCGTTGTTTTGAAACAGCTAAAACCTCATTTGGTTTCGAAACAGGGTTGTTTCGAAACCAGTGGTTTTGAAACAGCTAAGCACCCTGGGAGGAAGGGCTGCCCCCTCAGCACCCTGGCCAGGGAACCAGTACAGTACTCACCAGGGAGGTAAATAAACAGACTGACAGAGCCAGATGGCTACCTTGCCGTCAACTACTACAGGAAAAGGCCAAAGAAGAAAACAATAGAACACCACTGGTCACCATATACAACCCTCAAGTCAGACCTGTGCAACAGATCATTAAGGACTTACAGCTTATATTAAAAGATGACCCCTCACTCTCTCTAGCCTGGGAGGCAGACCTCTCCCCACCTACAGACAACCCCCAAACTTTAAACAGATACTCACCAGCAGCTACAGACCTAACAACAGAAACATTAAAGCAAGCACATATCCCTGCAGCAAACCACGCTGCCAACTTTGTCCACATATCTGCATTAAAGACACCATCATAGGATCTAATCAAGCCAGCTACTCCATCAAAGGGTCATTCACCTGCCCATCCACTAATGTGATTTATGCCATCGTGTACCAGAAAAACCCCGGCACCTCATACATTGGACAAACAGGACAGTCCCTATACAGAAGAATAAATGGGCACAAAACTGACACCAGAAATCACAAGACACACCCACACAAAAATTCAGTTGCTGAGCACTTCCATCTTCCTAATCACTCCATTGATGATTTGTTAAAGATGGTCCTTAAGAAGATCACTGGGACATCAAGACTTCAAAGAGATACAGCTGAAATTGTACTAATATGGAGATTAGATTGTGTGAAAGCAGGACTGAATCATGACTATGGATTCTTTTCCCATTATAACAGGTAATTTGACTTCGCCCTCCCTCTGTGTTCTGTTTCCCAGAGTTTTAATCTTTACAAATGCTCTGTTGCAGTATGATTCCTTGCTTTTTTTGCTTTACTAGACTAATACGACTGCTCCTTTGGAAAATGCTCTGAAGTGTCCCTAGCTTTCCTTTCTGCAAATCTGGTTATGAGTGAGAGGACAGGGCACTTGATTATATTCTCTCTAAACCACCTGGCATTGCCCACTGTCAGAAGACAGAATATGGGGCTTGATGGACCATTGATCTGATCCAATATAGTTGTTCTTATGTTCTGTGTGCTCAGGCTAAGTCATTTGAATGCTAATAATGTCCCAATGCCTTCCCGCCATTCTCCCCATGTGCCCAGAACAACAAACAAGATCTACCATGATCAGATAACTGCAGCACAGAAGGACCATGGGATATGCTCTCCCCTCCAGGAGTCCTATAGACACACAGGGTATGTCCACACAGGCTTCTTATTTCGAAACAACAGAGGTTGTTTCAAAATAAGAAGCAGCATGTTCACATGACGCACCATTATTTTGAAACAATGGGACCCGTTGTTTCGAAATAACGGCCGTTATTTCAAAGCCATTAAACCTCGCATCTAATTGAAATAGCCGTTGTTTCAAAATGGTTGTTTTGAAACAATGGTGTTCGGACAAGTTGTTTCGAAACAACACCATTGGTTCGAAACAACCGTTTTGAAACATGTCCGAACGGCCTTGTTTTGAAATAACCATTTTGAAACAATGGCTATTTTGAAAGCAGGCTTTCCCTTAATTTGAATTAACAAACTGTTAATTTGAATTAACTTATTTTGAAATAAGGACTTTATTTCAAAATAACTCATTTTGAAATGGGTTATTTCAAAATAATGATGTATGTGTGGACATAGCCACAGAGATAAGTGCAGAGTAAGTGAGAATACAGTACCTGGGGAAAGACTTTGCAGTGTGGCTGTTCACACTGGGGCTATGGTAAGTAAAATTCTCACACCAGGTGCTGATCAGCTGGTGAACTCAGCAGTGAAGACATACCTGAAGGTATTTTGCTTCTGAGATGCTCCTTTAAGACACAGTTCCTTTCTTATTTCTCCCTAGATCTGACAATAACACAGTAATTACATGATGGTTTATCCCAGCAGGAGATTGCAACAACCTTATGTTAGCTCATTTGTGGTGACTGGTGCACTAAGAGAGAGCAGAACCAAGACTGTTCATTTTTCACTGCTCACTTTCTGTCTTTTTCATGAGGGAGTAGGTGGTTTCAAGCACTCATTTAATATCCAAGTAATCCATGCAGGCATGTAAGGAAGAGTGGTATTTCCGTATATTTCCTTGTGTGGCAGTGTGGTTAGCTATCAATGTATTTAGGTATGAAGCCATGTTATGAGGTTACAACCAGAAAGTTTAAAAAAAAGAAGCCTAAATGATGCAGAAGCTTGTCTTTGGCAATTGCAAAGAACTGACATCATAGTTTTGCATTTCAGGAGACAGAGATTAATCTGAGTTACAACTCCGCCTCTGTAAAATTTGTTTTCTTATCCTTATCTCTTCCTGTCAAGCAGTGTCAGCAGCCAGTCTGTACCTGTTGACACAACAATATATATTTCATTTATCCTGTCTGACATGGTTCATAGTAAGAATAATGCTGAACTTCATAAAGGTGAGGATGTAAGAGCTATTTGTTTGTGAGGATCAACATGTAGAAAGATTCATGAATTATTTGTTAGGAACAACATTTGCTTGTGAAATATCTATTCAAAGTTCACATTTCTCCTGCAGGCTGAAAATTAAAGGAATGCCTTTTCTGACATTTTGCTGTTGAGAATAACAGCGTGTTTAGCTCCAGCTAAATGAAAATATCATAGGGGGCATGAACTCATATAGGGTATCGAATAAGAGCTAATCCATTTGTGATGATGTGTATCCTTGGAACCAGATACTTGTCAAGCACTTTCTAAGCATTAATGAATTAAGCTTCTCAACAGTCCTCTGAAGTAGGTAAGTATTATTAGCCTTGTTTACAGATGGAGATTAAGAGGCACAGGGAGGTTAACTGATTTGCCCAAGGCCATACTTGATTTAGTAGGAGAATTCAGACTCTTAATTACCAGACCTGTACTTTAACCAATAAAACATTAAATTGAAATAGTGGTAAATTAGCATCAGTCAGTGGTTTTGCTTCTTGTAATTATGACAAAATGGTAGTTGTTCATTTGTTTTGTTTCTAATTTCTAATGATAAATATGCAGTTATAAATAGATTGTCTTTTAAAAGTTTAATTAACATGCAGATAAGAGGTCTAACTTTCTTTATTAAACACTCCCCAGGGAGTAAATATAATATTATAATGGTAGTAACTAGGTCTATTCAGAAATGTAGATGAAGTCTCACCAGGGACCACGGGAGATAAAAAATCTAGAACTAAAACTCCCAAGAGGCAATGAAGCAACTCCAACAGATGCAGAGATTAATGTTGATCTAACCAAAAATAAATGAAATATTTTGATTTAGGAATGTAGAGACATCCCAATTAAAAACATCAAAATAAAATGTTTCCAATTTTGTCTTTAACCCTATGTGTAAATCTACTGTAGAGAGGGTGCAATTAAAAAAAACTTTCATTATCGTGTTTACCTTTATGGAAGGATATGGAATCCACCAGAACAGTAGTAACTAACTGTGCTGTTTGTATTGTAATTTATATTTCCACTGAGACATTTTCAAGTGACCTAATCTGGCATCTATACACAGGAAAAATTGAATATTGTGTGATAAGGCACAGTATGTGCTAATATGTTTGGAAAATATTCTTCTTTAGTGTACGTGCAATGTGCCCCAAGTGCCACTGAGGTTTCTTCCATTGGTTGAATGGTTAGCTTCCCCAGTCTAGGCTGAGTATTGACGAGGAGTGCAACAAGAATGCTGATCCATATTTTCTCTAGAAAACATTATTAGAGAGTCAGTGTCCTCCATGGCTTTTGATGAGGAGTCAAAAAGATCTTTTTCATAATTTAATATCCAAATTTGAACCATCATTTTTTGACTTTATCTCCAGTATTTTTTTTTTTTTGGTAAACAAAGTTATGTGTGGTATAAAACTGAGTATTGTTATTATAACTGACTGTGTTGAGATTTGCTACCAATGCTTCACTATCTTTCAGGGTGACCCCAACTCAAGATTTTGGGTTCAACTTAGACTTGCCCCAGTAAATGACTATTCTCTATGAATGCATCCTAAGAACAGCACTTGATCCAGCTACTACATGAGTCCGGTTGACTCATATTTGCAGCTGGCTGAGATAGCAGGCACTCTCTGAAGAGATGAGCTATAGTCTGAGATGAACAATGCTGAGGGAACTACGGAACAAATGCTAGAAGCTGGGGAGAAGACTTGAGCTGGCATTTGTGTGATGCTGATTGTGAATTTGATTTAAGCCTGCAACTGACTCCATTTTTATGGATCATTGCACCCACACTGTATCCTACTGAAGCCACTGAGTTTTCACATACAGCAAAATATGCCAACTTGAGTGGAAACATTAAGATTGGGGTGGGGGTGTTGCCCTCATTGTCACAAAAATGACAGAGCCAAGTTCACTTCTTTCACTATCTATGTGTAATGTTTTGCCCACAACAATATGTCATTGTCCGCAGCAACAATTATCCATCTAGAAGTGAAACTAATTATTAAGTAGAACCACAGAGAAGGCTTATCATTTAATGGACATGTAAATTAAATATACCTACTAGTGATTCCTTAATGAGATATATTGTGTAATGGAAGAAGAAAGATTACAATAATATTGGTAAAACAAACAACCAATGAGTCCTGTGGCACTTAAAGACTAAGAAATCTATTTGTTGCATGAGCTTTCATGGGAGAAAATCCCACTTCATCAGTGGAGTGATGTTCCATTCCTGCAGTCTGGACTCGTGTGAAGCTGTGTCACCTCATTTCTCCACTGCTGGGCCCTGACTTCCCCCCCTTTGCAATGTGAACTGCCCACTCCTGTGTCAGCTCATGCCCAGCCTCCTGCATGTAATCAGTTCCTCACCTAGTTAAGGAGGGCTCTGGCCAGCTAACCATGTGGCAGAGCCCAGCAAACACCCCTAGTCTTAGAAGCAAGCACAGGAGTGACTGCCTTGCAGGGTTCAGTGCTGCACACTGCAATCTGATTTACACTTATCCCTCAGTTTATCAGAGAAATGCTATGCACCTGCTCTTTCACCCCAAGTGAAGTCTCTGCACACAGTGAATCCACATGAGCTATTTTAGATTAAAAAAGATTATTGACTATGGCAAAATGTTAAGTGATTCTAAGTCAGAGTAATATAAATCAAAATATTATTCAGTCAAGGAGTTAATCATAGTCAAATTAAAGATAACTCTTATTCTAAACTAAGATTACAGTTTTAGTCTATATTCCATTTCACAGAATGGCTGCAATATGTCTTGCTGCTAGACTTGTCTCCCTCGAGGTCCTGTAGGTAGGTTCTCAGTCTTTGGTGTTGCTTAGAAGATGGATTCCAGGGGGCACCCATGAGACAGAGACTCCTCAGCTTCTGAGAAGTTTCCCTGAGCCCTCCTCGGGTCAGGTGATAGGCCTTGTTTGGCAACGGGTATAATTCCTTCCACTTGAGTCAAAGTGCTCACAGGTGCTTGTGCCTGGTCATTGTTCCTGTATTGATGCCCTCACTGAGTGCAGAAACACAGCTTTCTGTTTGTCTGCCTCCATTCAAGCCATGTACGACACAGATTTGGGGAAACAGAGTTTCATATGTGTATGATGTTGCAGGAAGCATGATACCATGATAGTAATGTTCAGTACGTTATGAGTGTTCCAAAAACATCATAATGACATACTTCATATTGGACAATACAAAGTAACACTTAAGGGTGAACACCAATGATGCATAGATCACACCATAAGGGTGTACTGGAGTACAGCATGTCAGATTGGTCATGCTGTACTTTTCTGTAGGTAAACAGAAGGCAATAGATGTGTCTATGTAGCAATATTCAAAGAAGCCAAAGTCACTTGAAATTTGATTGGAGGAATGGTGGTTACTTGCACCACTCATCAATGTACACAAGTGTTTTCCCCTAATACATAGGCCCATTGACTCTGCCAAGATAATGTTTTATGATATGTACTGAGGCTGTGTGTGCAGCTTGTAAACAAATAAAATATGCAAACTGCCTCAACCTGTCAGGCTTAATTATCTGAATTGATTACTTTTTGAGTCAATCTATCAGAAATATTTTATTCATGGTTTTAGGATGTTGCCAGAACCTACCAGTTTTCTCATTTCCCATATTTAATGGTATACATCACAAATTTAACCCACAGCAGTATCTGAGTTATCAATATATCTCTTGCTTTAGGCTTGGGAAAATACTGAGGTAATTCATGTACCTCTCTGGGGTAACTCTGAGTAAAGAACAATATTTTTAATGGAGACCAACTTGCATGTAGTTTGCTCGCTAACTGTGTATATGCTTTATGTGAATATAGATATGCACTTAATGTACAGCTGGCAGATAGTATTGATAGTATTATGTGGTATAAAAGTTTTTTATGCTATAATTTTTTGGATACGCAGATTATGCATATGTTAAATCCATGATTGAAATATGCAGGTCATCCTATATAGGACTAATAAAATCATTACACTGCATCGCACTGTACTTAGATCCATGTAAATTAGTTTGGAAATAGATTATTTTGTTTTGTTTTTTTTAAGTATTTGGACTACTTTTTAATCCATGCATTGTAAACTAGATAATTTTATGTCCAATATACAAATAATCTAAAACATCTTTCTGTGCCTAAAAATACCACACCTCTAAGTTTTCATATTTCAGGACTTTCCAGGGCTTGGGGCAGTGTACTGAACATCACACTGTTCAACTCAAAATCTTCCTTTTCCAGAAATATAAAACTTCCAGTTCTAAGCTTGGCAATAGTATACCAAGTGTACCAAGCCTGCATTTATGCCCCTCCACCCCCACCCCATGTTTTGCAGCCATGCTGAGCAGCAGAGGTCCAAGGCCCACCACCCAGCTGCCCTGGGGAGGAAGGTCTATACTTGCTGGGGGGTGCAAATCCCTCCAGTAATCCCCAGACCTCCAACAGCACCTCTGCTCCCAGGCTGGCCACTGCGGTGTGGGGACAGGAGCCAGCCCAGCATCCCCCTGCTGCCTCCCCTTGGTACACCACTGAACCCTGCAGAATTGTGAGTTATTGGATATTTCTGGTCTTTCCCAACTTTGACTTGAATCCCCTCCCCTAGTTGTTTGAGCATCAAAAGGATCATGAAATAAGAGTTAAACAACTCAGCTTTCAAATGCCATCAATTATTACTCCTTCCCCATTAAGAAGGCGGCCTAAACTTTTCTTCATCTTTCTATTCCTCCTAACACAATAAAAGACCCTTTCCTTACTGCCTTTTATGTACCCTGGTTAGGTGGAACTCATTTTGTGCCTTAGTCTTTCTGATTTAGTCCTACGTGTTTTTGCCATACTTCTATACTCCTTAACAATCAGCCCACATTCATATTTTTTGTAGGTTTCATTTTTGATTTTCAGAATCTTAAAAAGCTCCTGATGGGGCCATACTTGCCTATTAGTAATGCTTCTACCTTTCCTTTGCAGTGGAAGTTTGCCATTGTGCCTTTAATATCAAATCCATGACGAACCACCAGTTCCTATGTATTCCTTTTCCCCTTACATTTTCTTCCCATGGGACTTAGCCTATCAGATCTCTGAGGTTGTTAAAATCTACTTTTCTCACTCTCTTATACTTATTCGACTACTTTCACTCTTTTTGTTTCTTTAGTGTAATGAAATCTATCATTTTATAGAATCATAGGACTGGAAGGAACCTCATGAGGTCATCTAGTTCAACCCCCTGATAAAAGCAGGGCCATTCCCAATAAATCATCCTAGCTAGGGTTTTGACCAGCTGGGCCTTAAAAAGCTCCAAAGATGGAGATTCTACTGTCTTGCTAGGTAGCCCATTCCAATGCTTCACCACCCTCCTAGTGAGAAAGATTTTCCTAATATCCAACCTCCACCTCCCCAACTGTAACTTGAAACCATTGCTCCTTGTTCTGTCCTCTGTTACTACTGAGAAAAGCCTGCCTCTCTCCTCTTTGGAGCACCCATTCAAGTTGTTGAAGGTTGCTATCAAATCCCCCCCTCAGTTTTCTTCTGCAGGCTAAATAATCCTAGTTACCATAGAATCATAGGGTTGGAAGGGACCTCACAGGTCATCTAGTCCAACCTCCTGCCAGAGGCAGGACCACTCCCACTAAACCATCCCAGTCATGGTTTTGTCCAGCCGGGCCTTAAACACCTCCAAAGATGGAGAGTTCACCACCTCCCTTGGCAGCTCATTCCAAGGCTTCACCACTCTCCTAGTAAAAAAGTTTTTTCTAATGTCCAGCCTCGACCTCCCTAACTGCAACTTGAGACCACTGTTCCTCATTCTGTCCTCTGTTATTACAGAGAACAGTCGAGCTCCATCTTCCTTAGAGCATCCCTTCAAGTAGTTGAAGGTTGCTATCAAATCCCCCCTCAATCTTCTCTTCTGCAGACTAAATAAGCCTAATGCTTTCAGTCTTTCCTCATAGGGCTTGTGCTCCAGCCCTTTAATCATTTTGGTTGCCCTCTGCTGAACTCTCTCTAGCATGTCCCTGTCCTTTTTGTAGTGGGGAGCCCAAAACTGAACACAGTATTCTAGATGTGGCCTTACCAGTGCAGAATAGAGGGGAATGATCACATCCCTTGATCTGCTGGTAATACTTCTTTTGACACAGCCCAGTATGCCATTGGCCTTTTTGGCAGCAAGAGCACACTGCTGACTCATGTCTAGCTTCCCATCCACCATGACCCCCAGGTCCTTTTCTACACTGCTGCTACTTAGCTGAATGTTTCCCAGCCTGTAGCGGTGCATGGGATTTTTTCATCCCACGTGCAGGATTTTACACTTGTCCTTATTGAACCTCATAAGATTTCTATTGGCCCACTGTTCCAATTTATCTAGGTCTCCCTGAATCCTGTCCTTGCCCTCCAATGTGTCTACTGGTCCCCCCAGCTTGGTGTCATCCGCAAACTTACTGAGAATGCAGTCTGTTCCATCATCCAGATAATTGATGAAAATGTTGAACAGAACCAGCCCCAGGGCCGACCCCTGGGGCACACCACTTGTGACTGGTTGCCAGCTAGACATGGAACCATTGATTCCTACATGCTGAAACCGTTAATCTAGCCAGTTTTCTATCCACCTTATAGTCCACCTATCCAATCCATACTTCCTTAATTTGCCAATGAGAATGCTGTGGGAAACTATCAAAAGCCTTGCTAAAATCAAGGTATATCACATCAACGGTTCTTCCTGCATCCAGAAAACTAGTCGTCTCATCAAGGAGATGAGATTGGTCAGGCATGATTTACCCTTGGTAAATCCATGCTGACTGTTCCTGATCACTTTATTTTCCTCTAAGTGTTTGAGGATGGATTCTTTGAGAATATGCTCCATAATTTTTCCAGGGATTGAGGTGAGGATGACTGGTCTATAATTCCCCGGATCTTTCTTTTTCCCTTTCTTGAAAATAGGCACTACATTTGCTTTTTTCCAGTCCTCTGGCACCTCCCCCGCTCTCCATGAGTTTTGAAATATACTGGCCAGTGGTGCTGCTATCTCATTGGCCAATTCCCTTAGCACCCTTGGATGCAGTTCATCCGGCCCCATGGACTTGTGCACATCCAGCTTCTTTAAGCAGTCCCTAAGCTGACCTTCCATCACCAAGGGCCTCTCTTCTTCTCCCCAGTCTACCGTACCTAGTGTAGCGGGCAGGGAGCTGACCCTGCCTGTGAAAACTGAAGCAAATAAAGCATTGAGCACTTCAGCTTTTTCCTCATCCTCTGTCACAAGGATGCCTGCCCTATTCAGCAAGGGACCTATACCATCCCTGATCCTCTTCTTGTTACTGACATACTTGTAGAACCTCTTCTTGGTATCCTTTACATCCCTCGCTAGCCGCAACTCCATTTGTCTTTTGGCCTTTCTGATTTTATCCATGCAGTCCCTAGCAATATCTTTATATGCCTCCTTGGTCATCTGACCAAGCTTCCACTTCCTGTAAGCTTCCTTTTTATGTTTAAGCTCAGAGCAGAGTTCTCTGATAAGCCATTCTGGCTGCCTCACATGTTTGTTCTTTCTCCTAATTGGAATGGCAACTTCCTGTGCCCTTAGCAGGGTTTCTTTAAAATACAACCAACTCTCTTGGACTCCTTTCCCCTTCAGTTTAGCTTCCCAAGGGATCCTGCCCATCAGTTCCCTGAGGGAGCCAAAATCTGCTTTTTTGAAGTCCAGGGTTTTTGTTTTGCTTCTTTCCTTCCTTCCTTTAATCAGTATCCTGAACTCAACCATGTCGTGGTCACTACTGCCTAGCTTCCCATTTACCTCTACATCCCTGATAAATTCTTCCCTGTTTGTGAGCAGCAGGTCAAGCGGTGCAAGGTCCCTAGTTGGTTCCTCTAGCATTTGTACTAGAAAGTTGTCCCCAACACTCTCTAAAAACTTCCTGGATTGCCCATGCACTGCTGTATTGGCCTCCCAGCAGTCAGGGTAACTGAAGTCCCCCATCAGCACTAGGGCCTGTGATCTAGAAGCTTCCACTAGTTGTCCATAGAACACCTCATCCACCTCCTGCTTCTGGTCTGGTGGTCTATAGCAGACACCCACCACAACATCCCCCTTGTTGCTTGCCCCTCTGAATGTAACCCACAGATTTTCTACTGGCATGCTTCCACTTCCATAATGGAGCTCTGAGCAGTCATAGAGCTCTTTTACATACAGTGCTACTCCTCCCCCTCTTCTTCCCTGCCTATCTTTCCTGAACAGTTTATACCCATCCATGGCAGAGCTACAGTCATGCAGACTATCCCACCACGTCTCCGTTATTCCTATGATATCATAGTTCCTTGTCTGCTCTAGTATTACCAATTCTTCTTGCTTATTTCCCAGGCTCCTCGCATTAGTGTATAGGCACCTAAGATACCCGGCCGATTGCCCTACTTTGTCATGTTGATTTCCAATTCTATTACATAAACCTCCTTGCATTTTTTCTTGGAGTTCTCCTCCCCCACTCTCCTCACGCATTGGGGCTTCAGTAGAGCACTTAAGACATTTATTTGATTCCCCCCTCATGTTCCAACTACTTTCTCTTTTATTGCTGGTGCTACAGTCCCAGCACCCCCCAAGTTTCATCTCTTCCCCCAGATCACCCACATTGTCACTTACCTGTGGGCTTTGGTCTCCTTCCCCCATTGAACCTAGTTTAAAGCCCTCCTCACTAGGTTAGCCAGTCTGTACCCAAATATACTCTTCCCCTTCCTGGACAGGTGAAGGCCATCTCTGACTATCAATCCTCTGTCCTGAAACAGGACTCCATGGTCAAGGAAGCCAAATCCCTCCTGACCACACCATCTTCGCAGCCAGGCATTCAGCTCTAGGATGCATCTGTCTCTCCTCAGGCCTCTAGCCTTGACTGGAAGGATCGAGGAGAACACCACCTGTGCTCCAAACTCCTTCACCCTCACTCCCAGAGCCCTGAAGTCACCTTTGATCTGCTGAGGATCACCTCTTACAGTATCATTGGTACCCACATGGATAAGAAGCATGGTGTGGTAGTCTGAGGAGCGGATGATTTTAGACAATCCCTCCATTACATCTCAGATATGGGCACCTGGCAGGCAGCATACCTCTCTAGAGGCCTTGTCAGGGCGACAGATGGGTGCCTCCGTTCCTCTCAGGAGTGAGTCCCCAATCACCACAACGCTATGTTTCCTCTTAGGTGAGGTGGTTGTGGTCTGCCCAGCCTTTGGGGTGGATGGCATCTTCTCTACCTCCTTCATTGTGTCCAGCACCGCATAACGGTTCCTCACCACAATGGATGGTGGGATGTGAGAAGGCATGGAGTACTGTCTACTGCGAGAGGTGACCAGCTGCCAGTGTCCTTCCTCTGCCATAGGCATCCTATCCATTTCCAGAGCTGTGGCAGTAGCCCTTGGCACTGGGATAGGGACCTCCTCCTTGCAGGTCTCATAGTGGACACTGTCAAGGAACTTTTCCAGGGCATAAATACCCCTGAATCGTCACACCTCCTCCTGTAACTCTCCTACCTGTTTCCGGAGAGATGCCACCAGAAGGCACCTATAACATAGGCTCATCTCCCTAGACTGATCATCAGTGGCAGGAAAATGAAGGCCACACTCCCTGCAAATCCACACCAGGATCTGGGTGGAGATATCCATGGTCAGACAGTCTGTCTGGCTACAAAGAGAGGCAAAGGAAACAGAAGGGGCGCTGGCACAAGCAGTGTGGCTCCTCTTCACCATCTTGGCCTCACCAAACTTCTCCTCAAACTCCCTTGCAAACTCCCCTATTTGCAGTCCCCTGTTCGCAAGCCAAGTTCCTTCAGTCTCTCCTTGTAAGTCATGTGCCCCTTTCATGATCCAGCCCCTTAGTAATTTTTGTTGCTCTCCACTGGACTCTTTCTAATTTGTCCGCATCCTTCCTGTAGTGGGGAGCTCAAAACTGTACACAGTATTCCAGATGTGGCCTCACCAGTGCCAAATAGAGGGGCATAATCACTTTCCTTGATCTGCCAGCAACACGCATATCCAGCTACCCATCTACCATAAATCCCAGGTCCTTTTCTACAATGCTGCTACTTAGCTGATCGGTCCACAACCTGTAGCATAGGATTTATCTGTCCTAAGTGCAGGACTTTGCATTTGTCCTTGTTGAACCTCATGATATTTATTTTGGCCCACTGCTCCAATTTGTCTAGGTCTCCCTGGATCCTGTTCCTGTCCTCCAGCATATCTGCTGTTCCTCCCAGCTTGGTGTCATCCACAAACTTACTGAGCATGCAGTCTATCCCATCATCCAGATAATTAATGAAAATATAGAACAGAACTGGCCCCAGGACCGACCACTGGAGCATTCCACTTGTTACTGGTTGCCAGCTAGACATCGAGCCATTTATTCCTACCCGCTGAAACCATTGATCTAGCCAGTTTTCTATCCACCTTATGGTCCACTCATCCAACCCATATTTTCTTAACTTGCCCCTGAGAATTTTTTGGGAAGCTGTATCTAAAATCTAACTAAAGTTGATGTATATCACATCAACGGCTATTCCCGCAACCACAAATTCAGTCATCTCATCATAGAAGGCAATGAGATTGGTTAGGCATGATTTGTCCTTGGTGAATCCATGCTGACTGCTCCTGATCACTGTTTTCCTCCAAGTGTTTCAGGGTGGATTATTTGAGAACCTGCTCCATGATTTTTCCAGGGACTGAGGTGACGCTGACCGGTTTGTAGTTCCCCAGATCCTCCTTCTTCCCTTTCTTGAAGATAGGCAAATATAGCACCTTTCTCCAGTCTTCTGGCACCTCCCCCTTTTGCCACACATTTTCAAAGATAATGGCCAGCAGCTCTTCAATCACATTGGCCAATTCCCTCAGAGCCCTTGGATGCAGTTCATCCAGCCCCATAAACTTGATGATCCCTTTCACCCAAATTACCTTCTGTCTTCTCATTTGCTCCCAGTTCCTCCTTGTTGTGCAGAATCATGTCTAAAATGGCTGTCCTTTTGATTATTACTTACACGTTCTGGAACAAAATACAATGCATTACAAGAATTTACTGTAAATGTTGTGTTTTGTTGTATTACTTTCCCAACAAGTGTCTGGGTAATTAAAATCCTCCATTACTACCAGATTCTGTGTTCTGGTTGTTTCTATTATTTGTTCTAGGAATATGTCACCCCATCTTCTTCCTGAATTTGTGGCCTATAGTAGCCCCCTTCTATGATGTTACTTCTATTTTTCATTCTTACTAAGAGTCTGCCTCCTACTTCCTGCTGGACAGTTGCTTTAAAAAAAATAATGTATCTGGAAAATGCTCAGAGGTTTGGAAACTTTAGAAGTCATGGGGAGAGGACAAGTGGTGCAGTTATTAGTGATCTACAACAGTGTTTCTTAACAAGTGTTCTGTGGAGCAGAATAGGGAGACAGAAAGAACAATTTAATGCTCTAGCCACAGCAAAGCTTCCAGAAGTGTGGCGGCAAATGTTGACATGCACCTGGAAGCTTTGTTGTGACTGGGGCATTTCAAAACTCCTCCCACTGTTACCAGCTTTTTCAAGAATGCTTTCTTCAGGTGTCCTGCTTAAAGTAATTTATACCTTAGGTGTTTCCTGATCCACAGAAGGCTGAGAAACACTGATTTATAACTTATCACATGGCTTTGCAATTTATTACGTGAAGGTCAGCTTCATATATGTGGTATATTTTAAGTTACAAAAGAAGATTCTTTTTCATGATGATCAGTGATCAGAATATATGCACTTAGCAGCATTATATCATCCATTTACCCACTGGAGCATAAAAGTTTTCCTAAAGTATCATCAAATGTTCTGTTGTCCATGTTTAAATATGATTTCATGATTCTGTTTAAAGGCCACTAGTAACTCTCTCCCACTTTTTTACTGGCAGTCCACATTACAGTTTACCATTTTTTATTCTCTAGGGGTTGGATCCTCTTTTGTGTCATGCAGACCATCTTCATGGAGGTCCAAGTGTTTGAGAAATGAGTACATTTCAGCAGGAAGTTCAATATTAGTACAGATTGTACAGGTCACTGGACAGTACCACATTTCCCATTGACCTGCTCAGACTCACACATGAAAATGAGAATTGATTGCAGAATATGAGAATGAATATGTCCTGGCTATAGAATGGCAGCTATGCTACATGTTATCTGATAACTTTTTCACTCTTGGCAAGAATTCACTTATTTTAAAAGCTGACACAGTCATAACTGAAGTACTGCACTTTTCTGACTTTGTCCCAGTTGAGCTTCCTTAGTGAATACTCATCTGGCTACATTGTTTAGAGTTGCACACTGGATCTGTGTGCTTTTAAACTCCATAGGGTATGAGCAGGCATGCTCCATGGGCATAGACTTTCTGCCTGATGCCATTTTTAGGGAATGAAACATCATGGTCCAACAGCCATGGCCTTAAAGACCAGTATTAAACCTGTAGAAATGCCAATCACTTACAAACACTTATGGATACTCTAGTTCAGTTGTTCTCAACCACTTTGTCAGGACACTTTACTGTGTCACCAAACACTGGTAAGTGTGTTGCAGTGAAATGGGAAGATGGCTGGATTTGGCCTGTGGAGGGAGGAGGGGCTGGTGTGTCCTGTTGAGTTGCGATATGCCACCAAGTGTGTTGTGACCTCAAAAAGGTTGAAAACCACTGCTCTAGTTTATGCTTCCAGGCTTCACAGATGAGTGACAGTTGAAAGCAAGTAAGGCAGACTGTAGAGAAATTTCTAAACTGATCACTTTTTTATTTATAGAGGAATCACAAGAGATGCAAAGATCTAGGCAAAATGAAAGAAAAAAAAATAAGTCCCCTGTGCCCCACCCCCAGCCATCACCACTCTTCAGGTTTTTGTCAGTGGCCTCAGGCCGACCCCTCTCCTGGATGTCACTCCCCTGACTCATGGAGTTTCCTCTGACACTTGCATCACGTTTGCTTTAGCTTGTTTAGGTCCAGCAGTCAAAAGGTTCTCAGATAAATGACCGAGCAAGCTCCTTTTAACAGCACCTCCAAATTCTTTTTGTCTCTTTCTCCTTCCATTCTGTTAAGGATTTTAACTACTCCAAGTGCACCTCCTACAGAAGACCTGTGTAGAACTAGACCCTGCAGCTATTCCATTATTCTAAGGAGCTCTCATTTGAATGGAAGGCTATTCAGGTTAACTGCTCTGTTGTTCCTGGCCTGTGAGATATACAACACCGGCCCTGGGAGTAAATGACAGATTCAAAGTACACTGAGGCATTTGATGCTGCTGCTATATAATCTGAAGAATTTCAGAATTCATGTGTTTTAGAAGACAACTTGCCCAGACTATCAAACCTCAAATTCCTATGCAAGTCCAGCAGAGAATGTAGTGGATCCACCTTAATACAGAACTCTTGGCTATTGTTCTGCCCATAGCAGACTATCACCAGTAAGATCTGATATAGTCTCAGGTCTTCCTTAATAGGCTGCTGCTTGGACTGGTGGGAGTGAAGACCCTGTCTACCCCCGGACAAACATAAATATTTGGAGTTGGTGCAATGAGGAAGATTTAGACCTTCTTTTCACACCAGATATTAATATGGACCCAGCACATGTTTCAATTGAACTTGGAATGGAAAACAGCTGATAGGAAAATGGTAACTATGTCTATCAGTGAATTATTTATAGTGAGCAGAGTTACAGGCACCTCTGAAGTTCACATTCTTTGTATAAATGCAAATATAGGGGGAATTAGTAAATATTACTGGCCCTCATTGATTCTCCTTGAATTAATAAGTTAATACCATAATTGTTTGATTGTACACCTGCAAATAGAATGTATAAGTCTACAGATAGCTGAATTACTGTCAAACACATTGTTCAACTCTCCCAAGCTTTACTGAATGTCTTCCAATTAATTAAACAGGATCAGGTGTTGGACAATGCAGAGATGCAGGAATATACTTTTCATCTTCTTTTTATGTAATTTTCTATAATCATTCTGCCCTGACATGTTGCTTTCCATTGTGGCAGGGTACCAAATTGAGTAAGTAGATTGTTGAGCACATAAGGATAGAAGACTGTGGTCAGTTGTCAGCTAGAAATGATCCAGAATCCAACCTTTGAATCTGAATCCTCAGAAAACATTTGATGACCTGTATCTAATTCGAATTGCTAGAGTTCATTTCTATTATGGGGTTGAACTGGTGCTTCAAATCCCCCTTTCAACTCCTCCTCAAATTCAGAGTCAAATGCTGTGGCTTTTGCCCACTACTATCCTTCTACATCCAACACTGAATGCTTCATTTATCTAGTGATTGACCAGAAGCATATGATTAGACAAAACCTTGTCTACTCTTCATCCTGCTCCCCAGAAATGCAATGCAGTTTGAATGTCGTTGCAGATCCTTATCCATATACATTGCACCTCATGTTTCTCTGTTAACTATGCCAAACTGTAACACTGACTCTGAAGGTCTCATAACAATGGTGAAGTCAGATTTAGGACCCTTTCTGCAATATGTTCACTTTACAGATTTATTCTTTAACTTAATCTTTGTGAAATCCAGTGCCTCAATATATTAGTCTAACATGCTGGCACCTTGATTCACTGGCAATACAAAATTTGTTTATTGTTAATGGAGAAAATTAATACTATGATTAGTTCTCTAATTCTATGAATACCAATACATCAGGTTTCCCTAAAACACACTGCATAATCTACTTAAGTACATAGCCAGCACAGTCCCAACTGGCATTTAGTAGATTAAATATTATTGACTAAGGTTACATGCATAATTTGCTTAATTGTATGTAAAGATCAAAGTAGAAATGCTATTAAAAGTATACCTCCAGATCAGTGAATACCAAGATTTGGCATGTGATTACAGCTTTCAGAACTCAAGCATACAATCATCTGTTATAACAGGATTCTATTAATGGGTCCAATTCTGCTTCCACATTCTCCCACTGATATCTACTGGAGTCTCTCTTGGATGTACATCAGAGTAATATCGGGACCTCTTTACCAGTTTTGTGAAATAATTCAATTGTTACATCTGTTAATTGAACAAAGGCCTAACAATTAGTGTGGTTAAATAACACTGGGAAAGACAGTAAGTCGATGTAGATGGCTAAAAGGTACCTCACTTCTGCTTCAAGTGGTATTTCTACTTCCACTTTCTGTCCCCCTCACACAGGACTCTTTGATGTCTGGGAATGCACCAGTGCACATTATGTGTATGTTGGTATGTAAAGCTATGTCTACACTGAGCATTTCAATTTGAATTACTGAATTCAAATTGACCAATTCGAATCTAATTCGAATTCAGTCAATTCAAATTGACATGGCCACACTAGAGAATCCAATTTGAATTGGCATGTGCATGAACAAGACTTGCTAGTTCAAATTCATTACGGGGTGCTATTGTATAGGGAAAAATCGAGCTGTGGCAAATTCAAACTAACAGTGTCAAACTGACATGGCCACACTATGTCAATTTGAATTACGCACTTTGAATTGACCCTGACTTCGATGGAAAAGCAGGTTTGACCAATTCAAACTCTGCTTTCCTCAATTCAAACTGAAGAGTGACTCAGTTCGAATTGAGGAAAGCGGGCATGCCCATGCACTTATTTGAATTCCAATTGATGACAATCAATTCAAATTCACATGTAAGTATAGACATAGCCTAAGAGAACAGATGCCTGATTGTTTAAATTACTACATTGAAAGTGTTCTTACAATTGGACACAGTTAACTTAACATTTTGAGAAACATAAGAGTAAAAATATATGTTCCAGTGTTTTCAAAGATAGATTTGTCTTCAGGATTCCTGTGGACAGTCTGATCCACTGCCCACTTGCAGCTCTCTGGTTCTTGTCCATGAATGTAAAAAACTGCATTATAAATGAAGGGTGAGATCCTGGCTTCAGTGAAGTCAGTTGACTTCAGTGATGATAGGACTTCACACCAAGGGACTGATTCTCCTGTTACATGGATGTTAGTCAAGAATTGTTTTACTGTAGACAGAAGAATTACACTATTGTAAATTATTAATAAAAATCAAAATCAGACTCATCTCTAGGAAGTATAGCTTCACTTCACTGCCATGCTAGCCACTTTTTACATACATTGTGGGGGAACTTGCCCTTGGTCTTTCCTGCTATTTCCTGGCTTCTTGAACTTCTGTTTCTGAGGTCACATGCGAGAGCTTTATTTGTCACACTATTGCTTCTCTCTTTCAGTGCTAGAAGAGATAGAGACAAATATCTGCTATGCCTGGGTATACTTGGCTACTATTGGGGCTGTATTTGCGGGATGACTCCAGGGTTGTAGGTGGTAGTATGGGGTTAGTAATACAATTTTTTTTGCAGTTTCTGAAGTACATGGACATTTCTCAGTTCCTGGCTATGAGCACAGCTTGAAGACAGATTTACCATGACATACAGTCATAGAAATGTAAGATTATCAAGCATCTTGAAAGGACAACTAGTCCAGCCACTTGCTCTAAAGCAGGGCCAAGGACAGACCATTCCTGGCAAATGTTTGCCCAGCCTGTTCTTAAAAATTTCCAGTGATGATGATTCCATCACATCCCTGGAGAGTCTGTTCCAGTGCCTAACTATCCTTATAGTTAGAAAGTTTTTCCAACTATCTAACCTAAATGTCCCTTGCTCCAGAGTAATTACTTCTTATCCCATCTTCAGTGTACATAGGAAACTGTTGAGCAGTCTCTTTATAACAGCTCCTAACATAGCTGTTATAAGGTGCTCCTAGGTTTTTGTTGTTGTTATTGTTGTGGTTTTTTTTTTTTTTTGTGAAGACTAAGCATGCCCAGATCTTTTAACCTTTTTTTGGTAGGTCAAATTTTCTAAATACCTTCAGCTTGTTTGTTGCTCTTCTTTAGACTCTCTCTTATTTACCCACTGTAGGTGCTAGTAAGTGCGTGAGGTGTCTGGCCCACCGGGCAAGCGTCCCTGGGGGGCCGTTGGGGAGTTATCGTCTCAAGTATCCCAGCTGGCCCATCTCCTCCCTGGGGGATGGGCAGCAGGTAGTTGATTCCTACCCTGTGAGGGGGCATAACTGTCAGCTAGAGGTTGGGTCGGTCAGTTCACCCAGAGTCCGGTGCCCCTAGGGGGCATACAATCCACAAGTCACAATATAGTTGGGGTTACATGGGGGGAGGGTAGAGTTGAGGTTGATGTCTCAGGAGAAAAAGGGGAGAGGAGGGGGTAGGACACAGGGCCACCCTACTCCACTGTGTCCCAGCCCAGGGCCCTAATAGCAGCCTGGCCTTGGTACCAAGGGGTCAGTGGGGATCCAGCTGCAACACGCTGACCCCGATCGGGGGATGTGGAACTCCCCTGGGCTACTACTCCCCTCCTCTACCCGGAGTACCTGGCCTGGTGCAGCTTCCACATCCTCAGGGTATTCGCTGAATGGTACCAAGTAGAAGTCCTCCAGAGCATCCACCGTGGGCAGGTCTGCAAGTCCCAGGCTGATGTCCATCTCCTCAGGGGGTAGCTCAGGTAGTGTCACCGGGTCCAAGACACAGGGAAGCTCCCCCGGGGGTGCTCCGTCCATGGGCTCCACCTCTGGTGGGGCCAGGGGCAGTTCCTCCAGGTCCTCCCTGATAGGCTCCAGGGTCCCTTTTCTGGAGTCCGGAGCTTCCCAGGCATCGGGGGGGGGGGGGCGCGGCTCCTGTTGGGCCCACTGTCTGTCCACTGCAAGGGGGGGATCCTCCCACGGGGTGCCCACCATGGGAGGCCCCAGCCAGCCCTCTCAGCACAGGGCTGGCGACCGGTGGCTAGGCCTAACCCTCCTCTGCCAGGGCAAGGGCTGGTTCTGAGGAACCTGGAGGGAGACATCTTTTCCCTCTGGTAGCCAGGGCTGAACTGAGCTCACTGGCTCTGGTTTTATACTTCCTGTCCCGCCCCCGGCCCTCTGATGTGAGTGACAGCTCCTTGGTGGCCATTTTGCGGCCTCTGGAGGTGGCCATCTTGTAGCCTCTTTACACCCACATTTTTGTCAAGTTGTGCTGCACAGAACTGACAGCATTACTCCATCTTAAGTCTGGTCTACACTACAGATCTATACTGTTTAATTATGTCACTCAGGGGTGTGAAAAATTCACGTGCCTGAGCACTACTGTCTAGCCAGGTATTCCCCATTTTGTCATTATGAATTAGCATTTTTCTTCCTAGGTGCAGTACTATGCACTTGTCTTTATTGTAGTTCACTGTGCTGATTTCAGACCACTACGCTATTTTGTTAAGGCCATCCTCACTTTTAATTCTTTCCTGTGAAGTGCTAATATTCCATCCCAGCTTGGTGTCCTCTCCAAACTACATAAGCATATTCTTTGTTCTTTTATATTGGATTGTCCCAAACCCAGGAGAGACCTCTCAGGAACCTCAGTAGATACATCCTCCAAATTTGACAGTGAACAATTTATTTCATTCTTGTCATTGATATCAACCACCCATCAATGGCTAATAGCAGCCAACTCCATGTTTAAAACAAAGATGAACTACTGGATGCAACATATTCAGAATTCCTGGATGATTTTTCAGTCTTGCTGAAAATATGCTCTGGGTCATCAGGAATTTCTGATACTAGACTCAATTGAGCGTCTGTTAATATCAATGGGAGTTTCCTTCATTAACTTCAAGGTGAGTAGGAGAGATACATGGTGTTTGATACACATTTACAATAAGAGAAAGGCTTAATAAATATGTAACCAGGTCTCTACTTTGTCTTCTGGTTTGATTTCATGTTATTATCTTTGAATCTGTTAATATCATTGATCTGATTTTTAGAGGTGCTGGGCCCGTACAGCTCCAGTTGTTCTTCATGGTAGTTTCTGGTTAGTAACTTTGAAGATCAACCATATATATGCAAGATTAGTTTGATGAAGTGGAAAATGTCTGTAACTAAAATGTCATCAAACATTACACAAACAACAAAATGCCCTCCCAAAACACTCATTAGTTGTGCCCCATAAAATGGGAAGGTTGTTTATCCTAAATAGACTGACAAAATACCTTATTGAATTCTTTGCACATATCCTATTATCATAAGAAAAGAAAAATCAATCTTTTTATTTTTTTAAACAACTCAAAAACCAAACAGCATGCTGTGTTTCTGTAACAATGAAATCTGGAGATTCAAGAGAAAGAATGAGGCAGGACTTTAAACCTTTTTTTCCACTTTTCTTAAGCCACCTTGTTGATTATTTCAGGCTAGATCTCCATTATAATCCAGCCAAGAGGAAAAAAGAAAAAAATGCATTTTCTTTTCAACAACACTCTCCATGACCAATAATATCACTGCCTGCAGTTTTCTTTAGTAATTTTGCTTTCTTCTGTTTACCGTATGGAACATCAATTCAGGCCTGAAATATTAAAGTGATGTGACTCAGTCAGCCAAAGAACTTTGTTCTGTTTTCATGGTCACTTATACACAGAGATACAATAAGTGGATTTACTATTTGTGTTCCTTGTCATTTTTTTTTAAAGAAGAATGCACTGTTTGTGGTTTAATAACTTAAAAGCCTCAGAATGAATACTTGAAAAATCTTGCAGTAGTTTTCTTAGAGAACTGCTAAAAAGGTGCATTTAAGACCAAACCTTTTTGGAAAGCCAAAATGTTACTAGTTCTATTTGGGGCTGTGTTGATAACATCCTTCTGGTTGTCCCTCAGATAATCCAGTTTCAGTTTTCTTTCTTGATGTTCCATTTCAGTCTATTTGATATTGCTACATGTCTTAGTTTGAGCAAAATTTTGTTTCAATATTTTGATTATGTATGGAATGATAGCAAGAAAAATTCAGATAAATATTTAGGCAACTTCTACATTGAAAAGCAAACTATTATTTAGTTATAAAATGAAGGGCACAGTTTCCCAAAAGGATAAGCCTGAAATCAGCCTTCTAAATTCATATTTAGGGATATAAATAATGCTCTGATTTTGCCATCAGGTTTTCATAGGTACAGAGAAATCTACTTGAGTGGAACTTACTGCAGGATCAAAAACTAAGTAATTTGGAACCTGCTGGCTGGTCAGAACTTCCAAAAATCAGGAACTTCATTTAAAATCCTAAATAAGGATTTAGTAGGCTAACTCTTGGCATCTTTCTTTGAAAATCTTGTCCAAAATACGTGGGGAAGAAGTTTATTAACATTAGGTTAGGGATGACAATATTTGTAAGGTAATTAAAATTCCAGTGTTTGCAGGTTTTCTTTAATTAAATGAAATTGAGAAAAGTATTTTAAATCCTCCCTCTCCCCTTGGTTGAGAATGCAATGATCTGTGCTGTCTCTTTGAGAAGTCTGTTTGAATGCACATCCAAGTTCCATGCCCTCCATTAGCTACTAAACCTGTTAACAGCAATAGCTTAAAGCCCTACACAGTTTTCTGACTCTCTTGCTCTATCCCAACTTGATATCTTAGCTCCACTGTGCCACCTTATGTACTGGAAACTGGGAGAAAGAGCCACTCAAGAGGTCTGGATTCAATTTCCATTCCTTCCAGCATAATGTTGGCAAGACTGCACCTCATCTGTATACTGAGGTTCTTGTCTTCACTAAACTGCTCCATTGGTATTGTAGCCTTCCATTTGGTGTCATGTATTGAATGGATCTGGTAAGGACATGCTCAGATGATTGCCAAGACCCCCTTCTCCTGTCAACTCCAGTACTCCATTGCAAAGAGAAGCTTAAGCGACGTCAATGGGAGAGCATCGCCCATCAGTATAGCGTAATGAAGACAGCACAGCTATTTGATACAAGGTACATAACTTAGTCATGTTAATTACATAATGTAAGTTGTGTACCTTGTGTTGACAGACCCACATAGTGAAGACAAGCCCTGAGGATTGTAACACTTTCATGTGCAGCCTTAATTCTATCCTCATGGCCATATATATTACAATTAATGTTTTCATAATGTTATTGTGTACTATTTTTCCCATTTTATCTGCTTAGATAGTTTTGTAATTTTTAAGACTGCCTACTCTGTGTTTGTTTGTGTGTGTATGGTTATGCTTGGAGGTTAGGTGGCTCTCGGTAAGCCTGTCTTTAGTCTATATTCAATCTGAAATAACAACAATCTTTAATTTAAACTATACAAAAGAACAATTAAATGCCCCCTTGTTTAGTGATAGATGAAAAAATGAAAATCCTTGCCCATAGACTAGACTAAATTCAAACACGAATGTTGGGGATTAATTTGTGTATCTGTGTGTTCCTGTTTGTCAAAAGCAGCTAAAAAGTGGGCAAAAATCAGCAAGAAAAGCACTTGTAATATTGCTCCAAAAAGAAACTTGAGAACAAGCTTTTATGACAGTGTGCTGGTTAGAAAGGCAGACTTGGAATTGTGAGCAAGACAACTGCCTTCTATTATTTGATCTTACCAAATTCAGAGAAATGGAACATTGTGTGCATTCTTTATAAATAAACGGGAATACAATAAAAAATAACCCAACAATTCATCTTTATTAATTTCTCCTGGTAACAGAAATAAACCCACAAGAAGTCCAAATATTGGCAAGCTGTTTGGATCAAAATGGGTAACTCCCTCCTTTTCTCTCTCTCATCTTCTGTTTTATACATGTATATACGTATATAAAAATGTGCCCATGGGGACAGAATCTATCCTATTTACCTACATACTCCTGCAGAGAAAACTCTGGTGTAGTAGCATTTTATCAGGTTTACTTTTCTTTTTAGTTTACTGTTTCTCCATCTCCAAATAAAAATAATTTGCTATGCCAGTAGACAGTCTATAAACTTTTAACAAGATTTATCCATGCAGATGGGAGCAGAAAAAGCAGTAGTAGGAATGGAAGGGAAGAGCTGAAAAACAAAGTACAAAGACACACAGAGAGAAAAATTAAAGCTAATTGTTTCCCATTTCTTGATACATTTTTCTGATAAAGTCCTTAGCAACATGGTGCTGACATTCACAATAGAGTTAATTGCTTTCAGAGGACTATTTTACCTCTAAATTATTACTTTGATGCTTTGGCATTTTACCATTTATGTTTTATTCCTTTCAAGAACAAGAAAAATACAAAAGAGATGCATACTGTCAGTAAAATAACCTGGAGCAAGGATCCTAAATTTTTACTCAACTAACTGTTCAACAGAACTATCTTTGTTTCAGAAAAAAAGTATTATAGGGGCCTGATTCTCTTCACAATTAACCTTTTACACTCAGGTATCTTTATTCAGTATAGTTACTCCTGATTTACACTGATGTAAGAAACAGGAAATCAGGCCCCACTTTTTCAAAACCAATCTCTAATTTTGCATCCTCAGTCAACTGCTGGCAAAAATGAACTAAATTAGACATCTGATTATCTGATTAGTTCTACGGTTCTGTTATTTGTACATGATGTTAATTGTGCTAATAATTGTTCTCCCAAAAGTTTTTGGGAGTGAAAAAGGTTCATATGTTTTAAAATTTGTCCCAAATATATGGTATAAAATTTGGTCCTAACACACAACCTAAAATTTACAAGTTGGGTTATATACCTTAGATTTTTAGGTACCTTTTGTTTTACTTGGAGGTTGTTATTCTCAGCTATTGTTTCTTGGCATTAAGTCACAATCAGCTGTCCTGAAAACAATTAAAATATAAGTAAATGCCAAATGGAGCATTTGCAAAGCACTGTTTTTTAAAAAACAGCAAGAGAAAACTCAAGTGACATGTTAGTAGTACTGTACATGGAAGCATATATGCATTGCACATTGTCCCAGATGTTACATTATGCATATTTTTAGTGACTAAAATTAGTCCTGTTGCCACATCATTAGCTACAGCACGAGTTACTTTAAGCAATTATCCCCTCTGCCCCCAATGTGAAGGTTTACACCTACTTTAATCTGTGAGCGTTCAGCCTCCACGATTGACTTCTGAAGAGAGGTTATCAATAGATAGGGAATCCTGCAGTGCACAGCAGACTGCACAGTGCTTTTTCTACAATAATTGCTTTTATTAGCTACTCAAACACTACACATACTGCAAATTGGTAAAGTAGAGAGAGCTCAATGCAGAATGCACAGTATGTGCATTACTCACACCATGCCTTGCAGAAGAACCCACAGTGGGAGTCCTCATCCTGGTTGTCATCTTCATGATCACAACCACAAGTGGTCGTCATCCTGGCATCTTCTCCCACACAGCATGTAGGCTGGGATACAGCTTTTTTAATGTGTTATGCTGACACCCACTGGGGTTCATACATATTTATGAAGCTCTTAACTCCTTTTCATTATTTGAACTTCCACGCGCATTACATCTGGTGTGTCCTTATTTATCATAGACTAACTCATTAGTTCCCCTTATACTCATTAACATTTACATCATTTTATCACCATGGTAGCAGGTGGTTCTACCTTAAGGAAGTTTCTAACCTTTCATTTTGGCTATCAAGAGTCATCTTCCAGGATGTACTGATTTCTGGTGAAAATTATTATCCAAACTCAGCAGTTATTTTAAAAACATCAGCATATCACAAACACAGACATAAGCTCAGCAGGTTTATTAACAACTTACTTGTGCTAATTATCTCTATAGGATACTTAATTTATACTAAAGCCTAATTTGGCTAATCTAAATATTTTAATACCTGAGCCAGTAGTCTCTGTTTTACAACATTAATTAATACTCATGTGTCTCAAATCTGGATCCCTGATATCTTTTATCCTTGGCTATAGTTAGTAACCTTTGTTGAGCATTTACCTTGTATTTTTTTTTTTTTTTTTGCTTTACTAGACTAACATGGCTGCCCCTTTGAAACAGTCCAGAATGTTCTGGATTATCTCCCAGGGGTCAGACTTGGCTTGCCCTGAGTGTCCACACATGGAAGAAGGGTGGTTCTCATCCTGCAAAATGAGATACTTGGGATGCAGGCAGACCTGATACCATGCATGCCAAAGCCCGCAGAGCTCAGCTAAATGCTGACTAATGCATAACCAGAAACCAGTCTGGCTCATATATGTGTTATTGTTGTTAAAATAGATATTAGGTTTATGTGAATGTATTTAGGAAATGCTTGTTAGTTGCTGCACCCATTAAACTCATTTATAATTGCCATACCCCATGTCATAAAATAATGTTTAAATGTTTGCTGTGTAACTGTGTTTGTTCTGAAACTGTAAACCACCACGCAGGAGAGAAACATTATCAAGAGAGAAATATTAGGCTATCATAGGAGGTGTTGTCTCCTGTCCAATAAAAGAAGGTCCATAGATACCAGACAAACCATTGTAAAGCCTCAAAGATCAAAAGACTTTATTGATTTCCCCCCATCACATCTAACACGAGGAGACACACATGAACTCTGGGGGAGAGGAAAAAAAAATCTCTGACAAGAAGAAACTGTAGCTTTATGCTGCTTGTACTCTGAGGGGCAAGGATTATTAAACATAAGAAAAATATCCTCAGTGCTTAGCCTGGTTAGTCCTAGAGGATGGATAGAGTTTGCTTATTATAGAAGTTTTCTTTTTTTAAACCATCTTTTGGGATGGATTATAGGATTATGACTCATTTGTGTGTGAGTGTTTATCTTATTTAATCTTGTTTAGTAAAACAAACAAGCAGTCCTGTGGCCCTTAAAGACTAATAAATTTATTTACCGCATGAGCTTTCATGGGAGAAAATCCCACTCCAGACTACTTGACACCCGCATCAGAGGGCACTTGGTGGAGGGAGGGGAAGAGAGGGGAAGTTATGTCAGCACAATACCAATTTCCCCAGTTATGCAAATAAATGAAAAGTGGGAGGATTCTTGATTTGACTGAGAGTTCTGTATAAATTGTTCCATGATGCGTGTTCACTAGTGACCACCAAATACTCTTGCATAATTTCTTTCACTAAATTCATCTTCATATTAGGAAAAATGGAACTTTTCATTTTCCCCAGCAATTTCCAAGTCATCTTTTTCTCCCAGCTTTAGTTCCATCTAAATGAAGAGAGCTGTTGGAGGGCTTCTTCTCCATTCCAGTCTGGTTTGAAGTGGTTTCTCAGAAACTACACAGCTAATTACCGGTAAATCCTTTAATATAAGATCCACCCATCTAGTTCTGCGTGTTCCAACTGTATTCTTACCATCAGCTTCTATGTTTAACGCCATGTTTCCTATATAGTCTTCTGATCTCCTTTTCACATGATAAAACCTTCTAAGCCTGTAGGGCCTCGGCTTTTCTATAATTGATAATGTCTTCACACTACCCCTAATTTTTTCTTTCCAAACATGAGCCATCCTTGTAACTCCATGCATTCCTCTTAACATTTTAGTTTCCACTGCATTCAAGATCTGCTCCTAATTTTCTTCAGCACCTAGCATTCAGAGGCATAAAAGAGTAAAGGCCTAAGTATTATCTCATAGATTGCACTCTTTAGTTTGATAGACGTCCTTTTTCCCAGGTATCTATGCTCACTTCTGTCCACCTTTCATTTTCTGCTCATAAATTCATCAAGTTCAGCATTACCCCTATTAGTGAACCTAGATACCTGAACTTCTGTACCTTTTGTAGTGGCTGGCAGCTGCAGATTTGCAGTATCATTGCCCTCGTCTATGGTCTCATCCAATCTACAGACCATATCCTTTGCTTTATTTCTGCTCATGTTCATGCTATTTCTTTCAAGTGTGCAACTAAATCTCTGTAATATTCCACTTTCTCTCCTCTGCAGGAATTACGTCACCTGCAAAAAGAACAGTCACCAGGGTGCTACTTTCTGTATGTTTTCTATAAGTCCATCAAGCACCAATATGAGGAAAAATGGGACTTGGTGCTGAATCCCAGTGTTCTCTGTCTCTTACTGGAAACTATTCAGTTTCTCCGTGAGGTCTTCTTACTTTGATTATACATTTGATATTATAACTTCTCTCAGGCCTGGACAACACCCAGACTGCTGAGTGAATTGTATATGCTTCAGTGGGAAGTTAGTCCATTCACTTTTTAAAACTGTCTAAAAGATTTTTCTGATTTTTTGACTGTGCATGAATTGATAAAACGTGCTCTCCATTTGAATGAATGGAATAAATACATAATTCTTCAGTATTCCATTACAATGCATTATATTTTGTGTGATGCCCTCTATGCAATGTTAAACCTTCCATTTATAAGGGTTTCTAAAAGTAGCTGCAGGAACAGGCAGCCAGAGGAGCATGTTTCAATCAACTGGCCACAAATCCAACGTTATAGTTCTGGGCCTCCAGGGGAATATCGCTGTATGTTCAGTAGATCCTCCGGATTGATGCTTCAGTTGATTGATCCTCCATGTTCAGGTAGTCCTAGGAGTTACAGTTCTTGGGAGTTTGGGATATCTTTATATGAGGAGACTGTTCCTCCTAGTTGTTTTTATTTGGGGAGACCCAGAAAGGGGGAAAAGTATGTATTTTTTCTCCCTTCATGCCCTCTTTATGCAGGTTTTCGAAGTCTGACAGAGAGAGATCTATTAGAGTATACAATAGCTTTCCAATGGAAAGACCCTCCCCCCCAAAAAAAACAAAGTGAAAGAAAATATACTGCAGGTCTACTTTTGTGTTGTCAAGGAATTAAACTAAATGAATGGTCTTCAAGCTCCTTCTTTCTGTGGCCACTGAGAGACGAGAGTCTCTTATGGATTTCTACCCTCCAGGCCCTTTGTGTAGTGCTCAAAAGTTTTTATTATGTGGATCACCAGGAATAGCTCTAGAAACCTGTATTTGTCTACAGACCTAGAAACCTAATTCAAAGACCGCTGAAGTCAATGGAAGATCTTCCCAGAGGCTTCAGAAAGCTTGGATCAGGCTCATGGCATAGGATCCTTAATATTAGATGATCTATTAGTTCTTTTCCATCTTCAGCACTGGATTCCATTAACAGTTGCCCCAAAACCAGATGCCTCCATTTCTGATAGTCAAAATACCTACCTCATTTCGCACATATGGCCAGCTTCTCAGCTGATGTAAACTGGTGTAAAGCACTTATGCTGATTTCCATACACCAGCTAAGGATCTGATTCTAAGGTTTTTTTAGTACTTTGTCAAAAGAGGAAAGGACAATAATACGTACTTCTATTTTTTTTTTTTTTACTTGCAGTAATAGATTTAGGTGTTATATTTGGAAAGCCTCATTGTTCCTGTTCTGGAAAGAAATCCAATAAATCTACCAAGATCAAAACTTAGCAGTTCAATAAGAATTTATATCAGGATGTTCTTAGTCAGCCATGCCTGGATTCTAAAATAATTCTTATGCTACCTTGTTATTTTTAAAATGTTATGAGCCATTGGTTTCCCTTCAAGAATTATTAAAGATCAATAACTCCAGTGGATGATATATTTTATTACTTTTAAAGACATTTATTTTGAACAATACTGCTTAGGTTTCAGAATTTGTATTTATGTACTATAAAATAATAATAATAATAATAATAATAATAATAATAATAATAATAATAAT
>ML682013.1:4007160-4066651 GCA_007922195.1 Podocnemis expansa | reverse complement strand
ATAATAATAATAATAATAATAATAATAATAATAATAATAATAATAATGCTGAATTTTTCTCTGGTGCTGTTTTCCCCATTTTATGAAAAACAACATACAATGACCTCAAATGTGTCATTAACCAGAAGTTACATTAAAATGTCATCTACCGTATGCATCATATGAGTCATAACTTGTTTCATTATAACTATGCATTTTTAAGCTTCTTTGTCATTGCCTATGTAATTGGGAAAGTTTTCTTTGATTTTATCACAGTGGATATTTTATAAATGTCAAGTTCTGAGCCTTAAATTTTTATTCATGCAACCCTCCATTACTGGCCAGACTATTTGTATCTTTTTTCTTCATCTGTAAAAGGAGGCTGTTACTCTTTTTCACAAATTTCTTTCAGTTTAGTCTACATAGAGTATAAATTCTTCAAGGTAGAAAATTGGGATCATCTCAAAATGTATTTCAGTGGCCCTCTAAACTCAAATAGGACCTCAAGGTGCCACTGACTAAGTAAAATCTATTCATTCCTATCTGAATATTGGTGACATCATAGCAGAATTTTCAGCAACCTACTCAATCCATTGTTAGCTTTGAACACTCAGCATCTGACCTCCTCATGATTTGCTGAACATTATCTGTCACTTCCTTTCTAGCAATCCCTTCTTATGCTGGCCTGCCACCATTTCTTCCATGTTAACGTTCTCAAGATTATTTCCATCTGTACACCTGATGTGCTTGTTGATTTGTAAGACCAGGCTCTGCTTCTGTCCAGTAATATCTCTAACATAAGCATTTGGTTTTTTTCTGTCTAGATGATACACAAAATTCTTAGACAGCACAACATTCCAAAGACTTTATTCCCCTTCCTTCCCCCACCCCATCAATTTCCCTGGATTCACACCCATAAATTAGTACAGAAAAATAAGCAGTTCACCAATGGTCCCTTCATACATTTTGAAATGCCACAGTTTTTCCAAACTTTTGTAAGGAAGGACCTGGATTAGTAAACTAGTTTTATCCCCCCCTCAACCCATTGCTTTGGAACACCTTTTTGTTTGGATGTCTATCCCAGGAAATTGAATTACTTTGCCACCTCTACATTTTATTGTTGATCCAGATAACCACTCGCATCCCTTTGTTGATCATGTCAATATGCATAACTTTTGTTTTTCCTTTATTCACCAGTGTTCCATAGTCCTCACTAACAGTTTAACAAACTCCAGCATTCATTGCATTGCATTGGTGAGTGTAGCAGAATGTTTTATTTGTAGCAAATCTGAAGCTGTCTTAAGAAGTGTCCACCAGTGGAAACTCTAGCTTCATCCACTTCATCAAAACCTTTCAGGACTTGTCTCCTAATCAAGCATGTGGTGCTGCTGATGATATGAAATGCTGATGGAGAGATTACTGTGTTGATCTTTATCTGCATCACAGCTTACAATACAGGACGACAGAAAAGACAGTATGTAACCTGAACCATCACTCTTGCAGAAGGAAGAGAGGTGTGCTATTATGAAAATCAAGCTTTGGAAAGCACAAAAGTTGGTTAATGTGCTAGCAGTATTGTTAAAAGTGACTGTTGACCAAAGTATTGTTCTTATGTGGAAAATTTGCAACAATCCGTGGATAACTGGAAATTAGCCAAATGCTTGGACAAAGGGAATCTTTCTGCCCTTACTAAAATAAGGAGTCATAACAGAATATAGTAACACCTGGATTATCTCCCTGATTATTCTATTTATGTAATCCTGGATCACATGAACCAAAATGATAGAAGCAGAATTACCAGACCAACCAACTGGTTTCAGAGAGGCATGTGTGAGCAAATTGCACACACCTGACACAGCATTGAAAAATGCAGGGTGTATATTCACTCACTGATCATGTGTTTCAATGACTATTTAAAAGTGATATGCAACATGACTGTTTTTGGAGGCTATTGGTGGACATGTGGATTCTGAAGCATCTCACTGAACTCATTGCTAGTCTCTATGTTAACAAAGAGATCACAGTGTGAACAGCAGCAGACAACAGAGAGAGGTTTGCCATTGGGCATCTGTGACCCAAAACAGATGTACAGGTGCTGTTTCAATACAAATAATAAATAATATTAATGAAATAACATGAATATTGTTTTTCATAAATTTAGCTGGTGGGTTTTCTGCAGTCATAACAATTACTAATTAGTTTTCTGATCAAAATTGTTCAGCAAATCATTTTTATTAATATAATTAAACTAGTAATTTTCTGAAAAAATATTGCCACTTAGTCAATTATATGATATTCAGATCTTGCTGTTTGAATTTTTTGACTGGACACCTAAATCACAGTATATTTCTTCTGTTGGCTTAACCTGTTTACACTGCTGCTATTTCCAGCCCAAAAATATTTCATTTATTCACAAAATATATTTAATTCCATTATGAAACAAATCTCTGCAATAACGCTAAAATGCACTGTTCATTAGCATTCAGCAAATTTTCAGGCACACAGATGTTCACAAGCTGTAAATAAAATTAGCGGCATGAACAGGCTAAACTAAAATCCAGTTTCTAATTTGGGACTTGGTTTGCAAACAGCTTTTTAACCTACTTGGCTAGCTCTGTCTGATAGTATTTCAAAAGAAACTCTGAACTAGAGTATGCAGAGCACTTTTAAAGATGTTCTTTCCTGAACAATTAAACCATTTCTTACTTGGTTTGTCTGACCTACATCCTAATACAAGCACACTGCTTGTCACATAATGATAACTGGTATAGAATACATACAAGATTCTGTATGTCCACAAATAGTGGATATTTGAAATTTTGTTGCATATACTAGTGATGCTGTTAAAAAAATGGCCATAGCCTGTTTCATGGCTGGAGGTTAAAAGAGACATAGAAATCATACCTTTTATTGTCAACGTCTGTATGTGAGTTAGCTGGATTTATTTCTGTGTTCAAGGGCAGTATATTAGGCATTATGTTGAACTTGAAAAGACCAAAGACCAAACAATCAATAGAGACTGATTAATAGGAGTGACAGCAATCGAGAGAAAGATAATCCCCTGAAATCCTTTTAGTCTTTTAAGATATATGGAAACAGCTCTGCAAGCAAAATCCTGATCTTCATTCCTTTGTTCTCTGTCCCTTTGTAGAATGTCACTGAATTAGTGAGTTCATAGTTTTCACTACATGATCATTTCAAATTCCAGTCCTAAGTTTTACCATTATCTGCCATGGCTGCAGCTGTAAAAAATAAAAACTAAATGTAGTGTATGTAAGTTTAGTGAAAGCCACACTTCACTAATCCTATAACAATTTTATTCTTACTCTTTTGAAAATCAAGAGGTAATGAGTTCTAGTAGCTAGTGAACAGAACTGGAAGGAGGGTTATACTGGATTGTAGTTCTATTTGATACACTGATTCACTTTTCAAATTTTGGAAAGTCACTTAGTCCTGGCCTCCTTGTGCCTGAATCAAACAAACAAACAAACAAACAAACAAACAAACAAACAAACAAAAACCCTTGAAACTTCCCTGAAACCAGATGCTGAATTTGAAATGAATATACGAGGTAAGCATATTGAAACACAATCCTGTGTGCCCTATTATAGTGGTGTCTAATGTAATTGTTTTATAGTATCCTTTAATATGAATGATGCAGAGTGGGAAGGGAGAAAGGGTACAGTCCCCCCCCCCCCCGATCAGTTTCCAAACAACTTAAGATGTAGAGGACATTTTATATTAATTTGTCCAGAAGAGTAAAGACTTACATTTAACGTTCGACCTTGCTGATATGCATTGCCTGATCACTGCTGAAATCCAGGCATGTACTCTTCTGTATACCAGAGGCAGAGGTTTGTTTGTATTCACACAGAGAGGGAGGGAAAGGGAGAAGGACACAGCCTAGTTATTTTGCCTTCTTCCTTCTGATCATTGCATACATTAATTGGATTTTTTAATTTAAAAAAAATGGTTTTCTGCCAACTCATAAAAATATTTTTTGTGCAATGCAAAACAGGCCATTTCTTAATTGTGCACCTAGGGAGTGAGAAAATTCAAAAGAGGACTGAGCCTTTCAAGAAAGGGCATTTTTATTTTTGACCTCTAGCATGTGAAGAGTAGGTTCCTTTTAAAAAGAGATTGCATTATCTACTGGAGCTGCAGGCATCAATAACATATTCAGCAACAAATTATTCAGGTTTTGATTATCTATTTCCTTTGGTTTAGCAAAAGTTCTTGTCTGCTTTTGCCCTGCAATGGCAGATGAGTGGTTTTGGAATACTGTATTTGCAGTTCCTATTGATGCTAAGTGAATTCTCCCTGCTTTTCTTTGTCCTTTAATGCCACCCAGGCACTTTCAATGAATGTGCCACTTTCTCAAAGCTAATGATACCTCACTGTAGATATTTCCATCCCTCTTCCTGGGAGCTGGCAGAATGTACGAACTAGAGAGATTTATTATCAGTAGGGCAAATAGTGGTTTGGTCTTGCTACAGCCAAGAAAGTAAGTTAGTTACAGTGTGGGTTGCTTTGTTTATTATCTTATTACTCATCTTTTACTTTTGAAAGAAGCAAAAAAATGAAAGTAAATGGAACTGAATTCCTGTATAAGGAGTTGTGGATGCATTGGAAGTAAGAAACCACTTAACCCATGGTATTTTAAAAAGTCAACATGGGCACAAGCAGGCTGCTGCATGACCCAGGTTCTTACCTAAGTTCTTAGAGCACTCTGGAAAATGAGTCTTAAGTGTGACTAAGGAGCTTAAATTCTCATTTGGGATTTTGAAAAAAAGCGCATAGAGGCCCCCAAATTTTAAATCAGATGGTGCTGATTAGGCTGTGTCAGGGTTATGACTCACCTGGGATGCCTTATCTGAAAGATATTCCCTAGTTGAAACAGGAATTAATACAGGGAAATCCTATGACCTGTGCTGTGTGGGAGGTCAAACCAGATGACTGTAATTAAGCCTGTATTAAAGCTCCTGGGGATCTGGGACTGTGCACTTCCCCCTGCCTTCACTGTGGCAGCTGCACCCAGTTATGGCAAGCCAGCACTTGGTGCTGAGGCCCAGCAGACTGGTCAGCCATGGGGGCTGCAGTGGGAGGTAGGGAAGACAAACTGTTGCTTGGGAGGTCTGGAGATGGGCCCCAGTAGATGGGTCAGCCAAAGGGAGGGCTAGGCTGGGCTGGGCCTGGCCAGTGACCGGTGATGTACCATACACTGATGCGACTCTGGCCAGCTGAGACCCAATTTATTTTGGTGGGGCAGTGCATGGCAGGGCCCTCCCTTAACCTGGGACCCATGGGTGCAGCCCCTAAAGCCCATGTGTTAATCTGGCCCTGCTCATAATCATCCATTTTGGACTTAAGATCTTGGAATCAGTAGCTCAGCAGGCACAGATTTTACTACTGAGATACAGTCCGTGCATGGTATGTACTTATTCAGAAAGCCATAATGCATCTCAGTGAGGAGCTGGGAGTGGAAGCATACAGGAGCCTCATTTTAGAGGCTATCAGGTTCACCACAGCTCTGGACATGTGTGCCACCAGCTTCTTTAAGATCAGTTGACACCCCTGCCATAACTGCTTCTCACTGCTTAAATCAGAGGTTCTCAACATGTGGTCCATAAGCCAAAAGTGGCCAGTTGAGTCTTTCAGAGTGGCCCTCCAGTCCTCTCCTGCTGTCTGCAGAAGGGCACCACTTTCTATGGATCTAGGGGGAATGCATTGCTCTTGGGTCACAAGACCAATGCAGGCTCCTTGCTACAGCAAGGGGATGGGAGATCCACACTTCCCTCTTGCTGGCCATAGCAGGGAGCATAGCAAAGCTCTCCACCTGGGTGCTGGAGTCCCTGCTGGAATCAGAGGGAAAGAAGCTCTGATACCCTGTCCTCTGGCTGAAGAAAGGAGCGACTCCCTGGGGACCCAGGTGGAGTGCACATCTGACTGCATTGGTTGAGGAGGGTAGGAGTCTGCTGGCAGAGACTGGTGAACTTTCAAGGTTGTAAAAATTGTACCTGGATCCAAAAAGGTTGGGAACCACTGGCTTAGGAGACTTCCTCATTGCCACGCATGGGAAGGCTATATAGTATATAATGTTTTCTCATATACAGATGGAGTCTATGGGAGGATTACTTAAGTTTCCACTAGTCACAGTGGCAGATGGAGACATTACTCTGTAGGAACCCAAGGTGAATATTGATGCTTACAGGAGTAAAGGTTGTGCATAAATTAAGTAATCATTTTTTGGTGATTTTTCAATATCTCCTCTCCTTTGTAATGCTGAAACAAATACTTCTGTTACGCTTTTTCACACAAAATTCAGGGTCATTCAAATGCCCCATGGGTAGTCCTATCCAATAACACCACTTTCTCACAGCATTGGAAGAATATGTGAGACTATCCCCTGCAGTACATGGTTGTTATCTGTTGATTGCACAATCCAGGCATGTCTTCTATGTTCAGTGAAGCCCAACTTCTCCTGCACTATTTGAGGTTGGATCTGACAAATTCAGTTTTGTTCTGGGTAAGTAAGGGTAGGTCTGCACTTTAGAGCTGAATTTGAATTGATTGTCATCAATTCAAATTTTGTTAAGTGCGTGGACACACTGGCTTTCCTCAATTCAAACTGAGGAACGCCTCAGTTTGAATTGATGAAAGCTGACTTTGAATTGGTCAAACCTTGTTTGACTTCGAAGTCAGGGTCAATTCGAACTGAGCAATTCAAAGTTACCCAATGTGGCCATGTCAATTTGAACTCACCATTAGTTTGAATTAACCACAGCTTGATTTTTCCCTATACAATAGAGCCCCCTACCTAATTCGAAATAGCAAGTCCTGTTCATGGACATGCCAATTCGAACTGGATTTTCTAGTGTGGCCATGTTAATTCAAATTGACTGAATTCAAAGTAATAATTATTAGTTCAAATTGACTATTTTGAATTCAGTAATTCAAATTGAAACTCTAAGTGTAGACATAGCCCAAGAGAAGCAACTTCTGTGTCCAGCAGCCAGACACACACAAGAACAATCAGGCATGACAGTGAAGTGAAATTTATTCTAATATTTGGTCTCCTTTCATCACTCTTACCTATTGTCCCCTCTGCAAAAACCTCAAAAAAGGGCAAAGCATCAATATCACAGTGCCCATTGACCCACCAGAATGGTTATAGTGAAGGCAATTGGCCTTCTCAGAATGGGATTCAGACTGCTGGCACATTACAATCAGGGCCATCGTGGGGCGGGGGGGGGGGGGGGGGGGAAAGGGGGGATCTCCCCTGGCTTCATGGTCCTGTGGGCATTATACTGTCCTGCTGTGTGTTGGGCAGCTCAGGGCCCACACTGCTGCCCCCCATGGCCATGCTGTCCCCTGCCCTCTCCCCACTGCTTTCAGCGTGGAGCCAAAGGTAGAAGGGAGAATGGGGAGGGAGCACAGAGCCAGCCTCTGCTCTGGGCTGGCTCACCCCATCCCCAGGACAGGGAACAGCCCGCCCAAGGGCAAAAGGGGCCAGTGCAGAGGCAGGGAAGGAGAGCAGAGTCCAACCCCCAGACTAGCCTGCTCCATCCCCAGCTCAGGGGAGGCACAGGAGTGTGGAGAGAACTTCTGGGCCAGCCTGCCCTCCCCAGTGCAGGGGGGCAGTTTGGGGGTGCCCCCCACAGGCAGATTGCCCTGGTCCCACACCTGCACCTGCCTAGAATGGCCCTGATTACAATATGCAACCAAAAGGACCACAATATGCCATACTACACTAAGACATGGAATACCCTGGCTGGAGGAGGCAGGTGTAAATGAATTTGTGACTTCATGAGGTAATGAGGCTAGGATTGGGAGATCTTGTAGTCGTGGAGATGGGAACGAGGTTCAGCATTCAGCTGGAATGAATTCCAGGGCCATCAGGGACAAGCTGATTGTTAATAATTCTGGAAGTAAGCAGAGAAAACAGATTGAATAACAGCATATTCTGCACCTTACCCACAAGGGTGAAATGGATTTCTCTTTCTTATCAGTGTGCTGTCTGGGGGGTGGGGAGTGGGGGAAAGGAGTCTGTCTGGCTCTAGTATTTCAGTCTGTTAATAAGGAAAAGGAAAGGTTGAGGAGTCACTTTGTAACAAGATAGTGGCTTTGCATACATCTAATCATGTTACTTTTTCTGTTCCTGTAGTATTGTTATATACTCTCTGTGCTCAGTCAAAGTCTCTGAAGACACCCACTTCAGAGCTTGTCTCATTAGCTCAGTTTTCAGTTCTGGATGTCACCAGCTTTAGGGCCAAGATACAGGTCATCACAGAAGCAGCCCTGCTTTCTTGGCTGCTGGGTACTACGGTGATGAATATCAATACTATTTGGTGGAACATAAGTTTAGCATTCACTGTCTTCTGCTGAGCACTGTGCTGTTTATTAATAATAGTGCTCATGCCCAGATACCTATTTCATCATCTATCCATAAGATTGGAACTGCCAAATCATCCTCAAAGTTCACATGCAAAGAATAATTATGGATGGTCTCATAGAGGAGCAAATGGGAGGAAGATGATAATGGAATCCATCGCTGGTCATTCTAAAAAAGAAAGATATCCTTTGTAGATTGATGGAATGAATGAATGAATGAATGGGACTTTGATGGGAGTTTTGCCTGAATTAAAACAAGCAAGGAGTTCTGTGGCACTTAAAGAATAACAAATGTATTTATTACATGAGTTTTTTGTGGGAGAAAATCCCACTTTGTGAGATGCTTTGAAGATGGGGGAACTTACAGACGTAAGCTTTTGGCACTTACAGCTTATGCTGAAGCTGGCTATCAGAAAAAAATGAAAAACTGGAGCAATGTTTGTTTACATGTCCATAGTATGACACTTTATGGGTTAAGGCCTGATGCTGAAACTTGCAAAAATTAAAGCGGGGTATCAAACACTTTGCTTGTTGTGGACTACACTGAGTAACATTCCTATAAGAATTTCTGGGTAATAAGACTGGCTCACTGCATACCATAAATGAACTACCACAAGGCCTTTACTCATGCCATCTTGTTTTAATATTTGTATAAGGGACATGTCTCCAACTAGGACATGACAATAAAGATACTCAGATAACTTTGTCATGACAATCCAAGCACTAAAATTGCATGACATTGAGAAAGCATTATCTGAGGACCTCTGAATTCTGGAACAATACTTCTAGAAATGGAGGTTCAAATCAAAATTTGGAAAAACAATAGTAAGCACATTTTAGCTTTGTAATAGAGTGTCAGAAACACAATGAGAATGGCACACAAGAAAGTGGCTTTCTGTAGTAAAAATACATGACATGATTACACTCTATCATATCTTGGAGTGAAACTTGACTGCATCCTGATCTTCCATGACCAATGTGAGAAGGTAGCTGAAAAGACAAAAACAAGAGTCAATATAATTCAAAGGAAGCAGGTGCAATCTGTGGTGCATTGGTATCAATGCAGTAAACAACTGCAATGGCTTTTGTATATTAGCTGAATATTCTGCACCAGCATGGAGTAGATGCAGACCCATAAAACATGTTGAAACCCAGCTGAATACCGTGACACAGTGCATCACAGGAATCCTTAACTGAACGATAACACCACAGCTACCTGATGTGTCTAAAATCTCTTTCTTGCTAATATGCCATATTGCTGCAACACTATGTGACTCTCAGTGGCCCAGGAGAACAGCTATCTTCCCATCCACCAACTCCTCAGCAAGGTCCCTCTCCCCAGTGTCTTCAGTCCCACAAGCCTTCCTATGAATATTCACTTAGCCTTTTGCAATCTGGTTATGATCAGAAGAATGCTTGGAAAGCAAACTGGGCTAAACAAGACTTTAAAAATGAGCATCTTGGCTATGTCTACACTGGAAGCTTAAGTTGACTTAACTAGGCTTTAGTCAACTTAAGCAACTCCATGGCCACATTTGGAGTTCATTAAGTCAACTTAAGTATTTGCTTAAGTCAGCTTAATAACTCTCACCCATAAAGTTGACTTTAAGAGTTAAGCTGACTTTATTAAGTTGACTTAACAAAATGTGGCCACTAAAGTCGTCTTAAAGTTGACTTAAGGCAGGAGAGCCATTTGAGTCAACTTCATAAAGTTGACTTAAGGCAGGGGACTCACTTAAAGTCGACTTTATTAAGTCACCTTTAAATGGGTGCCCTGGCTTAAGTTGACTTTATAAAGTCGACTTAAACAAATGGGGACTCTCTAATTCAACTTAATAAAGTCGACCTTAAGTCAACCTTATTAAGTCAACTTAATTGAGCCCTCTAATGTAGACATAGATCTTGTGCCAGATTCCACACAGACAGTTCCTGGGTTTGATCATGGGTGTTCTGGTCAACTCTGAACTGAATCTGAACCAGCTCTGGCAGTTGCAGAAATTTTAATACAAAACTAGAAAGTCCAAGACTCCCTTGTATGTGAATTTAGCTCACCATAACAGACCATCAAACATCACTACCTCATGCAACAAATTCTGCCACTCTGAATTCAGTCATCTGGCTCAATCAACTTCAGGTGAAATTGTAGTTGCTGCTCTGCACCAACCACACAAAAGAAGAATATGTTGAAATTCCCCTGCGATCAAAGCCAAGAAAGTCTGAGGTCATGACTCTTGTGTTTCACATTTCTTCCAATGTGATGATGACGAAAAATTGTTGTCAAGGGAAATTATGTGTTTAAACCTTTCTTCAACTTTAAATAAATGAAATAGCTGATGGCAGCTGAGCCTGTGCCCACATTCACAATTATCAATTCCAAATGGGATTGTTCCTCTGAGTAGTCAGCTAACTGAAAGTTATTAAGCATAAGGCATTAATTTTAAAGGACTGAGTTGTTGTTCTTTATAATGCTTTCATTTTTTTCTTTTTATTTTCATAACATTATCATCATGGAGAATAAATCCTCTTTATTTTAAGAAGTGTGTATTGCTAATCTACATAGATGCAGCTAATCATGGTAGCAGCTGTTAACTGTCATATGGAATGCATGTGTCCAGACTGAACAATCAATTAGCCAGTTCTGCATATTTAACAATTTTGCAATCTCAGTGATAGTTTGTTCCATGGTGACAGTCTCGTAGTTCCTGTCTAATGTAAATAAATATTACTTGACCATTCCTATTAATGCTACAGGATCATGTGATAGATAGCACTGTAAAATGATAAATGTTTTAAGGTTACATGCTCATCTTTCTGGCTTTTCAAATTACTGGCTTGATCCTGTTCAAAATCAGTCAAGTTTCATTGATGTAAATGATGTATCTAGTATGACTTCAATAGTCAGTCCTTGCACACCGAGAGCAGAATCAGTTCAGTATTTTTAAATGTTTGACATTTTTGAAGAGAAATCTAATCCATAATTCCTTTACTGAACTGATCACACACTCTGTATCCTGACCTGCACTAAGTTTTTGTTATTTTTAGATAGGGAAGTGTTATTATTCTGTCCTTGTAATTAGTAACACTGTAATAACCAATTAGCCTTCAAGTCCTTGACAATGTTCTTGTATTTTATAAATAGACTTGTCTGTTTTTATATTTCTAATATTTAATTAAACTAATTTAACAACAAGAGAGTCTTTTACTCTCTCACATTTTAGGGCACTTAAAGATATGCCTTCTTCCTCTTGAACACTTTCTATTCCCAGGGGTTTGATATTTATTAATCTTCACATTTTATGGCATGCTCTTGTCTGTTGGCCTTTGATTACTATTCTAGTTATTTCATGAGTCCCACAACTCAGATATTGTCATTAATTTAGCCTTGGATTGTCAAAATGCTTTCTGTAAATTACTATCCATTAAAAATTGCTGATGAAATTAAGAAATTATTTGTAATGAAAATGCAAAGTTACACTCTGTTCTATTTAAACACATTTGAATTATAGGCATAGAATATAAAAATTAAATTTTTTCCTCTCACCCCTATGGGTGGTATGTGTCTTCCTCAACCTCGGGTCCTCTACCAGAGGCCTGGGAGTTTGAGGGTTCAGCGCAGTATCTTAGCTGTTCCTAGCACTGCACTCTTCTGGACAGAGAGCTCTGATGTCATTCCTGGGATCTGTTGGAACCACTCCCCCAGCTTAGGAGTCACAGCCCTGAGTGCTCCTACCACCACCAGGACCACTTTGGCCTTCACTTTCCACATCCTCTCCAGTTCCTCTTTCAGGCCCTGGTACTTCTCCAGCTTCTCATACTCCTTCTTCCTGATGTTGCTGTCACTTGGCACTGCTACATCTATCACCACTGCTGTCTTCTGGTCCTTGTCTATTACCACAATGTCTGGTTGACTGGCCAGTACCTGCCTGTCTGTCTGGATCTGGAAGTCCCACAGAATCTTAGCTCTGTTATTCTCCACAACCTTCTGTGGAATCTCCCATCTGGTCTTGGGAGGGTCTAGCCCATACACTGTGTGCCAGCTACTTGGCTGTGCCGTTCAGTGTATGCTGTTCCTACCTGCATCTTACATCCTGCCACTATGTGTTGGACTGTCTCTGAGGCCTCTCTGCACAGTCTGCACCTTGGGTCCTGTCTAGTGTGGTAGACCCCTGCTTCAATGGATCTGGTGCTCAGTGCCTGTTCTTGTGCTGCTAGGATCAGTGCCTCGGTGCTGTCTTTTAGTCCAGCCCCTTCCAGCCACTGGTAGGATTTCCCAATGTTAACCACCTCAGCTATTTGTCAATGGTACGTCCCATGCAGGGTCTTCTCTTGCCATGGCACTTCTTCTGCTTGATCTTCCTCCCATGTCTGCTGCTGCCTCAGGCATTCTCTCAGCATCTCATCTTTGGGTGCCATCTTACTGATGTACTCCTGGATGCTCCGGGTTTCATCCAGGACAGTGGCTTTGACACTCACCAAACCACCCACGCCTTCTTTCCTGCTGGTGTACAATCTCTAGGTGTTGGATTTGGGGTGGAAACCTCCATACATTGTGAGGAGCTTCTGGGTCTTCACATCAGCAGCCTCCATGTCCTCCTTTGGCCAGCTCACTATACCGGCAGGGTATCTGATGACTGACAGGTCATACCTGTTGATGGCATGGATCTTGTTTTTCCCATTGAGCTGGCTCTTCAGGACCTGTCTTATCCTTTGGTGGTACTTGGATGTTGCTGTCTTCCTTGCCTCCTCATCATGGTTCCCATGTGACTGTGGGATGCCAAAGTACTTGTAGCTGGTCTGTATGTCTGCTATGTGGCCTGCTGGGAGTTCCACCCCATCAGTCTTGACTACCTTCCCTCTCTTGACTACCATCCGGCCACACTTCTCCAGTCCGAATGACATCCCAATATCTTCACTGTAGATCCGTGTCAGGTGGATTAGCGAGTCAATGTCTTGTTCATTCTTAGCATACAGCTTGATGGCATCCATGTAGAGGAGGTGGCTAATGGTAGTTTCACTCTTGAACTTGTACCTGTATCCAGTCCTTGTGATTATCTGGCTGAGGGGGTTCAAGCCAATGCAGAACAGCACTGGGGACAGCGCATCACCTTGGTATATGCCGCACGTGATGGCCACTTGTGCAAGCTGTCTTGAGTTGACTTCCAGTGTTGTCTTCCACAGTCCCATTGAGTTCTTGAGGAAGGTCCTTAGTGTCCTGTTGACTTTGTATAGCACCAGACATTCACAGATCCATGTGTGCGGCATTGAGTCGTAGGCTTTCCTGTAGTCAATCCAGGCTGTGCTCAGATTGGTCTGTCTAGACCTTGAGTCTTGGGCGACCACTCTGTCTATGGGCAACTGGTGTTTTGAGCCTCTGGTGTTGTTCCCAATGCCCTTCTGAGCTGTGCTCATGTACTGGCCCATATGGTCCTGTAGCTTGGCGGCTATGATGCCTGATAGGACTTTCCATGTTGTGGGGAAGCAGGTTATTGGCCGGTAGTTGGATGGTGCTGTTCCCTTGTGGGGGTCTTTCATGATCAGCATTGTCCTTCCTTGTGTTAGCCAGTCTGGGTGGGAGCCTGCTGCTAGCAGGTGGTTCATCTGTGCTGCTAGGCGTTCATGCACTGCTGTTAGTTTCTTTAGCCAGTAGGTGTGGATCATGTCTGGGCCAGGTGCTGTCCAGCTCTTCATGTTCTTGACCCACTGTTGGATGTCTGCTACTGTGATGGTGACTGGTTCCTGTTCCGGGAGATTGCTGTGGTCTCTTCTCAGGTCCTGCAGCCACTTTGCACTGGTGTTATGAGTCTTCTTTTTCTCCCCTATGGTCTTCCAGTACTGTTCAGTTTCTGCTGTTGGTGGCTCTGCTGTTATTGTGTTGTTGCACTGCAGTTGGGAGTACACCTTGGATGGTTCTTTACCGAACAGGGCATTTATCTTTTTGGCCTCTGCTTCTCTAGTGTATCTCCTTAGCCTAGTAGCCAGTGCTGTGAGCCTTTTTTTAGCAGTCTCTAGGACTTCAGATGGAGTCAGGGCCTTCTATTTTTTCAGTAGCCGAGTCTTATCCTTAATCTCTACACCCTTCTGTAGTTCCACCAGCTGACTAACTTCTCTCCGAGTTGCCGTGATCTTATCCTCCAACCTGATTTTCCAGCGGGGGTATGTACTGCTGTTCTTTTTGATTGTGTACCCAAGCATCTCCAGGATTACAGAGGCTGTAGCGCATACCAGTTCATTGGTTTGAGTTATGGTGGTAGTAGGAATTGTCGTTAGGGCTCTATTGACATCTTCTAGCATACTATCTGATGGTACTTCTCCAACGAGCCTTGGTAATCAGTCTTGAGGGTTGACTGTAGCTAGTTTATCCATGATCGTATGCCTCATATCAGCTGCTGTACTCTGTAATGGAGGGGGTGGGCAGTGAAGTTCCAGCTTCAGGTGGTGGCTGCACATCTAGTTGTTCTTCTGGGTCTTCTTGAGTCTGGGATGTAATGTGGAGTTGGTCTATCTCTAATTGTGAGAGCAGCTGCCTCTTTACTATGTTAAAGCATTGGGTAACTAGCTGTTTCTCAGTTAGTGTGGAGGTAGGTCTTTTGTTCATCCATAGTTCCCTCATACATTTCATATATCCCCTCTCATTAGGTCTACTGTTGTAGTAGCATTCCATCAATTCCAGGTTCTCTTGTCTCGTCCATGTATGGTTTGTTCCAGTCACCCACTTATCGTCAGATTGTCCTGGTTCCCCAACATCTCACGCGGACCTTGTTAATCCAGGCAACGTCCGAGCCGGCATGACTCTCCTAGTTCGTGTCACTCTCATATTCAAGGTAGGCAAGTGAGGTGTTAGGGGGTCTTTTGCCCAAGGACCCCTACTGGAAAGGTAGCTAGGTAGCAACCAGGATTTCAACCCTCATCTCCCGTATCAAAGGGCAGTGCTTTTAACCACTACGCTATCCAGTCACCAATATATATATATATTAGAAAATAAATATCCAAGCCAAATACGAGATGGTTGAAAACTTATGCATATTTTCCTTCCCTGTTTGACTGTGATTCTAGAGAGAAGAACACTTGTACTTAGGGTTACATCCACCCCTCTCCCCTGTTTTTTTAAAAAACTTCTGAATCACATAGAGAAATATTTTTCAGCACTGGAACTGTGCTAAAACTTTACTCACTCCCACCAAAAATCACTCTGAGGCTGGTTTCCTTGTTGATACAAAAATGTTCCTTGTTGATTATGAATCCTAATCTATGGAGTGAGATAGTGCTTTCAAGGAACTGTAATGATCTTCTCCCGATTCCAAAATTAGCTCATAATCCTACACAATATTTAGTGCTTTTGTTCCCTGAGTAACAAAGAAAATATTTACCATCATAACAAAATAAATGACCAGGCAACTCTTGTTCATCCCAAACATTAGGCTGAAATTTTCAAAAGTATTTAAAGGCCACATTTTAAAAGTTGTCTAGGCGTGAAACGATTGAGATGGGGTTTTATTGACATTTCTATGTGATTTAGGGGCCTAGGTGCTTTTGAAAATCCGACTAGGCATTTAATTGCACATTACGTGTCTAAATAACTTTTGAAAATCTAGCCCTAAGTGAGTTAGGAGCCTAGATCCTATATTTTAAAGTGATTTTTTTTTCACTGCGGTAAGCCCTTCTTTTACTTCCCCAGTTCTGACTTACTTCTATGAATAAGGTTTGCAAAGGTATTAATATATCTGAAAACATAGATAGGTGCCTGGTGGGATTTAAGGAAGTACTTAAGCACATTAGATGTTTACCTCCCCTTGAAAATTATTTTCACTCCAAAATCTCTTAGGTTCTTTTGAAAATTTTACCCCATTACTTTCCAATAAGTTATCTTTCTTTCCCAAGGAAACCTTGGGAATCTTTTGAAATTTTGATACACTGGTGTAGGAAACGCTTAAATAAGCATTTCCTAAATCTAATTTGAACATAACATCTCCCAGCCCTAAGCTTATTTACAATTCCCTCTGCCTAGCCATTTTGTTTATTTTTGTTTGCTGTGAATAAAGTATTGAAAGGCTTAACATTCAGTACAGGCTTGAAACCTTCTGATGCTCTTCTTTCTGTAAAAAAAATATTTTGTCAGCCACCTCCATCTGCATAGTCTATCTCTCTAACTGTAAATGTCTGTAAAATTCAGTAATTTTCTTCTCTAAAGCTTCTATGCAGCCTGTTCTAAAGCAACAGAGCTGCCCTTACTCTTGTTTCTTGGGTATTTACCAATCACAGTAATAACCCATCCATAAATCAGCCCAGACCTTCAAACTCCATGCAGCTGACCCATCCTGACAATTTGCAGCAGCAAAATCATCAACTGAGGCACAGACACAAAGACTCATATGCATCTTTATGAGGGCTGGGAATGGTGCAGCAATCTAGCTCATGCTGATGTACTGAAATAAGGCACTCCCTTTCCACTAACTTTTCATATTTTTTTGTTTCTGTTAGTAAGTTGACTACCTGCAACAATGCCTTAGAAACACTGTCCCTCTTCTTTATTTCTCCTGTGCAGCATTGTCTCAGTAACGTTATTTGTTGCAAAGTTGGGACATCTTGGTGTTTGGCTACCAGGTTATTAATCCGTAGTAACTATGTGCAACACATATAAGGTAGCCATTAGCGCTGACAATTTAGTTGCTGCCAAATTCCTTCCTTTGTGACAGACTAGTATTTCCCAAGTGTCTCAGCTTTGCTCACCATGAAGGCAGCTTAATGTTCTGAGTGTGCAGCTTGTCAGTGCACGTTTCTTTCCTTTCAAACATATTTCTCCCATTCTGATATCTGTATCACTCTGGGAGAAGGTGATCTTTCATATTGTTTGGAAATCTACCTCAGGTATATGATTACTAGGACTGCTTCAAAATTTTTGAGCTAGATTATTTATATCTACTCAAAAATGGAATACTATATAAGTAGGTCCATTACTTAATCAGGAAGGAGGCTAATAATGTTTGAATTCAAGAGGGTTGAGATGTTTAATGTTCACTTGCTTCAGTGTTTATAACGATAATTTGTGACCAGGTGCTTAACACAATTAATATTAGCAGAAAGAGAGAAGAAATGAACTAGAATAGGGAAAGAATAGGTTAAAGAAATTTTTGATAATTTAAGTCTGTAGAGTGTGACAAAGTTTACTGTAAGGTACTTAAGAAACTAGCTAAAGCAATATCAGACCTGCTAGTGATTATCTTTGGGAACTCTTGGAGGATGGGTAAGGGCCCAGATAGCCAAAGAATGGCAACCATAGAACCTTTCTCTGGAAAGGGGAAGAAGGAGAACCCAAGGAATTATAGACCAGTCAACTTCGATATCTGGAAAAATCCTGGACCAAGTTATTAAACAACCAATTTGTAAGTACCTCGTAGATATTAGGTAACATGTAATAGCCAATATAGATTTATCAAGAACAAATCATACCAAACCTACCTGCTTTCCTTCTCTGAAGGAGTTTTTGACCTACTAGATAGGGAAAGAGCAGCAGATGTGATATAGCTTGTTTTAATAAGCATTTTCTTATAGTCCCACATAACATTCTCACAAGCGAACTATGGAATTGTGGTCTTGATGAGACTATAAAAGGAGTACATATCTGGTTGAAAGACTGTGTTCACAGAGTAATTACAAATGGCTTATCAAAACTCAGATGACATTTATCTGAGTCCTGAAGAGAGCTGTCCTAGGTCAGGCACTATGTTCATTAATAACTCAGGTAATAGATTGAAGTGTATGTTTATGAAGTTTGTAGATGACATCAAGTTGGAGGGCTTACAAACATTTTGGAGGATAAGATAGGATTAGAATTCAAAATAACCTTGACAAATCTGAGAATTGCTCTGAAATCAGCAAGCTAAAATTCAATGACAACAAGGGTAAATATATTAAAGGCTGTTATAACGAAGACAGTGATTAAATATTCTCCCTGGCCACTGAAGGTAGGACAAGATATAATTGTCTTAATCTTCAACAAAGGAAATTTAGCTTTGATATTAGGAAACATTTCTAATGATAAGGATAATTAAGCCCTTAAGTAGGCTATGAAGAAGACCTGTGAAATCTGCATCACTGGAAGTGTTTAAGAATAAAGTGGACAAATACCTGTCGGGACAGTGAAGCTATATGTCAGGGGTTGGCAACCTTTGCTGGCCCCCGTGCCAGCCCTGCCCACTGCACCATCAGTGGGTGCCAGATGTGGGGCCAACAGGGGGCAGGGGCCAGGCCTTCAGTCTGGGGTTGGGGCTGGCTTCTAGCCTGACTGGCAAGTGGCCTCCAGGTCCCAGCTGGTGCCACCTCTATCCCCACAGCCTCTGGGTCCAGATGGAGTTATCTGTTGCCCTGGCCGGCAGGCAGCTTCCAGCTGCAGGGTCAGAGCCAGAAATGAGGGCAGGGGCATCCACCCCACTCCCCTACAGTCCTGCCCAGCAGGGAGCGGGGCCAGCAGAGGTCCAAGAGCCCTGACACATAGTTCTTTCTGCCAAGCCAATGCAGCACTGGGGGAATGAGACCAGCAGGGGAGCCTGAAGTGGCACCATATACTGCTCAGGCTCAGCCCCCGTGTCATTTTTGGTGTGGGTGCTGAGGGTGGCCGACCCCTGGTATACGTGGTCCTGATTTAGTGTGCGGAGATGGATTATATGACCTCTCAACAAGTCCTACATTTATATCACTCTATTTCTTAAATAGAAAACTAGGTTTCCTATTAATCTTTTTTATAATGTTGCCCTTCCATTGAAATGTTCAATTTTTTTGTCACCAAAACAAAACAAAACAAAACAAAACAAACCTCAAGCTTTCAGTTTTCATCTGAAAACTGGAAGAAAAAAATAATTATTGGCTGACCACCCTCTCCCCCAAATGTAATGCTGCTGTGTTGCCTCATGGAAGCTATCGGTGCCACATGCCTACATTGCTCACCAAGAACCCAACTAGCTGCATTTCCTATTACATGCAGTGACACCACCATGATGAACCATAGCGGCATAGCAAACTGGAGACCACAGTCCGGAAGATGCAGTCTGGCCAGGGAGCCTAGCAGAGGGAAGGTAGTGGGAACATGCGGATTCAGAATTACCACTTCCATGAATCACAATGGTTGCATTTCTAAATCAAAATATTTGGCTTTGAGTAAAAAAAAAAATGTAAAAAATCAAAAATAAATCAGTTTAAAAATTGCTGAAGAATAAAACTTTTCCTTGGGAGTTTAAAACAAAAATACAGCTAGCTCTTATGAACAAAGGACTGCAAACAGGGCAGTTTGAGAGGAAGACAGAGGAGAAGCTTTGCGTAAGAGACAAAGGAAATCCCCTTGCTGAAGGAGGAGCAAGATAGAGAGTGAACTTTGGGGTGAGTGAATTGCTATGTATTTGTGTCTTTCTGGTGATTTCTGTTATTTCAGTTACTGCTTGAATTGGGATTGTGTTTGTATATCTGGGGGCTGTTTGTGCCATTGTTCCCTGCTCACCATTGATCAGCCTCAATCAGCCTTGTGATCACGCTTCCCCTGTGTGCTTAATGAGGGGATAAGGGGTGGCCTAGGAGGAGAAGGCCTTAAAAGCCAGAGGCTAAGTGAGGGAACTCACAAACAGGGGACTGCAAATGGAATTTTGTGAGCAGTTTGTGGATTTATGAAGTTGCTATGGTTAAGAAGAATCATATTGCTTCTGCCAGCACTGCTTCTGTTTTTTCCTCCTGTGCCTGTATCCAGGTGGACATTCTGACCATGGATGTCTCTACCCAGATCCTGGTGTGGATTAGTACAGATTGTGGCCTGCATTTCATACTTATAGAAAACCAAGCTGGGGGGATCATCTAGTGTGAAAGGTGCCTTCTGGTAGAATCTCAGGAAACAGGTGAGGGAGTTGCAGAAGGAAGTCCCTAGGCTCAGGAGCATCTGTGCCCACGAGGAATTCCTCAACAGCATTCATGAAGAGACATAGAAGACTCAGGAAACTTCCCAGCTGCAAAAGACTGCTGCTGTTATGCCACTGGTGGAGAAGGAGATGGCTCTGCCACAGGGAGAACACTGGCAGCTTGTTGCTTCTGGCAGCAGGCAGTCCTCCACCCCTGTTCCCACCTTCCCCACTGTAGTGATAAAGAACCATTATGCATTCCTGGCAATGAGGGATGACATGGAAGAGGAGAAGCTACGCATCCCTGAGTCAGGGAGAATCATAACCACCATGCCCAGGAGGAAACGTAGGGTAGTGGTGGTTGGGGACTCTCTTCTGAGGGGGATGGAAGCACCTGTCTGTCAACCTGACATGAGGTCCCAGGAGCTTTGCTACCTGCCACATGTCTGTATCCAAGACATTATAGAGGGATTTTCGAGAAACATTCGGACCTACAACCCCATGCTGCTCATTCATGTGGGCACTAATGATACTGTGAGCTGTGACCCTCCGCAAATCAAAAGTGACTACAGGGCTCTGAGAGTACAGGTGAAGGAATTTGGTGTGCAGGTGGTGGTCTCTTCCTTCTGGTCAAGGCTAGAGGCCTCGGCAGAGACAGATGCATCCTGGAGGCGAATACCTGGTTGCAGAGATGGTGTTGTCAGGAGGTCTTTAGTTTTTTTGGCCATGGGATGCTGTTCCAGGAAGAAGGACTGCTAAGAAGAGATGGAGTCCACCTATCGAGGAAGGGGAAGAGTATATTTGGACATCAACCAGCTAACCTAGTGAGGAGGGCTTTAATCTAGTTTTGAAAGGAGACAGTGATCAAAGCTAATAGGTAAGCAAAACCAGAAAGACCTTGGGGAAGGGTCAGAACTTGGGGGGAGCCTGGACTATAACAGCAGAGATAAAAAAGAGACTAGTCAGAATTAGGGGGCAGGTGGGAGTATCAAATCAGTATGTTAAGTGTTTATATACCAATGCAAGAAGTATGAGGAATACGCAGGAAGAACTCAAAATGCTAGTAGCTGAACACAACTATCACATGGTTGGCATCACAGAGACTTTGATAGGCAGGGTTAAAAAAGGAGGTGGTGGTGCCTTGTATATTAAAAATACGTATACTTGGACTGAGGTAGAGATTAAAATGGAGAAAGATATGTTGACAGTCTGCGGGTAAAATTAAAAGGACATAAAACAAGGGTGATGCCAGGGAGGGGTCTACTACAGGTCACCTAACCAGGAAGAGGAGGTGAATGAGGTTTTTTTTAAACAGTTAACAAAATCACCCAAAACACATCAATTGGTGGTGATGGAGGATATCAACTACCTGGATATCTGTTGGGAAAATAATGCTGCAAGGCACAGATTATCCAACAAGTTCTTGGAATGTATAGGAGACAATTTCTTTTTTTTTTAATTTCAAAAGGTAGAGAAACTACTAGCGGAAAGGACATTCTCAACTTGATTTTGACAAACTGAGAGAAACTGATTGAGAATTTGAAAGTGGAAAGTAACTTGGATGAAAGTTAGCATGAAATGGTAGAGTTCATGATTCTAAGGAAGAGTAGGAGAGAGAACACCAAAATAAAGACAACAGATTTCAAGAATTCAGATTCTTTTAGTGCACTAGGGAGTTGGTAGGCAGGATCCCATGGGAAGCATGTCTAAGAGGAAAAACAATTGAAGACAGTTAGCAGTTTTTCAAAAAGACACTATTAAGGGCACAAGAATAAGCTATTCCAATGCACAGGAAAGAAGAATGATGAAGAAAGAGTCCTACATGAAGTGGAAATGTGGATGACTAAAGAAATAATAGAGTTACGTAGGGGAAAAATCAGAAAGGCTGAAGCACAAACTGAGATCAAACTAGCTAAAGGTATAAAGGATAAAACAGTTTTTAAATACATTAGAAATAAGAGAAAGACCAAAGACAGCATATGTCCATAACTTAAAACAGAGGGAAAAAACAATAACAGAAAATGTAGACATGGCAGAGGAACTAAATGATTTCTTCATTTTGGTCTTCACCGAGAAGGCTGGTGGTGACTGGATGCCTGATGTAGGAGAGAGCAGTAAAAATAGGGCAGAATCGGAAACTAAAATAGGGAAAGAAAAAGTTAAAAATTACCTAGACAAATTAGATGTCTTGAAGTGATGAGGGCCTGATAATATGCACCCCAGAATACTCAAGGAACTGACTCAGGAGATATCTGAGCCATTGGCTATTATCTTTGAAAAATCATGGAAGACTAGAGAGGTCCCACAGGACTGGAAAAGAGCAAATATAGTGCCCGTCTTTAAAAAGGGAAATAAAGGGACCCCAGGGAATTATAAACTAGTCAGCTTAACCTGTGTACCAGGCAAAATAATGGAGGAAATAATTAAGGAATCCATTAGCAAACATCTAGAAGAGAAGGTGTTAAGTGATAGTCAGCATGGATTTGTAAAGAAAAAAATCATCTCAAACCAATCTAATAGCTTTCTGTGATGGGGTAACAAGGTTTGTATATAGATGGGAAGTGGTAGATGTGGTGTATCTAGACTTTAGTAAGGCTTTTGATACAGTCTCGCCTCACCTTCTTATTAACAAACTTGGAAAGTACAGCCTGGATGGAGCTACCATAAGATGGGAGAAAAATTGGTTGTGTAACTGCTCGCAGAGAGTAGTTATTAACAGTTCACTGTCATTCTGGATGGGTATAACAAGTGGGGTACCACAGGGATAGGTTCTGGGTCTGCTTCTGCTCGGGTCTGGGTCTGCTTCTGCTCAATATTTTCATCAATGATTTAGAAGGCATTGTTACCCCAGAACTCACATGCGGGTTTTAAGCCACCAGAAGGCAACAAATATCATTCAATTGCCTCCAGACCAGATTAGTTCTGAGATGGAGGGTGGGATCATTGCAGCCTAAATGGGTAAAACCCCTAGTGGAAAACACGGCTACAGTCCGCCAATCAAGAATCGATTCAGAGCAATGAAGACACTTAGAGCAAAAATGCGTTTAAAACAAGTATTGACATTTATTTAAAAGATGCTAAACATATTTTCATTTACTTTAAGATCTTACAGAAGTATCATGAGATTCACAGACTGAAAAATATCAATCAATACTTGTACATTTTTTCTCAGTGAGCTTTACAGAGTGACAGATTAGGATGAAATACTCTCTGCTGGGTTTTCCTTCTTACAGTTACAGACACATAATTACAAACTAAATAGCAAGACAAAGTTTAAAGCATTATGAACTAATACAAAACACTTAACAAACTATAACATCCCATAAGCAAGGACCGGTTGCCTATGGGATGGGGAGATCTCAGGTCTTAATATTACTCCTTTAAAAACCTAGTCTGGGTTCCTTGTTTCACACTCTTCTGGGCAGTTTACTTTTTAATCATAAAATTACTTTGTAAGGATTGGGCCCCCTGTCAGCAATGAAACAGTCTGTTGGTCTTTGAGTCTTTTTCCTCACTGTCCTCCCCTCTTTGGGACCCTTTTCTTACCCTAAAGTTGAAAGGAAAAATCAGTCCCTTTACAGCAAATGGTGGATCTCTTCACAGCAAATGGTGGCTTGCAGCTGGTGTTCGTAGAGCTCTTCTCTCCTCAGCTTCTCTGGTCAGCTCTGCTGGGGTTGCCACAGAAACTGGAACTTAGGCAGCTCAGAATGTTCTTGAAGGCTTGCAGGTGCAGTTGCTCTGAGACTGGAGCTACAAAGTATCAGTTCGGTGCTCACAAGCTATACGCAGGACTGAGTTGGCTGCCTGCTTGTGAATTGTATCGGAGGCCCTTCTGAGACTAAGTCTGGAGACCCAGCTCAAGAACTAAGTCCTGAATCACCGCTCAGAGACTAAGCCCTGTGCCTTTCAGAGACTAAGTCCAAAGACCCAGCTCCCAGGCTTCCACTAGAGACTTTGTCACTCTCTCTAGGGATGAGTGTGAGTGAGATTCCTTAGTGCAGCGGAAACATAGCCAGAGGCCAGTGGAACCCAGTAAGGAGTGGGAGAGATCTCCGATATTCTGCTCTGTGCAGCATCTTTTATTCACTCTTTCTATCACTCCCATCTTCTTCTTGACCAATCCCAAAGGTGTGATTTCATCTTCACCCAATTGGAAAAGGGTGATTTCATCTATCACCTGCATAGTGCATGATCAAAATCAATACTTTTGATGTGTCCTTTTGACAGGGGGTGGACACCTTAGAACACTTGGTGGGAGGGGGACTGAGTGAGTTAAAAAGTTCAAAATCTTCCTCCATCTTGACCTACTTTCCAAAAGATATACCTATTGAATCTGCTAAGCCTATGATCTCTCCATTTCACTTGCTGACTGCCTTTGGAATACCAACTCTGTTTTAAACATTTACAAATGATAACTTATGAATTTAAGTAGTGGTAAAGGATCCATATTATACTATTTCTAACTTCATATTAACACAGAATTCCTCTTAGATTGCCTTACACCATTTTTCCTATTCATATGTTTCTTTATTCAATCAAGATTCGCTGTGATACTAAAGAGATGGCAAAAATCTCAGGCTACAGTATAGAGAATACACTTATAAAGTTTGCTGATGATATCAAGCCGGGAGGGGTTTCAGTACTTTTGAGGTTAGGATCACAGTTCAAAATGATTTGGACAAACTGGTGAAATGGTCTGAAGCAAACAGAATGAAATTCAATAAAGACAAGTGTAAAGTACTGCACTTAGGAAAGAACAATCCACTCCACACATACAACATGGGCAATGACTGACTAAGAAGGAGTACTTTGGAAATGAATCTGGATGTCACAGTGGACCACGAGTTAAATATGAGTCAACAGTTTAATGCTATTGGAAAAAAAGGAAACACCATTCTGGGATTTATTAACAGGAGCATTGTAAGTAAGACATGAAAAGTAATTCTTCTGCTGTACGCCACCCTGATTAGGCCTCAGTTGGAGTATTGTGTCCAGTTCTGGGCACCTCACTTCAGGAAATATGTGGACAAATTAGAGAAAGTCCAGAAAAGAGCAACACGAATGATTAAAGGTCTGGAACACTTGTTTTATGAGGAAAGATTGAAAGAGCTGGGTTTGTTTAGTCTAAAAAAGAGGAGACTGAGAGGGGAGATAACAGTTTTCAGGTATCTAAGTGGTTGTCATGAGAAGAAAGGAGAAAAACTGTTCTCCTTAACTGCTGGGGATAGGGCAAAAAGCAATAGACTTAAATTACAACAAGGGAGGTTTAGGCTGGACATTAGGAAGACAACTGATAACTGTCAGAGTGATCAGCCACTGGAATAAGTTGCCCAGGCAGGTTGTGGAATCTCCATCATTGGAAATGTTTAAGAGTAGGTTAGACAAACACCTGTCAGGAATAGTTTAAGAAGTTCCTTAGTCCTGCCATGAATGCAGGAGACTTGCATGGTCCCTTCCAGTTTCTGTGAATCTATGATTATCTATATGCCAGATCCTTAGGGAGATTTTCTCTTTTATTCACAATTCCTGTTCCTTCGCACATTTCATAAATCCTACTACACTTCCACTTAGTAATTTTAGCTACTTCTTGAAGATCCAGATTGCTCCTCATTATTTGCATAGTTATTATGACGACCTTTCATTCCTCCTAACTTAAGTTAGCCTTACGTGTGTTCACACAGCAGTCTTATTTCGAAACAACAGAGGTTGTTTCAAAATAAGAAACGCCATGTTCACACGATGTACCGTTGTTTCAAAACAACTTAAACCCCATTCGGTGATGAAACAATCCCATCAGAACATGTTATTTTGAAGCAACGGTGGCTCGTTTCGAAATAACTGTTGTCCGAACATGCTATTTCGCTTTGAGCTTTTTTCCTTAATTCGAATTAACTTATTTCGAAATAACTCCTTATTCCGATACAAGTTGTTTCGAAACAAGTTGTATCGAAATAACCCCCTGTGTGTGAACGTAGCCTTTAAGTGCTTCCACAGCAATACTGTCCCCTCTTCACTCATTCAATACATGGACCATCCTTTAAAGTCATCTATTTATTATCTCGAATTCTTAATAGCAATGAAGAAACTATATGACCTTTTCTTCCTTCATTTCCTTATCTTTCCTTGATTCCTGATAGGAGTGTAGCCTATGCAGCAGGAAATTGGGAAAGGCTATTCATGATGAGTGAAGATTACTTTACTACTTGCCCGTTTCCTGTCTTTGTGACTGAACTGGTTATTGATTCTCATTGCGAAGGATATAATTATCATGTATAGCCATATGGATGACTATTAAAATGTTTTGTGGCAGTGTCTGATTAACATTTTTATGATGCTCTCACTGAGACTTTTGTGAGTGTAGGTAGTTCTTTCAGTGGCAGATGTTCACTAGTGTAATTTATGACAGAACTCGTATTTGAATGTTCAGTCTTTTGGTTTGGGTTCATTGAAAATGACACATGTTCATGTTTTGGAATTTAAGGAATGCTAACCTTGTCAATACTTTATTTCTTTCTCTGTGTACAAAATATAAATTACCCACTTGACATTGGCCATAATTATTGTGTTAGATGCCTTTTGTGCATTCACACAATGCAATTATACTTTTAGAGTTTTAGAAATGTTAGCTTTCAATATATTGGAATATATGAAGTTGGAAAAACTAGAGATTTTCTATATACACTGCATTTGAAAGTATGGCAGATAAGGTACAGTTGTCTACATTTCAGTTCCTTGAAACACCTGGGTACTGATTGCTGCTGAAAAAAAATTAATGGTAGTACTGAAAAAAATTAATTTTAATTTTAAAAAACTGAGAGACTTTTAAATTTTTGTTCTGTTAGGGTCATATAAGAGAATTAATTGCAGAGGGGACAAATGAACACCTTTGTTTGGTATGTTGTATATGTATGTATTTATGTATGTATGTATATAAATATATACATTTTATATATATACAACTAACATTTTGTTCCAAGATTTAAAATTTGTCAGCAACATACAAATGCTGTTTGCTAAACAGGTCATGCATGGTTGATGTATAATAAGGAAAACAGAGCAGCAGATTGCACAGACTGCTATAATACTCATTGTATGGTGTGGACCTGATAGCTGAGATTCTGATGGGGCAGCCATTTATCCCTCACTAATGACTGGGACTTGTCAAATCAGTGGAAGCTGGCCGGAATTATATATTAATCTTCTTGACATGTTTTTAGCTAGGATAGGCAGGGATTGCTGTTTGCCAGAGGCTGGGAATGACTAATAGAATGAGTAACTTAATGATTACTTCTTCCAAAGCCTTGTCATTGGCCACCTTTGGAAGACAGGATACTGAGCTGGGTAGACCTATGGCCATTCTCATATTCTTATGTTTGAATTCTTGTGTTTGAATTCATCTAATAATAATATTAATATCTAACACTTCTCTCTCACCTTCTCTGTAGCATCAAAATGGATCACCTTTGGAATTACTAATACTAATGATAAGCAAATACATGGGTATTTTGGATTCAAGTGATATTCTCAGTTATGCAAACACCTAACCTTTGATCTATCCACTTAGCAAATATATACTGAAAATGTCACAAAGCACGAAGTTTTTAAAACTGGAAACACATTGAAAAATTAATCTGTGCTAAATTCAGATTTAGGACCAAACTCTAGAGATGTATGGTAAATGTATGTATACCGTATGAGATTGGGTCAGACTCAAAAAGTGGTGTGATGATTTAATGAAAAAGGAAATCTTAAGCGATTTTTATATGTCTCAATAAATCATTTAAAATATTAAGTGTGGAAAGCATTTCTGTAGCTATAAGGAAATAAGATTAAAAGGTCCAAAACAGAACAATCTGCATTCATCTTCAGTGGTGGAATATGACAGAAGAACAAATAAAGGTGATCAGCTGAAATCTGGCTGAGCTGAGATAAGAAAAGACTGCTTCAGAGTCTTGCTTTTGATCTGTCTTTGCTTCATTGAAAGATAAGGTTAAATTTTGGTTGAAAATTCTGTGTTATTCTAGGGTGATATTGCTTTAACCTGCTTTGAAAATGACAACAGACTCTGCCAGCCTCTGAAGTTTTCCTGACTGGTTTCACAATTTGGTGACAGAGCAGACATCAAAGTGAATTGAGTGGGCCCAGGGGAATATTTTTAGATATTATCTAGTGTTTAATGTAATTGATAGAATAATTGCATTGGTATGTGGGGATTAAACTATCAAGACCTGCCTTTTCTCATATCTTCATTCATTTCTTCATGCGTTTGTAAAACAAGACAAAACTGTGGCTACATTGAGTGATTCCCTTTCTTCCTCTGCTGTCATTTGAAAGTTCTGGCAGGTAAAACATGATGGATTGAATACTATTAAACATAAATTCATATAGACAAAAACAAATTAAGATCTGTCTTCTATTTGTCAGTTGCTAAAATGATCAAGCATTATGTCTATCAGTCTAAGATTCTATGTAGATCAATCCAGTATTGCTATTGTATATGTGACATATAATAAAACAAGCAAGACTTATTCTCTTGCAAAAGTTTTATTTTCACTGTATATAATGTGCTTTTAATCACAAACCAATTAAATGTATATTAAAATTTAATACAATAATTTAATTTAATCAACAGATACTATCTTATTTTAAACTGCATGATAATCAGCAACAGAACAGGCATTTGCTACATAATTACCAAACCTTTACCATGGACTGCTTAGCATCCAGAGAGCATATTTTTGTTGTATTACTCAAGATTTAAATATTATTCATAGAAGTTTTTCTTGTGAAAAGTGTCTTTTATTAATGACTTAAATACAGACCCTGAATCTAAAATCAGATCTGTGTGGGCAGCCATGTATATTCATGCAGCATTGTACTGACTTCACTATGCATCTGAGTGGGCAAAAGTGCCTGTCCATATTGACCCAGATGCAGGACTGCTGCCTATCTTTGCATTATACAGTAGACTCTCCTCGCAACTCCCAACTCTTAGACAGTGTCCAAACTTTTTTTAATTAACATAAAAATATCCCAGGAATGATTGTACTACACATAAATACCTTAGAAAGGTAAATTTAAATCCAGGAAGCAAGAACATTTAGAGTTCTAGCCAATGCTTTTTTTTTTTTCTTTTTTTGTAAAAAGGAAAAAAAAAGTGCTGGTACTCTCCTTTCTTCTGCTGACCCTTCCCCTTGATCTGGGCAGCAAGGCTGGTAAAAAAAGGTGCCGGTACTCTGTACCTCTGCCTCCCATGACAAAAGAAAGCACTGGTTCTAGCTAAAAGATTATCCTTAACTCACTGTGGTGTGTCTGTGCTCTGTAGGAATTTTCAGAGTGAATGATGTTGTGTAGTGCATCACAGGGTATATATCTGTCTTGCACTTCTTGCGGAAATTCTATTAGCATTTAATGGAAGGTAAAGGACAAACTAGCATGAGAAGTACAGACTGCTAACATAGGTAACAATATTCAGGCACAGGCAGGGGCAAAGTGGACTAGGATGCTAAAAGTCTCAGCAAAGAGTTTGTATTTTCATTTGCTTCAAGGCACCCATGTCCATCAAGGACACTTAAATGTAAATAATTATATTTATATTACTGTGGTGCTTATAGGCCCCATTTTTTCTAGTACACTACATACCATATAATAAAAGACCCACCTTGGTCCAAACGTCTAGACAGAGAAGAAATGGATAGGAATAGTGACGCACTATTATCCTATTTTGTGGATAGGGAACTGAGGCACAGAGGCTGTGTCCACACGAGGCTTTTATTTTAAAACAACCATGGTTGTTTTGAAATAAAAGTTGTCATGTTCAAACAACGTTTCTTTATTTCGAAATGATGGGACCCCATCATTTTGAAACAATGTCTGTCATTTCAGAACAATAAAACCTAGATTCTAATCAAAATAGCCCTTGTGAAATGCTGTGAACTTGACCAGAGGTTGCACAGCCTGCACAGGGCTGGGGGAGCCGGCACCCCCGCGGCTGCTTGTGGGTGGCCAGGAGCTGGGAGACTGGACTTGCCAGGCTCGCTCTGCCCCTGCTGCCTGCTTGCCCTTCAGCTGCCGAGCCCGGGCTGCTGGGATGAGTAGGCTCCCCATGGGCAGCTCCCCCTGCAGCTGGCACCCTGGGGAGCTTCGGGAGCCGGCTCCAGGAACCTCCAACAGCAGCGGGAGAGGCAGGCCAGGGGGATCCCTGACCTGGGGGGCTATTTTCCCCTGCCTGGCTTTCCAGGCAGGGGATTGGGTGGCAACATGGCCCAGCCAGGGGCCATGTTGCCACACATCCTGTGCTGCCCCTCTCCTGAAGCAAAATAGCATGTCCACACACAGGGCATGGTATTTCACTTTAAGGGTTTCCCTTATTTCAATTTAAGTTATTTTAAAATAAGGATTTTATTTCAAAATAACTCATTTTGAAATAACAGTTAATGTATGAACATAGCCAGAGTGATTAAGGCTCCTGTTCAGCGAAGCAACTTCAGTGTCACTGACGTTAATTGGGTTACATACTTGCTGAGGTACTTCACTGAAACAGGGTCCTAAATAACTTGACATACAGCCAAGTCTAGAAGAACTATGAACTGAATGTAGATGTTATGGGTAGAGGACAGCTACAAGACCATCCTTTATCTTCAGGGTAAATGAAGGCTTTGGTTCTGAAATGTGCTGTTAACTGGGTGACTCTAACATGAGAAGACCCACTGAAAAAACAAAGAATCATGCCTGTGGATGGGTTTTTTTTAGCTATTTTATTTTTTCTACTATATGTTTTGCATTGTTAGTATTCCATACTCAAAATAAATAACAAATATTTTAAATTAAAGTAGATGATAGACATAGTTTAAACCACACACTCTTGTGCTTCCTTGCCTCAGCCCCCTTCTCTTCTGCATGATTTTGACAGCGATTTACATTTCATGGTATCTGAAAGCTAACAGTATTGAATTACTAGCATCAGATCAGACTGAGGTAGGAGAGAAGCAAGATGTCAATCAAAATTATGCATTTTTTGTGGTCTGATATACCAAGATCCCACCATGTCTAGAAAAAAAAATGCCATATTTAACTGGAAAGTTGGCATTTCTAGAACTATGGTGTGTACAGCATGAGAAAATATTGCAAGCATTTCTTAGGCAGAGAAAATCTGATGGGAGACAGCAGTTCCATTGATTATGTGGAGTGACCTGGCTGCAAAACACATAGTCAATTTTACTTGTGTCTGTGCCTTCCCTTCACTAGCAAAGTCTAAGAGGTCAGTTGACTCTGCTGACATATTAAAGTTATCAGGAAATGTTACTGACCTCATATTCATTTATTTTTCCCAAAATTCAGGAGGATCTATAGCTGTCCAATGTAATTTAATGGAAACAGAATTAATGGCAGGGGAGGGGGAAAAGGTAATGAAATCCAATATCATTTTCTCTGCTGGGGATTCTCTGGTTTTGTGGGAAGTATGGTTCAGCAAAGGGCTAAACATTAGCACTGCTTTATGCTTTGTAAAACTAGAAAAGTTCTACTTATTAGACATGCATTATCAACCAACGTAGAAAAACAGCAGTTTAATAACTACTGGGTGCCATTTAATTTAAAGTTCAATGTTCCATTATGAGTAAGGAAACAGAAGTATTTGGACAAAATAATGCAAATGTTCTCTCCAGAGATTTTCTTCGAAGCACTGACTCCTAAATCATGTATGTGTATGTGCTCTTTAACCTTTAATCCCAGTGTAAACACTCCCCTAGTACTCATCTTCACCATGAAGGGAAAAGCCAGACCTCCACCACTCATATCTGCACTTAGAGAGGTTGTCCGATTGGAGGGGTGGACATGTCCCCTACAGCCTTTGTAGGGTAGAATAGCACCTGAACTTGTGACCAGTTTTGTCCCTTTGGCACAGATGGGATTTCATTTGTTGCACTAATTTTTTTCCTGTCTTATTAGGAAAAAAGAGATTGGGTAAAATTAATATTTTTTTCTGAACAGTGATAGCATTTTTTAAATGAGTCCATCATGCAAACTGTTAGTATATTTCAGTTTCAAAGAGACAACTGGTCCATTTTGTAAAACTTTTTTCTTTGAAGGTATAAAGAACTACATAAGTATTATTTCTATTTACATTTATTTATGGTACTGAACAAATCCCTAGTACATATCTTGTAAACACTAAATACTCTACAGCAGATTCAAAACTAGCACATTATCAATTAGAGATATTACAGGGCACTATCTTTTAAGTTTGCTAACATCTTGAAAAACCCTGGCCTCAAATATTGTTTGAAATGTATTGTCCGTATTCAAGCATCTAAGCCATGCATTCACTGAAACGCAACTACAACAGACCAGTTTATTACAGTGCTGGGGAATTCTTTGAGTAAAGTTTTTGTTAAATATTTAACAACAGATATGCAACTGTTGAATGTTATTGAAGTTGATTCTTAAAAATTATTTGCATGCCTTTAACTTGAAACACATCTTTTAAGTTTCATTCAGGTTGGCAGGAGTTAAGCAGTTCTTTACCGCATAGGGACCATAATTTTTAAAAACACAAGATAAAGAAAGGACTAGGAAGTTTAGGGATATGTAACAAGATTTTGATATACAATGTTTTATCTCTAGAATTGCTGGTTCAAATCTCTCCTGATGGATTGTGACTGAAAATTGTTTCTATATGAGAGCTGCTAAAGGTAGTTTATTGATCTCGTTGCAGTTTCCAGGAATAAGGGTTTACATCACAAAAACAGCCTTGTTGGTCATGTATGTAGAGAGGCCAGGTAGCTGAACATCTTGTTATTGTGACAAATATCATACTTAATTCAGTGTCTCCTTGGACATGTTACAAAGGGGTAGCTGTGCTAGTTTAGTTCAGAAAAACAAACAAGTAGTCTGGTGGCATTTAAAAGACTAACACATTTATTCATCTCATGAGCAGCTTCAAAGAGAAATTGCAGAATTGGAATTCGTATGTAGATTTAAGACAATGACCTCAGGGGTGAGTAAAGACAATGGGTTCTTTTCCCATTACAGCAGGTAATTTTGCTTTCCTCCTCTCCCCATCCCTGTTAATTGCTGTACTCCACTGTTTGAAGTCAAACAACTGCTTCGATTTGCTGTTACAGTGTGACCTGATTCCATGACTTACACTCCCTGCATTTCTTTTGCTCCCATTCTGTTTCCCACCTTCAAGCATCTGATAAAGCATGATTTTCTCCCACAAAAGTTCATGCAGTAAACAGATTTGTTAGCCTATTAAGTGCCACCAGACCCTTTGTTTGTTTTCCTCAACCATGCTCATTCTTTCTTCTTGCTTTCCTACTTTGTGCTCCTGGGAGCAAAGGAGAGAGCACATAGAGGGACCTGAGACTTACTTTCACTCAAAGTGCAGGCCTGTGCATAGGGCTTGTAGCCACAGCTGATTTCCACTCACTTTTGTAAAGGAACTTATGACACAAAATGAATTGTTAGTCTCAAGGTTTGAAAGCTCATGGGGACGCAGCATGTAGCAGTGGTGAATCCACATAGGGAAGTTTAGGTACTCTTTGTGCACATGTTCTGTGGATAAACAGGGTTTCATGGTGGGCAATATTGCCGCTCACATGCACAGAGGCATGAAAGCTTTATCCTCTACCTTTTCCTGAATCACTGGGACAGCTGCTTCTAAGGATTCATTCTCCCTAGGGAGGGCAATTTCCACAGCAGAGGCTGCCCAGCCAAAAGGATGATTCAATGTGTCTCCTGCGCAGGGTCCATTTGAGTGGTAGTGGCTCCCCAAGCAACCATAGGGGGGCTGTGGGGTCTGGGACTAATTGGCCTGTGAGGGTCCCCCCACTGCCAACCCCCCAGGGGGGTGAAGCAGGGTGGGCCAGATGACCCTGAACTCCTGCCTTTCCCCTGAGTGAGCCACTCTGCTGCTAGGAGCAGAGCAGGACGGTTTGGGGCCAGGGCTCTGCTTTCCAATCCTGCCACTGGGCCAGCCCACCCCACCCCTAGGGAGGAACAGCAGGCCGAGGGGAGGGGTGAAAAAGCAGAGCCTGGCTTCTGGGCTGGCCTGCTCTGCCCTGGGCTGGCTGTTCCCCATCCTGAGGGCAGGGTGAGTTGGCTCAGAACAGAGGCATTGGTGCCATTAAGCCAGTGGTTCCCAAAATTTTCTCTGACGAGGCACATCTTGCTACCTTTAATTAATCTGAGGCACACCACCATATAGTTTCCAAATGAACTCATGAATATTTATGAGCTAATGTGCCAATCCAGAGCTCTTTGAGTAGTTTTTCCAAAAATTTTGTGGCACACCTGCTTTGACCTGATAGCATACCTCTGTGCCGTATCAGACTGTTTTGGGAACACTGCCCTAAGCTTCGGCACCCTGTGCTGGTGCCACACTGCCTCATCCCTAAAGCAAGCCCTGCTCCTGTCTTGTCAGAACTACATACTCATTTTAATGCTGAAATGATCCTGTATGGACTGTTGTAGTGGGCTCCAGGCCCTCTGAAGTGTGTGTTGCAATAGAGCTGTGCAGAGAAAGCTAAGAAACAGCCCATTGTAATAACCATCCCATGCAGTAAGAAAAGCAGGCAGGGCAGAATTATATCAGGGAGGAAAGGGCACAGTCTCTCTGTGGCAGTGGAGGAAAAAAGTGACTCTTTTAGCAGCTGCAATCTGAGAAACAAGGAGTAGGACTGAGTATTTTAAACCATTGGGACTGTGCACCACTTGTCCCGTGTCACAGATGCCCTGATATGGTAAAGAGTTATCAACTCTGCCAGATCCTCAGAGTTTCATGCAGCATCAGCTTCTTCCCTCTGACTTTAGATTAGATTTATTTGTCCATTGCAGTTCTCTCTCAGACTGCCAAAACAATAAAAATAGAGAGCAAGAATCACCGGCTATCCTAATTACAAAGACTTGAACATTCGAAGTAAGGCTGTGCCCTGTCTTTCACAAAATATTTTGAGTTTATAACTTTGTTTCTGTGACAAAAATTAAGAGAACACACTATGGCAAGTCAAGAAATTACTAATCACTATAGAAACATAAGAGATGTTTCCCACAGTTCAGTCTTCTCTGGTACACATGTGCGAGCTGTTGCCTTCTTAGGCATAATCTACATCAGTGGTTCCCAACGTCTTCTTTCCTGTGGCACACCTTGATACCTTTAAGTGTTTTGAGGCACACCACTGTATAGTCCCCAAATGAACTTATGAATATTCATGAGCCAATCCAGAACTCTGAGTAGTTTTTAAAAAAATTCCATGGCACACATTCCAGGCCTGAGGGCAGACTGGTGTGCTGTGGCACACTGGTTGGGAAACACTGGTCTACATAACAGCATATGATGATATAACTACCCTCTCTCAGGGGTGTGGAAAATCCACAACCATGAGCAATGCAGTTATGCCAATGTAACAGCTGTTGTACAGAGTTCTGTGTTAATGGGAGGGCTTTTCCGATTGACAAAGCTACCATCTCTCAGGCAAGTGGATTACTTAACATGATGGAAGAAATCTTCTTGTTGACATATCTTCTCATTAGAATCTAGGTGATCATCATATGTGGGATTGGGAAGGAATTTCCCTCTAAATCAGTTTGGTAGAGACCCTGGAGGGCTTTCATCTTCCTCTGTCTCATTGTCCCTGGGTCACTTGCAAGTTTAAAGTAATGAAAATGGGGGAATCTCTGTAACTTACTGTCTTTTAATCTTGATTTGAGGACTTTAGTAACTCGGCCAGAGGTTAGGGGTCTAGTACAGGAGTGGGAGGGTGGGCTTCCATGGCCTGCAATGTGCAGGAGATCAGATTAGGTTATCATTATGGTCTTTTAAAGTCCATGAGTCTTCACTGAAGAGCAACAGCAGCCACTGCAGCCTTTTAATTGTAGATAAGCTCTTAGTCATATCAGGATAATGGCTTCACATCAGAGATGTGTTTTCTATTCCTTAGTACCAAACTAAACAAGCAGAACAAACATTCTTTCATATTCATTGCTCTTGGAAACAAGTTTCTTAGAGCTTTGACACTCTTCACCTTCACAATTGTCTAATTAATTCAAACTGTTACACTAGAGTGAGGATAGCAGGTAATATTTGTCCTTGCAAATTTAACAGCTGACTAAAGAATTGTGTATGTATTGGCTAATGATGTGCTGAGGCTACTGAATACTGATGCTGAGCAGTATATCACAATGTAAGATGCTATAATTTCTGAGTATATTGTTCACAGACCTGAGTCTCCAGTCATATTTCAATTACCAGTGATCAGTAATCTGATCAATGGTCTGTGTTACCCCCATTGTTAGTAGTCAACACTGTGATTTTAATTAAAGTTAGCCATTTGTGTAAAATGATTACTCTCTTCATTATCTTGACAATTTCATTATTGTATCAGTTAAAATAAAACACTCCTAGGAAAGGAAAAAAAAAAAAGCAGCAAAGTAAAGTTGAAGGCAGTTCCTAGCAGCAGCTCGCTGAGGTTGCTATCATTATGATCAATGGTAATAGGTCATGGTTATGGATAGGCAGAGTGGCAATTATCTCTGTTTAAAAGTATGATACATTTCATATTAAAATTCTCCAAGTATCATTGGAATGTGAATATATAAGCTAGTAGATACCATTTGCACATTTAAAATTGTGTTATGATTGTGCAGGTGGGTTAAAAACAATGTGTGTAGGTAAAAGCTTACACACATATTTATGCTTCAGTGAACTTCTTCGCATGTTCAAGTATCTACATATGTAGAAGATGTTCATGTGACTGATACGGATATATTAGTGCAATTTTGATCTACATTTTGGAAGATCTAGTTCTCTGGGTTCTTCATTTAAATCCAATGAGACATATATAAGTGGATTTTGAGAATTATACCAACACTTTCACACCACCTAGGTTTGTATTGGTAACAGAAGCAGATTAGGAGCTAAACATAGGGTGTGGAACATGAGTTACATACACATAGCAGCCCATTCTGATGAAGTTCTATGTGCATACAACCCTGTATTACTCTGCAAGTGAAGGTTTTTGGTTGAGAGGAGTAAAGATCCAACACCACATTCTGGGTCCTATTTGATAGGAATGATTGCAGTTACCCACTCAGTTGCTCTACTTAGTGCTTTGTTATCTCTGCTGAGGTCTTCGTCCCAACTGAAAGATATGGCCTGGATGTTTTGGGGAACTTAGAGAACTATGTGCAAAAATTTCTGGTATCTTCAGCCTCAGTGTGTCTATGTATATAGTAGTTGTAATGTATACACTGCATTAATATGAACAATAGTTTATAAAACAAGTAAAAGATAAGGTCCTTATCCTGAAGACATTAAAATTTAAGGGCTGCTTTATCCTTTGTGAGCACTACTCTATGCTGGACGTGGTATGAAGCTAGACTACAAGAAATGTTTGTGCTTTTTCTTATGCTACTGGGGAAGAATTTGACAAGCTATGCATAAAAATCGTCTTGATTAGCTCCTGAAAACTCATCTTGATGATGATCCTCAGAAAACACTTATCTGGTATGTCCACACAGGGCTTTTATTTTGAAACAACACTGGTTGTTTCAAAATAAAAGTCCCTATGTCCACACGAGGTTTTCTTGTTTCGAAAGGAGGGAGCTCCTCGTTTCAAAACAAGAGTCCTCCTTTCGAAACAGCTTAAACCACTTTGCTTTCAAAGGGAGGGTTATTTCGAAACCAGTTCTTTTGAAATAATGCTGTTTGGACATATTATTTTGAAACGAGGATTGTTTCGAAATAACAGGGCCAGGGTGCTGAGGGGAGTGCAGGGGGTCGGAGGGTGCCCCAGCCAGCTTCCCCCCGCTTCCCCTTGCTGGGAGCGGGGGGGACAGGTGCCTCAGCCCCCTTCGCCCCTCCTACCCCTCGCAAGGGGAAGCAGGGAGAAGCTGGCTGGGGCACCCCCAGGGCTCTGCCCCCCTGCCCAGGCTGCGGGGGAGCTGCCATCCCCGCAGCCCAATCAGGGGAACTGCTGCCCCCGAGGGGTGGCCGCTCCAGGGGTGTCTCGCCCGGCTGCTGGGACTGCCCCCAAGCCCAGGTTGCCCCGCCCCCGGGGTTCCCTGGCACCTGCCCCCGCTCCTGCAGGGGAGGGGCTTCCCCTGCCCTCCCACCACTCCTGCCACAGGTGGGGGCTTCCTTGGTGTCCCCCTGCTGCTTCTGCTGCGGGCGGGGCTGGAGCCGTCTCACATCCAGGATTCCCTGACGTCCCCCTCATGCGCTTTGGGGGGGGGCGCCAGGGAACCCCGGGCGGGAGGCAGCCCCGGCCCCGCCCATGGCAGAAGCGGCAGGGGGGCACTGGGGAAGCCCCCTGCCCGCAGCGGAAGTGGCGGGTGTCCCTGGTCCAGCACAAGCCTCCCTTCCCCTCCCCTTCCCTATCTTGAAATAGCATGTCCACTCTGTGGACATGCTATTTCGATTCCTTATTTTTTTCCGATTCCTATTTTTTTCTTATTCCGAAATAGCTTTTTTGTTATTTCGAAATAAGGTGTTATTTCAAAATGGCTTGTTTCGAAACAAGGGGTTGCGTGTGGACATAGCCATCAATAGCTAGATAGTGGGAGTTCTGTGAATGCTGTGTACTATACTGATCTTACTGATGTCACTGTTACTTTGTGTTTCCCTGGTCTGTGGTACCCTCTCATTGTGGAAATCTTTCATTAAAGGTACTAACATTCCACAGTTCTTCCACTTCAATAAGCATGCTTCAATTTTGTTGCCTTCTACGTAATACCACAAGGAGTAGAGTCTCCTTGCTCCCCACCTGCCCATGCACAACCATACAGGGCTAGTAACCTCTCCCATTGCTAGGGGAGAGGGTGATAATAGATCTGCTAATGCAATTTCTTGATGTGGGGAATCAACTGTCTATTCTACATATTGCTGCTCATGCTTTCCACCAGCTGGGAGGGCTGGGGAGCTTGAGGCCCCTTACAAATCTTCAGCTCTGGGTTAACAGTCCAACTCTAGGGTTCAGCTTTCTTGCATCTACAGTGCGAGGGCTTATCAGAATGACAACATGCATCATTGTTCTAATAGGTGGGAGTTCTATTAGCTTGTCCATCACTTGGTACCAGGGTTGTGATTGGATAGTCCCAATTTTTTAATATTTCCATTGGGAATTGTAGCAGAATAGAAAGCGGGAGGTGTTACCCCAGAACTTCAGGGTTTTAAGCTGCCTGAAGGCAACAAATATTATTTAATTGCCTCCAAACCAGACTAGTTCTGAGATAGAGGATGGGATCAGTGCAGCCTAAATGGGTAAAAACCCCTAGTGGAAAACACGGCTACAGCCTGCCGATCAAGAACAGATGCAGAGCAATGAAGAAACTTAGAACAAGAATTTCTTTTAACACAAGTATTAACATTTATTTAAAAGATGTTAAACATATTTTTATTTATTCTAAGATTTTACAGACTGATACTGAGATTTAGAGACTGAAAAATATTAATTAATACTTGTATATCTTAATGCGCTTTACAGAGTGACAGTTTAGGATGGAATACTGTCTGCTGGGTTTTCCTTCTTACAGTTACAGACACATAATTACAAAGTAGATAGTAAGACAGAGTGCATTAAAACATTAACGACAGACACAAAACACCTAACAAATTATAACATTCCACAAGCAAGGGCTGGTTACCTATGAGATGGGGAGATCTCAGGTCTTACATCTATTTCCCTTTCTCCATACAATAAGGGTTTTTAACTTGGATGTTTCCTACTGCAGTTCAGTGGAGCTACTGGTTTGCCTATCACCACAAATTACTTTGTAAGGATTGGGCCCCCTGTCAGCAGTTAAACAGTTTGTTGGTCTTTATCAAGAATTCCTACTTATTGCTTAACAGTAACATAATACATTAAAACTTTTCTATACAAATAAAACACTAAACAACACTTACATTTACAAAAGACATTCAGCAAGTGGGGATCAGTCACTTGCAGAATGGAGAGATCTCAGGTCTTAACATTACTCCTTTAAAACCTAGTATGGGTTTCTTATCTTAAACTTTCCCTGCCAGTTTGCTTATTACCACAAATTATTCTGTAAGGATTGGGCCCCTTGTTAGCAGTTAAACAGTTTGTTGGTCTGTATCCTGAACTATTGCTGTCCTCCTCTCCTTGGGACCATTTTCTTACCACACGGTTTAGAGAATAAGTTCTCTGTACTGGACAGTCTTCGAAGCCTTTGCACTCCCTGGTTGCCTTCTCCTTCTCTGTAGAGGTGTGTGTGGCAACTGAAACGACGGTGACTAAGAAAGTTCTCGGGGACTCGCAGGTGCAGCTGACAGTGCTGGAGCTTCAAAGGCTTGAGCTTCTAGTGCTGTTCGTTGCTCACAGACTTAACACAGGACTTAGTTAGCTGTCTATCTGGAGTGCGTGTAAGATTGAATATTCAGGTTCGCCCTTCTGAGACTAAGTCTGAAGACCCAGCTCAGAGACTAAGTCCTGAGTCACCGTCCAGAGACTAAGTCCGGAGAGTGCTCTTGTGAGACTAAGTCCAGAGACCCAGCCCAGAGGCTTCCACCAGAGACGTTGTTACTCTCTCTGGGGATGAGTGAAAGCGTGACTCCTAGTGCAGCGGGAACATAGCCAGAGGCCAGTGGAACCCAGTAAGGAATGGGAGAGATCTCTGAAGCTCTGCTCTGTGCAGCTTCTTTTATACACTATCATCTCTTTCATCTCCTCTTGACCACTCACAAAAGATATGATTTCATCCTCACCCAATCATAAAGAGGATGATTTTACCTATCACCTGCACAGTGCGTGATACAGATCAGAGGGTGTTAGGGGTCCTTAGAGAGTGGGAGGAGACCTCAGAATACTTGATGGGAGGGGGAATGAGTGAGTTCAAAAGTTTAAAATCTTCCTCCGTCTTGACCTAGTTTTCCTTAAAGAGATATATCTGTTGAGCCTGTTCCCCTATGGTCCATCAGATTTCACTTGTTGAATGCATTTTGAATACCAACTTTGTTTTAAACATTTACAAATGATAACTTATGGATTTTTTACCACTACTTATTACATATTATACTATTTTTAACTTTATTTTAACACAATTTTTCTACTAGATTGTCTTACACTATTTTCCTACTCATATGTGTCTTTATTTAATCAAGATTTTCTGTGATACTAAAGAGATGGCAAACATCTCAGGCTACAGAAGCACTCAGCATCTCTGCAAGTCCCCCTCTGTAGCTGCCTGGGCCAGAATAAGCTGGACCAGCCAGGTTCTCACAGCAGGGAAAGGGATACAGCTGGTGGTGCTTATTAACCCAGGCCAGAATCAGGATGAATGAGGAAAGTGAAAACAACTGTTCCTCTTGCTGGAAGGAACAAATAAGCAAGCCACAGACTAACCACAGAAGACACAGCTAGTGTGGTGTTCAGGTGATTGTATTTTTAGTTTACAGCCTGGCACAAATGGGCAAGCAGCCTAGAGCGTTGGGCAGGTGGGTCTGATTTAGGAGTGGCAACTGTGTCAGTGCACTGTAAATATATAAGTATGGGTAATTACATTAGCTTATTCCTATGAGTCCCACTATTGTAGAGGGAGGAAGATGGCCTAGAAGGGCAGGAATTGAGGAAGTCTACTACAGACTGAATTTCCATATTTCCTCTATTTATAGGTCAGTTTCTCTTGGGAAAGGGGTATAGAATCATAGAACCATAGAATCATAGGGTTGGAAGGGACCCCATGAGGTCATCTAGTCCAACCCCTGCCAAAAAAGCAGGACCACTCCCACTAGATTATCCCAGTAGATGTACCTGGTGCTGGTTTCTGTCTAACTGGGCAGGGAGGTGGATTAAGACTATTTTTTTCCCTCTTGTACACTCCTCAGGGAAGATTCCCACAATACATACCTGATTCATGACTTTAACTCAAGTCTCCTGACTTGCAGCCACCTTACCCTTTACCACCACCCCCTTTTATGCTAAGGTCCATTATTTTGATAACATCTCAGCTCCAGTAACTCTGAGATGAGAGTACTCGCTATGTGCTACCTCTGAGGAGGTGGAATGACACAATTTTTTTCTGATTGTTTTGATCCAGAAGGAGATTGGGGTTTCACTGTGGTTTTGCATCAGAGTTGTGGGACATGGAGGGGAAGTATAGCCTAATCCTTTGTGACTTGGAATTTAACTTGGGATTGCCAATAGATCTTAGCAGGAGATTTGAGTACTTTCCTGAATCTGACCACAGATAAACTTTAAGAGGAGGACCACTGGGGTTGCCTAACAGGACTTGTCACACAGATGCTTTAGAAGTATTTCTATAAACCTTTTATTGCCAAAAAGCAAAAATGACAAGCCCAGAATTGAGAAAAAAAGTTTAGTTGAGTAAATACATAACCAAATTACAATTCGCTTCTATTTTGATACATGTAGGAGATCATTTGTGGTTTAATTTGCTGAACTAAGTTTTATATTAAAATTTATGGGTAATATACTTACCTCTTAGTTTCCAGGTTTGGTTGAGAGGGAAGTCCAGTGCCTTGACAGGAAGGATGAACTAAGTAACTTTAATAGATACATATCGACTTTTTCAAGCAACGTAATCTGCATAGGTAATAAGGAAACAAAGTTTGGTCTGTTATCTTCTTCTTAAGAAGAGTTGAGTTAAAAGCTAAGAGCTAAAAACTAAAAAAAAGCTGCCCTTAGCATCAGGGTTCATTCTTTTATACCCTACTCAACATAAAGCAGGTTAGATCTGCCTCTGTCACCCAAATATGAGTCCTTCACCCAAGAAATTGTACGAGTACATCTATGTCATTGGTCAAGGGGCTTGTGCATATGACCGATACACGTCCACCCTCCAGAATGTTCCATCTTCTTTCCCTTTACTATTTATGGATAATTTTGTGAGTTTTTGCAGTGTTTTACTAAATGTCCAGGGTCCAAACTGGCAAGTCCCAGGTTGTTTTTCTGTCTTGTGACCTGGAAGTCATGATCAAAATATAGCCCTGTGTCTACCTTTAATAAATATTAGCGTTGCAAGTTTCAGTGTAACATTTGACTATGCCCTTCAGCTGTTACATACAGGCTGCATAATTTCTTATACAGGCCTGTAGGGTTCCTTGCATTTCAGTAATCCATATAAAAATGGTTAGGCTAATTTATGCTAACCATGGTAACAAGATTTCTTAAACCCATAAAGAAATACTTATATGATACATAGATTTATGCAAGCCAAGCATAGGTTAAGCTAGGGTTACAGAAGTTTGAAGTGATAGGGTTCATATTACTCTTGCTCTTTAATAAACAACAAAAATTCAACAGTCTTTAGCATGTAATAACCAACACAACTGTACAATACAGTAGAGCCCTCTGTTGCAAGATTTGTCCCATATAGGTTATTCTTTCTGTGTTCTTTTCCACAGGTAACGAGAAGTGAAAGTGAATGAATGAATGAATGAATGAATGAATGAATGGCTATGTAAAAAAACAGCAAGAAGTTGTGTGGCACTTTAAGACTAACAGATTTATTTTTTGCATGAGCTTTCGTGGGAGAAGATCCCACTTCCTCTCTTCTCCCACAAAAGCTCATGCAAAAAATAAATCTGTTAGTCTTAAAGTGCCACACAACTTCTTGCTGTTTTTTTACTGGACTAGACTAACACACCTATCCCTTTTGAAATTGACAAGATGAATGGCTATGCCCATACTTACACAGTTAAATTGATTTAGTTATATCAATTTAATAAAATCAATATAAAATCATTAAATCAATTTAAGTTAAATCAATTTAACAGGTCCCCACTAAAAACGCAAATTGAAATAGCATGTCCATGGACAGGGCTTGCTATTTCAATTTAGGAGAGAGGCACCATGGAAGGTGTGGCAACATGGCTGCCTAGAAGGGCCATGCCCTCACCCAATATACAGAAAAAGGAAAGCAGCTGGGAAGCAGAAGGACAAAAAGTGTTAAATCAATTTAACAGTTAATTCGAAATAACATGTCTGCACTATGTTATTTCAAAATAACAATTTTGATTTAACCATCATACTGATATAATATGAGGTTTAACTATATTGATATGACTTTCCTTAAATTGAAATGAGGGAGCTTCTCATTTTGAAATAAGGGAATGTCATGTGGACCTACTATTTTTTAAATTGAAATAACCAGCATTATTTCAATTTAAACAGTGTGTGTGGACATACCCATCGAGTCCTAATGTTGCCCTATGAAGATTTCAGAAAACTGCTCTGGGAGCTTATAGCGTCATGAACGTGTATTACAATAACATTAGAACGTTGTCAGCTATTAGGGTTTTTTTTTTATATAAATCAGTAGGGTTGGGAGCTTTTGTTAACTGCACTCATGGTATTAGGTATGTCATCGAAATGATAAGTGACTTGTTAAAAAAGTAATCCTCCACATCCAGTTCTCTATGAAGAGCACTTGTTACTAAGACTGTGTAAGGAAAAGGAAAATAAACACTTCCTAAAGCAAAATTGGTTGCCAGAGCAAAATTAAAATGTGAAGTTATCTATTTTGTGTATGTGTAATAAGGAGTCATCATCATGAATGATCAGAAAGGAAACATCATAAGGTTTTAGAAACATTAGAGAAATGTAAATTGAGTAAAAAATGACAAAACAGCAAGAGAAAACAAACAGAAGTGAAAAAAAATATGAAATTAGTCTTCAAAACCTGCTAAATACCACTCATTGCTCAGGATCACAGAGGAATACTGAAAAAAACAGCTCAAAGCAGGGAACAAGGATCTACACATTTCCATTAATTACTTTTCATTGTTTCCTCTAACTAAAGCCACAAGGACATCGTAAATACACATTTATAAAACTCTTATTTAGCTTCCCACAATTCCCAGTGCTAAGCTGCTTTCAGAGAAGAAATCCATTATGTAATGTTACACATTATATTCTGAGAGAGGGGAGGGGAAATGAACCAGAACATATACAAATGGGAGAATGAACTAAATTCAGATATTGTCCTTCCTACAATGATCTCTATAGAAGATGAATTATTGCTCAGACATTTCTAATGAGATCTGTGACTCCAATACAAAAAGAAAGGAACCCTGCTGGGCCAACCTCCTGAAATTCCTTCAGTGGAGGCCAAATTGTGTTTGTTCCCTTTGTGTTTACACCAAAGTGGGGAGGAGGCTGCAAGGAGTTGCTATCATATTGAACGCCACATGCAGAAACCAGCGAAGAGGGGAACCCCTTTGATTTTATGAGCTTCAAAGCTATTCCCTGCTTCCCCAGGGCTCAAAGCACTCTCTAAATCGAAAGGAGTGGTGTGAAGAAAGCAGTGAGGAGATGACCCTGGCCTTGCCTACACCAATACAGTGGTGGTGTTCTGCACAATCCAAGGGTGTGGCTGTGCCTTAGAGGCAGTGGACTGAGGTGAGTGAAAGAGATATTGTTGCAACACTTTTGCATAACTACATTATTGTACAGGGACAGCCTGGTGGAGTAGTGAAAGCAGGTTCTGTGATTCCACTAGAATGGTCTATCCAGTGTTCTCCCACAAAAAAGGAAGGGCACAAGGGTGAGAGACAATATTTCTACCATTGAGTATGAGCATTTTCCGATGCCTTGTAGCTTGGTGAAGGACTGTTCCCTTTACCCAGCTGAGTTATCTAGCCTGGCTGCCGGGATTGGATTTTGGCTCAAGGGCAGACACATATACATTAATTAAACAGACATGAATACCATTAGAAAATCTCCGAGAGTGTTTGAGATATCAATCTTCAGATTGTGTGTTCACATAAAGCACAGTCCCCAATGCTGCTTCAGAATTCTTAAGTTCTAATACTATTGTGAAGTATCTTTTGAAGGGCTATAAAGTTTACCTAGTTGGTTGATGAGTGTGATGGTCTCTGCTCATTCGCTAGTGGGAAATAGTCTCCATCGCAAAGCTACCGAATATATCTATCAAACTGGCATTATTTACACTCCTTAATGAGGCAAAAGACTGAGTGAACATCAAGTCTGCATCATACTTACTGACCTTGATTTTTAAAACCCTTCTGACAACTTGAAAAGATCTCTGTGGTTTTGATGATTTGTGTTTTATTTCTGAGGATATATAACTTGCAAGGTAAAACATAGTTAATATACTTTCTTGATATCTTAGTCAGCTATGTAAGATATAAACACTTATGGACTATCATAAACCACCTTGTCACATTAAGTCAGTCAGGCAAGGTTTTGTATTGTTGATGAGACAACTTCAGATGAAAAGTGTTTTCTTGTTGAATATGCTGAAGCTCCAAAGGTCTAAAATGGAATTTATATTTGAGAGATCATGGATAACACTTACTTATTCTCCATACACACCCAAATACAGAACCAATTAGTAACCCTTCAGAAATAACAGAAATTAGAATGCATTTGTTTCACCGTAAAATTTAAAATGTAAGATTATGATTTTAAATTATGTTAATTCTCTTAAGAATGCTCAGATATTATGGAAATGAATGAAGCACCAATTCCTAGATAGATTTGGTAGACTGAGAGGCATATGTAGCTGTGAAGGTTTCTAAGTGTGGAAGAGAAAAAAATAGAGCATGAAACTGATGGGTTTATTCCAATATGACATTAGTGTAATTCACTATAATAAGAGTGCTTCTGTTAGACAGTAATCTCTAACTGTAATAACAAGTGCTTCATTATTCATGATACAGGTAATGCACAAATAACAAAAGAGTAGAAAAAGTAGATCGCGCTCCACAAAATTCCTCCCTTTTCAGCAACAGGTATAATAAAAGCATCAGAGGTAAAGGGTAATGATGTTCTTGAATTAGAAATAAATGACAAGTAGAGCTGTGTATCATATTTGTTAATGAAAAGGAAATTGTGACTGTAATTAATGTCTCAGAAATGCATCATCTACATGTTGAATAGTAACATGGCTCAAAACTGAAACTTGCCGTCACTGCACATTAATGGAACAGAATGTAATTTAGATAACCTAAAAGACGTGAAATCCCTGAGAAGAGACTCATAGTTCCATGAGAGTAAAATAATGCAAAAGAAACCTTTATAATAAAACACTGAAATTGTCTAATATGTTAATACATTATGCATATGCAGCAACTTTTATCCCCAAATGCTTTATAAATTACCCAATATATAAGAAAATTATGTTATTAAAGAAAACATAGCCATGTCTCACTGGAAATACAGGGGCTATCTAGTAGTGCACAGAAACACTACACAATATTTTAGAACAGGAACTGCAAAATCAAATTGGAATTTCAGAAAAGTTTTAGTTTGGACCCATGGACCCATTTACCCAAAATGAAAAAGGGCCAGGACAATGGTGCTAACATTTTTACTCATATAAATAATATGTTGGCATCTTTAATGGCCACAAATGATTAAGACCTTGAGCTTCATGTCTCATCTGAAATCTGGCACCCCCCAATCACACAACAGCATGTTGGGGCATTCTGATCCAGAAGAAAGAATTCCACTTATTGAACTGTCAGTTTAAAGTTCCTGCAATTTTCTTTGATCATTTGCAAGCTACAGATATATCTACACTACAACAGCACAGCTACAGTGCAGTAATTATGTTACTGTAGTGCCACAGCATAAGCATTTTCTACATCAATGGACTGAATTTTTCCATAGATATAGTGAATCCACCTCTCCAAGAGGTGGTATCTAGATTGATGAAGGATTTCTTGTCAACCTACCTGCAACTACAGTAGTGTTTAGGCCTGGTCTATACCTCAACAGTAGATTGACTTACCTGCATTGTTTAGGGCTGTGAAATTTTTTGTTCCATTTATGATATAGTAAAGTCTGCCTAAATAGCTGTCAGATAGAACCCAACTGAGTTCATGGAAGCTGACAAAATCATACCAGGAATGATACGCTGTCTGGTGTTTGTTTTTAGGTAACCTATCAACTTTGAGATGGAAGAAGGTGTTTATTTTGTGTTTGACAGCTATTAAAAGGAGTAAATTGGAAACTTGGAACCTTTAAAAGAGAATATAAAATAAAGATGAATGTTGTATACAATAAGATTTTATAAGGCAAAGACTTTTTCTCCTTTCCATTAATGTGTCTTAATTTTGGTCTCCTCTTCAGAATTATACAGCTAAGATTCCAAAAGTCCCATAATGGATTTCAAGGATGCTAGAAGTAGAACCCAAATCTATCTGTTATTGAATTCAGTGTGAACGCCTTTGCCATTAAGGGACCTGTATCAGACCCTAAGGTAGCATTTCCATAACTAGAGGTTAAAACATTAAGATTGTTCCATGTGGAATAAAGAACACTTTGAAGGAATTAAAATTTACATGGTACAAGCTTGAGCTGAGTGAAGATTTTTAGTCAAATAATACATTTACTGAAACATTTAGCTTGGGGCGACAAACTATTCAAGTTTAGATTACACTTAGTCCTGCCTTAAGTAAGGGGAATGGGCCAGATGACCTCGAGAACTCCCTTCCAGCCCTATGATTCTATCAATTTGGGTTGAATTTGGTAAATTGGTTTGGCTGAAGAGAAGAGGGAGAGTATTTTTGTTGCTTTTTTTTTTTTTGAAATTGAAACAGTTTATCTTGACAGTTTCAACATTTTCTTTAAATATAAACTGTTTCATTTTGAAATGTTGTGAATCAACATTTCATTTTGATATTTACTTTGAAACTATTTGCTCTATTTTGAAAAGTCATGTCAAAATGATGTTTGAAATGCTTTGTTCAAACTTAACCTGTTAACTTTTGCTTTAGTGGTTAAAAAAATCAGTTTTGGTTAGAAATAAATCACACATAATTTTAGTTTGTCAATTATTTGCTCAACATTAATGAAGATTATGAAAGACCTAGTAAAACTTGATCAATCCTTCCTTTTGTGCCTTTCCATAATACAAGTTAAAGAAAAAAGAGTTATATGATAAGATGTTTGGTTGACTACTCAGCCTATGCTGTTTGCAGCACCATGAGGTCAAAGAGGCAAAAAGGAGACTTTTTATGATCAAATAACTTCTGCATTTAAGCATTCTACTTCAACCCCCAGCCCCAATTAAAAAAAAATGCCATATTTAACTTAATCTTTTTTTTTTTTTTTTTTTTGGATATTTTATGGTAGAATGGAAAATTCTGTAAATAGGTCAGAAGTATCAAAAGCAGTACATAGTGATTTATCTTCATATGATGCTCTTTATATTACATTGATCACTGCAGGTGTGAAGAATGACCACACTGCACCTTTAAGCTGGGGAAAATTTGTCTGCATGGCTGAATGAAGAGAACAGTGCTTTATGGTCAGGAGAGATGGATAAAAAAGGTCAAACAGCTGAAAAAGAGAGAAGGGGCCACTCTGGCAACTCTGAATCTGTGGCAACTGGATGGGTGGAACAGTTTAAAAGTGGTGTGCATGGAGCCCTCTTTGTCACAGACCAGGCTGAGGCAGAAGCAGTAGACAGCAAGGAGCATGGAGCAGTGGGTAGCAGGCTCCACGTGGAAGCATGGTGGTGAGAAACAGGGGAAAGGAAACGATTCTCCCTCTTACACCTGGTCGCCAAAAGATAGACAGATGCAACAGAATGGTGATAAAAGGGGAATAAGTTAATGAGATGGCTCAGCGTCAGATACACTGTTAGGGGGATTTAAGGTTTGTGTGGGTGCCGGAGTAAAGAATGCCACCAGACAGCTGTAAGCTATCAACTAAACTAAGTTTATTAAAGCACACAACACTTAGTAGCACTTATCAGCATCTAGATTTTCCGCTCACACCTAAGCACTAACACCAATTAGCACTTAACACTTACACTCCAAAACACGGTGGGAGATCCAACTGCACCGCAGAGTGGCCGCTCGAAGGATCCAGGCACAGCTGACCATCAGCCCATGGCGAGTCTCAAAATCCTGCCCCTTCAGTCCAGCTTTTATAGAATTTAGCATTTTTCCCACCATCATTCTTATATAACTACACAAAACAACTAATTCTGGGAAACTTTTGGTGGAAAACACCTCGTTCTGGGAAACCTTGCAAGCAGATAACTAAGGAATCTTCACAAGCTGATTCCATGTACACTTGTCAAAAACAACCTAAATTATAGCAGCATATCTGGCAACAACCACCTAGCTTCCATGGCAAGCAATCCATGTATAAGCAAAATTGCACAAATAATCTCTCTTAGCATCAAGCAGTGCTCTGGGGTCCGTGTGCCCATCATACTCCTCCTCCTCATCACAAAACTCTTCTGGGCTGACCTGCTACATACACTCACTGGGGAGTAAGAGGCAGGAGAGGGAGCATAGTCCCCCCATCACAGCCTGGCTGGGAGTAGAGGTGTGAAGAACCCAGCTTTTTTTTTTCCCTGCAGTGAGCAGGCTGGCAAACAGTATTCAGAATAGTCAGAGTGAGCTGGTAGGAGTAAGATCCTCATAACTAGGGTAAGGGGTTAGTCCTGGGTTTGGGGATAGTGGAGCCCAGGATGATGTGCCTGGTCATTGTAGGCAGCCCCTTGGATTGATGATGGGGATGACTGCAGAGGAAGCGAGCACGCAGGCATGAGAGCTTGGGAAAGTTAGTAGTGATTTGATACAGGTTGTTAAGTTTGTTGCTTCTGAGATTGCCTCCACAGTATGGCTCTATTTTCAAAGTGTGCGGCAACACATGCAGCTGGTTTGTGGCAAATTGTGCATGAATTAGATGATTTCTTTTTGTCTTCAGGACAGACAGAGTCTGATGAGTATGTCCAGCTGTTGGAGACATTTTGGGACCTGACTAAACAGGGTGTACCCTTAGCAGAGGAAGAAAACAGAGGGCCCATCCACCACATAGACCTTGACAAGCTAGCTCCAAAAGAGCTGAGCAACATTGCAAATACATGGCCTAAATCTGTTCTTTAAAGACATATTACAGGAAAACACAATGGTAGCGAGGGTCATTTCTTACAAGTAAATTAGGGTCTGTCTACACTTATAGTGTGAACTCAAATTGACTGAATTTGAACCAATAGTTATTAGTTCGAAATCAGTCCATTCAAATTCACATTGGCCACACTAGAAACTCTAATTCGAACTAGCATGTCCATGAACTGGACTTGCTAATTCGAATTGGAGGAAGGGCACCATGGGAGGTGTGGCAACATGACCCCCAAAATGGCCACCCAGTCCCATGCTGGGCTCCAGCATTCTGAGCCCAGCATGGGGAAAAGCATCCCCTGCCCAGCTCTAGCCCCACTGTGGCTAGAGCTGGGCAGGGGATGCTTTCCCCCATGCTGGACTCAGAAAGCAGGAGCTTGGCAGGGGATGTTTTCCCTGGACACCACCCCACACACACAGTGCAGTGGGGGCGGGGGAGAAAGATGCTGCCAGTGTCGGCCCAGGTGAATCCCTTCTTCCTTGCCCTGCTGCACTGTCAGCATCCAGCCAGGGGAGGAGGAACCCATGCATGTGGCTGGAGCCCCTCTGGCCACATGTGGGCACAGGGACTCCCGCACGTGGCTCAGGAATCCCCCTGTGCTGATAGATCCATGCTGGCCGTGCACAGGGAAGGAGCCCACACGCATGGCTGGGGCCCCACTTGCCGCGTGTGGGGGAGGAACTCACACTGAGTTCAAATTGACATGGCCACACTGCCTCAATTTGAACTACTCCATTCGAATCAACCACGACTTTGAAGTCAAACGAGTTTTGACCAATTCAAAGTCAGCTTTCATCAATTCAACCTGAGGATTTCCTCAGTTTGAATTGATGAAAGCAAGTGTGTCCATGCACTTAACTGAATTTGAATTGATGGTCATCAATTTGAATTCAACTGTAAATGTAGACAAACCCTTAAAGTTTGGATTTGTAAAGTGTATTGTTTGTAATTACTTGAAGTTGCTAACATACTTCTTGTTAGAGGTTAGCTATGTAAATAAATGGCTTTCTTGTCCCTTATTGATGTTCTATTTGAACAAGAGGTCAAAAGGGAATATTAACATCTATATGAACTTTTGATGGAAGAATATAAGCTGTCTGTTGACTGTGCTAATGCACAACTAATAGCCTCTGTGTTCCTAAGAGGTGAAGATTTTACTTCAAAGGAGAATATACATTACTGTTCTCCATGGAAGAAAGTATCTGTTGAACTGCTGTGACAGCTTACATAGTTATTGCTGGCTGTATTGTGTGAAGAAGAATCCAGTGAGAAAAGGTCAAGAGTTTCTTTTGTCAAACCCACATGAGGAAATTACCTGCAAGTGCCCTCCTTGTTTCAACTATAAAGGAAGCTTCAAGCTTAATTCACCCCCTTCAAATCTGTTGAAGTTTCTCAGGGAAAGTTTGGATTGCAAGACTGAGATCCCAGCACCATCCTGGAACCGCTCTGTTAACTCTATTGGGAGAAGTGGAACAAACTCTATACCTGAACTAATTAGTCTTCATTTCTCTGGACTGGATATCTAACAAATGAAGCTGTGAAACAAAGGATTGAGACTCATCCAGGTCTGGATATACTCTGGAGGGATCATACATGCCAAAAATCTACTGGAAAGCTGATATAGATGAACCTTTAAATCATTGGTATATATCTGATTTGTTTAATCCTGTAACAATTCCCTTAGGTTATGTCCACACCTAGCTACTTATTTCAAAATAAGTTATTTTGAAATAAGCTAATTTGAAATAAAATCCTTAGTTTGATTTAACTTAAATCAAATTAAGGGAAACCACCAAATCGAAACAGCAAGTCTGGACACAGGACTTGCTATTTTGATTGAGGAGAAGGGCACTCTGGGAGGTGTGGCAGCATGGCCTTCTGGCAGGGCCACGTTGCCAGCCAATCCCCTGCCTGGCTCTCACCTGGAGATCCAGGCAGGGGAAAAAGCCCCTGGGGCAATCCCTGCCCTCCATCCCCTGCTACTGGTGGGGCAGTCGGGGGGGGGGGCATGGGGCACTCTCATTGCCTCCGGGGAGGCAGGTCCCCCAGAGAGCTGGCCCCACAAAGGGGGCTTGCTGGAAGACGGGGCAACGGGTAGCCAAGCCGGCTTTGCCCACTGCCCCAACTAGCTGGCAGTAGGGGAGGTGGCAGGCATGGATCCAGCTTCTCCTGCTGCCCTTGCTTGCAGGCAGCAGGGTGGACTGCTTGCCAGGGTGCTGGCTGCTGGGGAGCAGGGCCAGGGTGGTGGGGACAAGCAGGCTCTGGGACCCCCCCCCCAGCAGCTGTAGGGCCAGGGTTGCAGGGGCAAGTAGGCTCCAGAACCTGCTGCCCCCCAACTCGCTGCCGGCACCCCCAGCAAGCTGCGAGTGCCCTGAACACCAGCCCCCCTGGGTCCCCTTGGCCCCCCTGCACCTCCCCTCCGTCCCTGACCAGGGTGCTGATTGGCTCCCTGGCCAGGGTGCTGAAGGAGGGTGGGACTTCCTTCCAGGGTGCCACACACCCTGGGAGGAAGGCCACCTTTTATATCGATATGTGGAGCATATCGATATAACAGAGCCAGACAGAGTTATTTCAAAATAACCCTCATTTTGATACCATACTAGGTTTTATTGTATCAAAATGATTTTCCTTATTTTGGAATAAGGGAGATCCTTTTTTTAAAATAAGGAAAATGTCATCTGGATATGACTGTTTTTAAATCAAAATGATGGTGGTTGTATCGATTTAAAAGCCTTGTGTGGACATAGCCTTATAGTGTGTTTCTTCTCTTTTATAATAAATCTTTAGTTTTAGTTACTAAAGGATTAGCTGGAAGTGTAGTATTTTGGGTAAGATCCAAACTTATATCTGTATGGTAATGTGGCTGACCCTTTGGGGTTGGGAGAACCTTTCTGGTAAAGATCATGGAGTTTTAAATAATATATCTCTTTACTTCCCCTTCCTCTGTAGCATGGGGCCTGGCTCACTTGCTAGTGGATTTTCTGTACTTTAAAGTTTTTAAGTCATGATTTGAAAACTTTAATAACTCAGTCATAGGTTACAGGTTTATTGCAGGAGTGTGTGGGTGAGGTTTTGTGGACTGCGTTGTGCAGGAGGTCAGACTAGAAGATCATATTGGTCCCTGCTGCTTAGAGTTTATTGGCTGATTGGGAGCCAGAGAATGAAACACAGTAAAGGGAGCTAACTATATTATTGTTTTAGCTTCTTGATAACAAGTTTTGGGAGATCAGAAGCAATGTTTGTGGCTGGGAGAAAGTCTGATTTTAGTCATCACCAACCAATGTTGGGAGAATTTGCTTTCTTTTTGCAGCCTGCCCTGACCTTGGCATTTTCAGGCATGGACAGGCAACAGAGTTATCTGGGGATTTAGCTAGATACAAAGGTGGCATATTGGGGTCCCCTTGTATAGCATCAGGAGCTCTTAGGTTTGCTTTGGAGAGCTGTAGGGGCCGAGAAACTCACACTTGGAGAGCTGCAGTCTATTATGAGGCACCTAAACTTTGCCTGCAGGATGGTTGCTCTGGGGAAGGCATTCTGTGCCCAACTGTCAGCAGCTATAACAGGTATAGGAAAGCAGCACCATTTTATAGCAGTTACTAGATATATGAAGCAAGATTTGAAGGCATAGGAACAGGGTCGGAGTAAATTTAATGGGGTGTCCTCATGGAGGGAGGAATAATTACTGGAGATTGGTCTGAAAATCCATTCAGATACTTCCAGGAATATGGGCTTTGGGGTATTTTAGCAAGGCAGATGGTGTGCCTAGAAATACGCCCTCAATCTAAATGCAAAATGGGGTAGTACATAACATGATTTTCCTTCCTGTAATTTTTCCCATTTTGGCTGCAGTGGTTATTTGGGACTTGGAGTTAGATAAGAAATAGTATGTTTCTGGTATAATGGCATGGCAGTAGTACATGCTATCAATCATCAAATTTCAAGCTCACACAGGGTCATGAGGTCAATGAGGATATTTGTCCTGAAATGCTTAAGCCTTGACATCTGTTTTTCTTCCAGGCATGTACCATGGTAGACAGTCAGAGATGATGCCTTGTCTTATTTGAAGTTTGACAGCTTTTGGAAACTTTCATGAGGAGTCAGTGTGGAACTGGAACAGATGGCACTAGCACCATGGAACCTTGGCACTTGATGTTGTTAGAGGGGTGGAGACCAGTGACTCTGGGTGCATGGCTAAGCTGTTAGGGAAATTTTAAAAGATTTCATTGCAGTTTCAGGATCTGGGAAGTTGGGCAATAACATGGCCCATTGCAAAGGAGCGTGTGTTATGGTATGGGCTGTTGTTGGCCAGCTGACAAGTGTTGTGCTCAACAGTCTTGGAATAACACGTAGAACAGTGTAGAATTGGGTCACATACTCATGGTTGTCTGATAATAGGGGGCATGAGGATTAATGGGGTTCACTTATCAGATTTGGGTGCTGACACATTTTGGTTGATATCAAAGAGTCCATTGGGAGATGTCTGGAAACCCAGCTGGGTGTGGGGAGGAAAGAGTCAAGGAAATTGCTAGAGATGCTGTGTGGTGGATGTCCAGTGGTGGTACTCCATAGAAAATGTATACAGTAACTGATAAATGACCTGGAAAAGAACCTTGAAGTTGGTGTTTGTTAAAGGAATGGGGTTGGTGGAGTTGTGGCTTCTGTGAATGATATGGAAGGAAGCTAACCCCCCTTTCTTATAGGCCATCATAACCCTCTGACAAGGAATATGTATGTTAATGGTAAGGTTCCAGCAATGGATTGTCTGGAGTATCTGTATGGAAAAATAATAGGAGCTGGCAGAAGCCCCCTTGGCAATTATTGAATAAACATACAGTTATCTACACTGTGTATATTTATCTAGTGAATAGTCCTGGACATCTAATAATAAAATTGTGGAGTGAAACCATATCAAATGCCTCCTGTCCTTCTTTTGGTATAGTCAGGCAAGTAACTCCTCTCTCCATGTATAGCATAGTATGAAAGGGAAAGATACAACAGGATTGGGATTTCCTTTAATTTTTCATGAATACCAAACTTGCTCAGGAAGCATCAGGATTTCCTGTCAGTAGAAACAGCAGCATTGACGAAAGCCTCCCCTTGGACACAGACAGCCACAGGAAACCGACTATAGCACAAATGTCCGTATCTGCCTTTCCTCTTCCAGCCATGTGGGGTGAAAGAAAGAGTACTTCCCCAGGGTGGAGGCAGAACTGATATTCAGATATTAGTCTACTTTAAAACATAATTGAAAGATGTGAAAGTATAGCTCTATAAATATAAGCCAAAATTTCCAAACGTGTTTAGTAATATTGGGTGCATCTATTTTGGAATGCTCAATGTGAGATATTAGACACTTTTTTTTTTTTTTTTTTTTTTTTTATGGACAGGAACTGCCAATACCCTTTTTCTTTGAAAATTTGGCCTTGGTGTTTCATGCCAGAAGTTTAGAAGGTAGAGTTGAAAGAATGCGGCTTGTGATGTTTTCATATTTTCATTATTTAAATATATCACACAGCTGTGTTGGGGAATAGAACATTTTGGAGCAGATGGTCATCTGTTGCAGATGGGTGTATCTGTGTTGTTGGATAGGTTTATACCATCTGAGAATCAGACTCAAAGAAATGTATAGAGTCGTACTGTGTTAGAAATTAAACTTCAAATTTCTGAGTTAATGTAAAACTGTAGATATAGGACCACAGATGTTTCTGAGATCTGTTATTGTGAAAACAATCATGAAAAATATCTATAGTATAGCAATTCTACCATTAACACTAAGAATGTTCTCAGAGAGAAACATGATGATAGGCAAGCAGGATGTGAAACAGCACATTTTAATAAATTTAATTGAAGTTGCTTCATATGTCTTAACCATTTAGTACAGTTTCCTGGGATCTCTATCAAGTATTTATCATCAAATTATTCTACCAACTGTAGAAGAGCAGACTGACTATGTAAATTGTTAGCGCCCTCCACTGAAGAGTGATATATTAGAAGAGTAGAAACTCTGTTTTTTAAATGATGGTAGTCTACTAATAGTGGCATACTCTGCTGCTCATGTGGTCCCCATATAAACATTATCTGTATGTTCAATCAGTCTGAAAAATGGGAGATTAAAGTCTATTTTATGTGCTGCTGCATTCAAAGGTTGGCTTGCATTACCTGGATTAAAGAGTCATCACTGGCACTGACTTCTAACAGTAAGTGACAGTCTTACATCGATTCAGAAAAAAATCTGTACTGGTGATCAGATTACCTGAAATGAAAGTCAGGGCTCATAAATATTCAGCATCTACTTTGTTTTTTATGTTCTTGCTGATGCACAGATCCAAACTTTTTTGCTACTCTCAGAGCTTTCATACTGTAAGTAAAGGACTGCTTAAGCAACGAGCACAAAGGTTCTTATTTTAGATCCTACTCTTCTGTCTTATGCAGCTCTGTAAACTGATTTACAGCCTGAGAAGATGGCATACTCAGCAGAAAAATGGGTGTTGTTGGAACTGCCCTACTCAGTGCTGATCCTGGTGGCAATTTGGCATTGGAGTTCAATAGCAGTCTATTGATTAGAACAATTTTAGGTTGCTCTGACTCAGTGCCTGAGGACCAGCATGCACACAGAAATCACCTGGGTCAGAGGAACGCAAATTGAACTCTAAGACATTTTAGCACACCACTCTCCATCCATTTGCTTATGTCCTTCTTAACCATGACCATGCATGTGACATTAACATATTAAAACAATGCAAAATTAGATTTTTTTTTTTTTGGTTTTGTTTTGTGGTTGATTGGTGAAACAGAAGGTGAATGAAAAGAAGAAATATTGGCTGACTCCACCGATGGAACAAACACTTGTTTATAGGAATAACATTAACAAATAACATATTCCAAATTAAATTCTAGTCTTATATTTCTGAAATACTTAAAGGCAATTCTTGCCATGGGAAAATTAACAATTATAATGACTCTTATTAAAAATATCAAAATATATTGATTTTTTCAAAATACAGTGAGGTGACAATCTGCTTCTTGAAGGAATTTCTATACTGATTTCATGACTTTGCTATTTTAATTTGCATGAGTATTACATGGGGATCCTTAAACTTAGAGCTCTCAATATCTTTTCTCTCTGTGAGGCATTATAAGGAAATAAAACAAAGGCGATGCAGCACCTCTGTCTGTCATTTGGTTGGCAAAAATTGCAGAGAATCAGGAGCTTTCACTTAAAGCCAGTGCCTTTTTCATAAAAAAAAGGGGGGGAGGAAGAAAAAGAAAAAGATGCCGTTACTCTCCTTTCCCCTGCTAACCCTCCGCCCTGAGCTGGGCAGGCAAAAAAGATGTCAGTATTCAGTAATCCAGCATACCATCACAACAAACAAACAAACAAACAAACAAACTAACTAACTAACTAACTAACTAACTAACTAACTAACTAACTCTTAAAGCCTTTCCTTTAATTTAATTTCCAGTTTTCTGACAAGAATGACCTTAATTAAAGTCTCTCTCTTATTAATCTCAAGCACATACCAACACAAAAAATTATAGAACAAGCCAAACTAATAGTTACCCCCATAAGTTTGGAGCAGTTTTTGGATGATTCAGCAACAGATTTTTTTTGTGGCAAGCCTTCCTGTCTGCTGCTAGAGACCTTTCCAATGAATCAATAAAGTGATATGTTTGATCCAGACCCACAATTCCACTCTTGTACTCAAAAAGTTAGAGATATCGTCAATAAAATATCTTACATAGCTGTCCAAACAAAATCAATTACTGGACAAAAAATGTGTTTCAAAAATATGTCACCAAAAAAAAATCTGTTAAACAAATAATTTCAAGCTGTTAGTCTGGCAGCATATTTCTCCATAATGACAGTCTAAAAATACATCCATATTTCCTTTTTCACAGTTCCATATCCTATCATATCAGGGAGGATAAGTCAGGTTCACTCCTTGTAGCTGCTCCCCCTCGCTTGTGGCTTTGCCTTAATGACACTAAGGGTATGTCCACACACAGTCCTTATTTCGAAACAACAGAGGTTATTTCGAAATAAGGAATGGCATGGCCACACGACGCACGGCCATTTCGAAAGAAGCAAACCGCTTCTTTCGAAATGGCCGTGGTCCTTTCGAAAGAAGCTAAACCTCGTTGCCTTTCGAAAGAGCATTGTTTCGAAACGGTTGTTTCGAAACAACGCCAACGGGACATGCCGTTTCGAAACAACCGTTGTTTCGAAACAAGTTGTTTCAAAACAACGGTTGTGGTGGCCGTGTTATTTCGAAACAACTGTTGTTTCGAAATAACTGGCTGAGCTTCCTCCCAGGGTGCTTAGCACCCTGGGAGGAAGGGCAGCCCCCCCTCAGCACCCTGGCCAGGGTGCTGAGGGGT
>ML682013.1:3951116-4000819 GCA_007922195.1 Podocnemis expansa | reverse complement strand
GTGTGTGTGTGTGTGTGTGTGTGTGTGTGTGTGTGTGTGTGTGTGTGAAGAGAGGATGAAAGGACAGATAATATGTGACAGGCATGGTTACATTGCTTAATGCACTAATGGAAGTCTTTCAGATACTGTGGTTATGGGAGTAGTATAATAATCTATATAGAATAGAACAGAATTCATTACATTAAAAAACATTGTATCCTCACAGCAATGCTAGAGATTAGTACATGAATTAACATGGCATATGTAATTTATGAATTCAAATAATATGTCTTTTACACTACGTTTAGAAATACAGGAGAATTCTGTTCTCACTTACAGTGAGATTTCAGTAAAATTAGTCTGGCTTTACAACTTTGACAGCAAAATTTGTCTGGATGTCAGCACCAAGTGCTAGAAAGAAAGGAGGTCGTATGATTTTCAATCCTCAGAGAAAATTATGCTCAAACAATGTAATAAATGGTTTAAAATGAAGTTAAGGCCTAATTTAGGTTTTCTAGGCTATCTTAACCATGTATATGTTATGGTGATAGGGAACTGATCCATTGGTGTACATATTAGTCTCAACAGCATTAGCAAAAGTGATTCCCCTAGGCATTAAGGGAAAAACTGCAGTAATACCCCTGTGTAGCCAGATGTCAAGAAGATTCTGAGCTGCACCTATTTTCATTAAGAATGGAAACTCTGCTGACCCACAAAATGTGATCAATGACTCCCTTCAGTTCAACAGATTTCATTTCTCCCTTCCACTTGTAGTAATTTTGATTGACAGTTGAATCACCTATTTGGGAATGATTTTGGCTGTGTTCACATGTAAACTGTTATTTGAAATTAGTTATTTCAAAATAAAATCCTTATTTTGAAATAACTTAAATCAAAATATGAAAATGATCATTCGAAATAAGGGAAATCCTCAAATCAAAATAGCGTGCCCTGTGTGTGGACATGCTATTTTGCTTCAGGAGAGGGGCAGCATGGGAGCTGTGGCAACATGGTCCCCTCACTGGGTCATGCCCCCACCCAATATATACAAAAAGGAAGGCACCCTGGGAAGGAGAAGGGCAAAAGTGTTATTTCGAAATAACCGTTATTTTGAAATAACATGACTGAATGGCATTGTTTTCAAACAACCGTTTTGAAACAACGGCTATTTCAATTGCATGCAAGGTTTTACTGTTTCAAAATGATGGCTGTTATTTCGAAATGACGGGTCCCGTTGTTTCAAAATAACAAAATGTTGTTCAGACATGCCCGGCTTTATTTCAAAACAACAGCTGTGTTTTGAAATAAAACCTTGGTGTGGACACAGCCTTTGAGTGATGGGGAGAATTCTGAATGAGAAGTAGGCTTGAGAATATATTTCTCAATGAGTAGTTTGTTAGATTAATTTAACCACTTAGGGGTTATTCACAAATGGACTTGTGTACTTTCTGGACATTTTAGGTATCTAAATCCCAGGACTGGGTAGCACTGGGATTCCAAGATCCCCCATTGAGCTGTCACTGAACCTTGTATATATCTAAAATCACACATTGCCTTTTTTTTTTCCCTAGGCTTTGAGCACAATTACTAGATTGGGCAATGTAGGTAAATTCGTACAAGATGCAGCTGCTGAACTACTACAATAGATTCATAGCCTTTGAGATTAGATGGGACCATCATGATCATCTAGTCTGACTTCCTGCACATTGCAAGCCATAGAATCTCACCTATCCACTCCTGTACTAGACCCCTGACCTCTGTCTGAGTTACTGAAGTCCTCAGAGACTTCAAGTTACAGAGAATTCACTGTAAGTTAAACCTTCAAGTGACCCATGACTGATACTGAAGGCAAAAAACCCCCAAGGTCTCAGCCAATCTGACCTGGGAAAAATTCTTTCCCAATTCCAAATATTGTGATCAGAGAGGCTCTGAGCATGTGGGAAAGACCCACAAGGAGGATACCTGGGAAGAAATCCTCTGTGGTAATTCAGGGCTCTCCCCATTTAGTGTCCCATTTCCAGCAGTTGGGGATTTTTGCATATTTTTACCACTTTAGCTACAGTTGGTTTGTGATTATTGCATGTGACTCATGCTACTGAATGTCATCAGGGATACAGTGATATATACAGAATATCCAAAAAAATACAATAACTACTCTGAAAGTTGTACTTTTAAAAATTACTGGTTTTCTTGGATAATTACTCTATGTATGTGCATATTACATAAATATAGAGTAAATCCAGGCAGTATTACAAAAAGTTAGGCAACAAAATTTGTCTAATGTAACTTAAGGATGCAGTTTTGCCAAATGATTCTTCTAGGGTGCAAGGATCTGCACGTCTGGTGTGATGAAGCAAATTAGAACCTGAGAAGGCTTTAGACAAGGAGCACCAGACAGTTACTCACTGATAGAGATGTATGTTACTTTTTTCTCTTTTGGTGCTGTTATTTAAAAATAAACTGACTGGTGCTTTTCATACCCCTTCTGACGTGACACATTATTATATCACAGAGTTTAATCTGATGTGACAGTATGTGTAATCTGATCACTTCATGCATGATATAAATCAACATTCTTTCTAACATTCTGACAACAAGCTGTATATTAGACTAGCATATTATTTTGAAATCTGTTATGGATTACACAGCCATTATTGACTCAAACTGTTTGAGACTACTCTTCAGCTCTGAGCTCAAAATGCAGAACTGGAACAGTTCAACTGTCTATGAGCCACAATTATAAGTGAAAATCAATCAGCAGTTAGCAAATTCTAGGCTTAATTAATCAGTGGTGTAAACTTTGAGTAAATAGTCAATGGTGTTAACTTAGACTAAATAATTGTGTGTTTGTTTTCTGGAAAACAAACCACTGAAATTAATTCTAATCAACTTAAGGTCCAGCATAGCGTTAAGGCATCTGGGCCTTTTCACAGAAGTGCTGTGTGACTTCATCTCCTAGAAAAATGGTTGAATTTCCAAACATAAAGCTGTACTTAATGTCTTTGCTCTTTCAAACACCTCAACTTTCATTGATTTAAGGAAGTTCTCAGCCACTTCTCTGCAATCCAATGGAAGGGGTATGCGTGTAGCTAAGCCACGTGGCAGAATTTAACCTTGTATAGTCAGATTTAAAGACCCACGAGTAACCTAAACCTTCATCCAAGCAAGTCTATAAAACATAGTAAGGGAAACAACAAAATTCAGTTGTACAAAATTAATACATCCATCATTTTCAGTGAGTGATAAATTCCATTTAACAGTGACATGCTTATATTTAATTCAATATGTCTTATTACAGTGCATAAATTCTGTACATTTGTACCAGGAGTTCAAAGGTCTTCATGTTTGCAAATGACAAAGTAATGGTAATATACCATATACTCACAGGTTTAAATTCTGGACCTGCTGAATTTAATAGCAAATCTCCAATTGATTTCAATGTGGCCAGGATTTCAGCCTCATGGCCTTTCAATTCATGCACTATAAAGCAGTCAAGACTGTACATTGAATCCAAGAGCTTCACTTGTTTAACACTCCTGAATCTCTTTTGCAGGAAGAGGTATGTTAAGTTAGGCAGTGGATAAGTGTGGTTAACTATTGATGGACAGTATTGTTATTTAAAAATCTATAAATATTTTAATTTAATTTGCAGTGATTTATAAACAAACCAGAGTTCTTTATAATATTTGATAAACAAAATGCAGCCCTGGATACCCACAGGGGATATTGGTGTTCCAGCGGTGATCATTGCACTGTCTGACTTTTAATGCCTGACACCTAGTAGAATTCACAACTCTTGAGTTAGGTGCCCTGGCCCCCATACAATGCCTGTGGAGTGGTAAATGCCTGAAAAGGGATTCACAGCAGCCAGAACACTGAATGGGAAACTGTTTAGGTTAGCCAGGAGCAAATGTGGAAGAGTAGGAGTGGTCTAAGTGCTGTCTTTCAAAAGAAATGAAGAGACTGTCTCCACATGTAGAGAGGCACCTCTCTACTCAAGATTCTCAGCCAGGATCCCATCCTGTAGCTTGATGCATAACCCAAGTCAAACCTTTTCTAGCAACAATATTACTACTCCAAAGGACTAGTATTCTCCTCCTGAAAGTCCCTGCCAGGGATGAGGAAGACTGTGGTTAAATCCATGCGCTTCCAGAAGTGGAGCAGCATGTTGAAAGCAGGTCTGGCCCACTGCATAAATGAGTACCCTAGTCATCAGGTTAGGATATTCAGGAGGAGAGAATCTCTCTCAGTAAAGATGTTTGGCATTGTGAAAAAATTAGATGATTTATACATGGAACTGAGCGTATTTATTCATCCACTTAAATGCAGCAGGAAAGTGAGTGTGACAGTGACTCCATAGCTCAGAGGGTTAGGCACTGTTCCGGAAGGGAAGGGATAGGAGTTTCTGGTTTCACTTACATAAGAAGTAGATTTGAACCAGAGCCTACTCTATCAGAAGTAACTATGCTAACCACTGGGCTACCCCCACCCTCTTCTACAGTTTAGGTGTCTTCTGATCACATCTACCAGATTGGGCCCAACAGGCCAGAAAAGTGGAGGACTCACCCCACGGCTTTGGAATGAGCTAGTCACTGACCTGTTTAGTAGTGTCAGGACTTAGTAGGCTTTATGCATGCCCAGTGATGGAAACCTAGGCACTGTGAAATCTTTTCCATTTGAAATTGGGGACCTGGGGAATTTCAGTGTCAGGAACTTCATTGCCTTACCTGACCAGTGTGTTAAAGGCAGAATTGCACAGCAAGAGGTCACAATGACTGATCATTTCCTTCTCTCTCCGCCCTCCCACCCTCGCTGAGAGGAACACGATGTGAAAACTATGGGAAAAGGAGAGCTTTAGCCAACTGCCATTGAAATTAATGGAGAAACTGACATTGATTTCATTGGGAATTGGCTCAGATACCTAGGCTATGTCTACATTAAAGGGCTCAGTGAAGCTGGCTTAACAAGGTCAACTTTAAATTGGCTTAAAGTAGACCTTCTTAAGCTGGCTTAGAAAGTCCACACTCAAAATGCTAGCAGACTGCCCACATCCACACTCGCAGCTGCTAAGTCACCCTAAGAGTGGTGCCTTGTGGGTAGCTGGCCCACAGTGCACCACCGAAAGAAGTGCGCCTCTCTCCTGGCCACTCCTTTACAACAGGAAGTAAGTGACCATACAACCTTCCATATTGGGCATAACAACATGGACCCTGAGGAGGTTGGTGACCATGTGCTCCACCAATGTACCAGTGCAGCATTTCACACCCTCCCTGCATTGGCCAGACTCATCCAGCTCTGGACCAGGTGCCGCAGAGCAATTGCCATGACAGAGGCAGGCCGCAGCAAGTCAATCCCCTTGTACTCCCTGGGAGCTGCTGCAGACAGGGTCCCTTCTGTGCATTCACACATCTGGGCATGGGAAACCAGCAGCAACTGGTGGCACTGGGTTGTTCTCACCACCTGGGATGATGAACGGTGGCTGTGGGCAATGTTCCCTGTAAGGTTTGGTGGCTTATGTGCAAAATTTTCAACCAGGGTGCAGAACTTTTTCTGAATAAAAATTTTTGTGCAAATTCACATGATGGAAATTATTGAAAAGTGTAGAACAATGAAAAATTAATATGTTATTTAAAATTGCTTTTTAAAAATAGTTTGAATGTATTCTATGCTTATGTGACATTACGTCTCATCAATTCTTCAGTACTGTTCATCTGCCTTTGTTGATTTTTCCAAAATGAAAAAACACATAAAAAAGTTAAAAAGTGAAAGCAGCTAACTTGCCTCTTGTTCTTCATTTTGCACAGCAGCCCATTTTACAATTTAAAAATATTAGTGCTAAATCGTTTCTAGCCAGTTCAAATGTGCCCCTTTATTTATTTTACTTAATTGCTTGCTATTAGTAATTTGAATCATGGTAGACTTTATTTTCCTTCATTTTATTAGTGTTTGCTATATATTTTTCCCCAGTTTAGCCCCTCCCTAAGGAGCAACAGGCCAAAAGTTAAAAATCCCAACAGACAGTTTGACCCTGAGATTATAAGTCTGCTGGTCTACCAACTGAGCTGTGGAGTTTCTATCTAGTGTAAAAAAAAAAAAAAATCTAGGAATAAAAGATAACTGTGTACTCCACTGCCCCTTGATTTTTTTTCCTCCCTATAAACTGCTCTTTGTTTATTGTTTGTTTGTTTTAAAACATTCTACTTATCAGAAATAAAAAGCTGGACAATCACCTATTTGTAGAATGCCTGGGGGAGGAATGACATGAAGGTAAAAAGGAGCCCTTGGATAGCTCAGGAATAGTAACCCCACCCCCACAGCCAATCCTCCGCTACGCTTCAGGCCTGCCTCCCTGCCCAACTTCAGCCACTCTCCCAGCCTGCCCCCCAACTTATCCTTGGCATAGTTCAGGCCTGCCCCCTTCACCCCCCCATCCTCAGCTGCTTTGCTGGCATTGCACTGCCTGGCCCTGGTCCCGCTCCCCCCCCGCCAATCCTTGGCCACCTTGCTGGCCTGACCCTGCCTGGCCCTGGCACCCCCACCTCCAGCTGCTCAGCTGGCCCAGACCTGGCCCCGCTCCCTCCTGCCCTGACCCTGCTCCCCCACTCCTGCCCTGGCTGATCCTTGGCCACTTTGCTGGCCTTGCCCTGCCTGGCCCTGGCCCTGTTCCCTCCCCCCGGCTGATCCTCGGCTGCTCTGCAGGACTGCTCAGCCAATCCTGGGCTGCGCTGACAGCTTGGCCCTCCCTGTGTGTGGGGACAGGAAAACCCTGTGCGGGGAGGTATTTTTAGGTGTGCGGCCATGCAGCCGCGCACCTTAAAGGAAACATAGGCTATGGAACCTGGAAATGAGGAAGACCACCTGTCTCGAGCTGCTCGCTGAGCTCACCTTGTTTCTGCCAGGACCCCACCTCTCTTGGCTCTGGGTCCCCCCCCACCACACAGACCCCTACCCTTGGGTCCCTATGGGAAGGCCTCTGTGCCCCTCCAGGACCTTGCCAGTCCCTGGGCCTTGTCCCTGCATGCTCCCTGTCCCACCTGCCCCCTCCCCCCAAGCCCTCAGGAAACCAGCACTCACTGGCAGGTATACCAGGGTCTGCCATAATGTCACTTTGCCTGGATCTTCGTCAGCAGAAGGAGCCTCCCCCTGTGTCCCCAGGGTTAGTATCAGGGCAGGGAACAGCTTTGTGGTGGCACTGCCTGGGGCCAGCGTGGTGGTTGGGCCAGGGTGGTGGTCTCCCTCCAGCAGAGCACCACATCCTCATCCACTGAACTCTCCCCCTGGTTTTTGTCTTGGAAGGGGGTATCAGCATCATTGCCAATGCCAGATGGCTGGGTGCCTGCCCAGGAAGGTGTGGAGCTAGGTGTAGTAAGGGCATATAGTGGTGGCTGCTCCTGAGTGCCATGCGGCCTCCTGGGCCTGTGGTAGCCCTGCTGGAGGTCTTTGATTTTCATCCACACCTACTATGTGTTGTGGGTGTGGCCCTTCTCTGCTAGGACTTCGGAGATGGTCCTCTGTACTTTCCAGTTCCTTTGGCTACCCTGAAGCCAGAAGTGTATGGACTTATCCCCCCACACAGTCAAGAAATCTAGGATCTCCTGGTGGGGCCTGTCTCCTGGCCTGCCTGCCTCTGCCTTCAGACATGGCTGCAACACGGTCAGAGTCCTGGCTAGCTCTGGTTTTGGGATAGGGTGGGCAGGGCATTATCCTGCCCTGAGATTGGGCAGGGCAGGCACTTCCAGTTTGCTGGGAAGGTCTTCAGGTGGCCTGGAGGCCAGTTAAGTCAATTTAAGGCTAATCCCAGGCTACATTGGTTTAAATGAACTTAATAAATTTGACTAAACCATTAAGTCAACTTAAAAAGTATGAGTTATTAAACTGACTTAAGCAAACACTTAAGATGACTTAATAAATTCTAAATGTAGCCTTAGCTTTTCTTAAATCGAGTTAAGGGGGCTTAAGTTGACTTAAGCCCCTAGTGTAGACATAGGCCTAGTACTCAGGCCCCTAGTGCTAGGAGGTAGTGTGGGAAATAATGAGAAAGCTGTGCATGAGTATTGCATGTTCTGTCAGTGTATTGAAAGGATAATCTGTGAGACTGAAGTCAGATTGTGGGTTAGAGCTCTTGTTAGTTTATTTTACTTTGTCAAGGTTATTTCTACTTTGTTAAATAAACAGGGTGCATTTCAAGAAAGTCTGTGTGTAACTGTATTCATTACATCCACAAGGGATAAATATTAGTGTTAGGTAGAAAATGATTTTCCCATCCTTAAAATACTTTTGAGATTTGATGTGTATTTCCCAAATGGAGACAGAAAGTCAAAATCTCAAATATTCTCCAGCCAAAAACAAATAAACAAGGACATTTCATTTCAATAATTTGAAACATTTCATTTGGAACTCAAACTTTTAAGAACCTTTCTTTAGTCTAATAAGCCTAACTTTTTAAACAAAAAGCAATTAAAAAAAAAAGAACTTTTTTTTTTTTTACTTAGAAAATACCAATGTTTTCATCAGTTTCAAAACTTTTTCTACTTTCTTTGCCTTTTGATATGCATCAAATCAGAACCTGCTTCGTGTTACTAGTTGCAAAGTACTCCACTTAGGAAAGAATAACACATTGCACACATACAAAATGGGCAATGACTGCCTATGAAGGAGTATTGCAGAAAGGGATTTGGGTGTCGTAGTTGACCACAAGCTGAATATGAGTCAACAATGTAACGCTGTTGCAAAAAAAGCAAATGCCATTTTTGGATGTAGCAACAGGAGTATTATAAATAAGATATCAGAAGTAATTCTTCTGCTCTACTCCATGCTGATTAAGTCTCCACTGGAGTACTGTGTACAGTGCTGGGTGTCACATTTCAGGAAAGATGTTGGCAAATTGGAGAAAGTCCAGAAAAGAGCAACATGAATGATTAGAGTTTGGAATACTTGACTTATGACGGAAGATTGAGAGAACTGGGTTTGTTTAGTTTGGAAAAGAGGAGACTGAGTGGGGACATGCTAATTAACATACCTAAAAGGTCGTTACAAGGAGGAGAGAGAAAAATTGTTCTACTTAATGGCTGATGATAGGACAAGAAAAAATGGTTTTAAATTATGGCAAGGGAGCTTTAGGTTGGACATTATGAGAAAGTTCCTAACCGTCAGGGTGATTAGCCAGGAGAATAAGTTCAGGTTGTGGATCTCCATCATTAGAAGTATTTAAGAGCAGGTTAGACAAAAACCTACCAGGGATGGCTTAAGAGTGTACTTGGTCCTGCCATGAGTCCAGGGGACTGGAGTCAATGATCTTTCATGGTTCCTTCCAGTTTATATGATTCTATGAGATTAGCATTTCTAACCAAAATCATTTTGTTGAAAAAGTCCTGACCAGCTCCATTAAAAATATACTAATCTCTCCATATAAACTCTCACAAAGTCACAATAACAATGTGTTTATTACCTACATGATTAATGCAAGACACCAGTGTTCAGCTGCAGATTTAAAAGTGAGCTTTCATTTCATACTAGTTATTCTATACAAATCAAAAGAAAAGCAACATTTATTTTTGTAGCACCTCCAAGCTAGTTTCCCTCATTCTCACTCACAAATGAGCCCACACACCTACATTTCATTCCAGTACTCAATGAACTATGAATATCTGCCTTACTGCCATTCCACACTGCATTTCTGATTAGATAACAGCTTCTTTTCCAATTGATACAAGTTATCTAGCTTGAAATGTAGTACCATTTTATACTTCTGCTATCATGGGTATGACGGATTTGAGCCTACTTCAGATTGGAGTTGAATGGTTTAGTTGAAGAGTTCCCCTAGCAAGACTGCTATGAAGTCCTATTTATGAATCAGGAGTGTTATGAACTGCTCTCTGAGTCTGACAAACTCCCTTGGATGTGTATGGAGTGAAATATAACATCTCTTTCAATAGCATCTCTCTTCCTCTGGAAGCATTCCATGCTGAATTCTGAATGCATTTAAGTTCCATGAATGCTGATGTCCATTCCTGGGGAAGGATCTCTTGCTGCCTTCAGCTCTATTACCTTATACACATTTGGAATCAAATCATGATACTCATTTATAGCCCTATTGTTTAATAGATTTCAGAATTTAGTGCTTTCCTTCAGAAGTAAGCAGACATCCTGGTTTTCGCATCCATTTGCTAATGAAGTTCTTTGGGTCTGATTCCTGATGACATTCACCATTGAACATCTGCTCATAGGTTTACAATAGTAGTGCCTTCCAGATACATTGTCAATAGTTCATCACGTGCTATTTTGCCAAGCTAGTGTAAATAATCTTTATATGCAAAAGAAACTTGTGGAAGTCTCTTATTTATCCTGGCCTCATACACATGACACACAGTCTTTGGTGACTAGTTATCACTGTACTCATGACACAGTGTGAAATTTGGGGATTGCTCTTTTAGAAATGTTTCTTAATAGTGCTACTGTCATTTCATATCTCACCTTACTGCATCTTAAAGAATCAAACAAAGGACAAAATAGTCACATAACTAGGCAAAGTTTATTATGCAGAACTTTTGATTTGTCTCAGGCAGTTATGCTTTACAGACCTTGCTTTTCAAAACTTCTTAGCCTATACATCCTTCTCTTTGTTCTTAAACAAATTGGCAGGAGGGAGGTAAGATGGATGGCTGCAAGCTGAAATAGATTTTTCTTTTGCAATAGCTGAATATCCAGAGTGATTCCATTTTTAACCTAACCCATTGTATATACTTTTAGTCTTAACCCACTGCACTTGAAAAAATGCTACCATTCTTTTCCACCCATTTCAGTTCCAGCATGGAGAAATAACTCAGAAATTTCTAAGGGATAATCCTAGTGAGAGAAAAGCAGAGAGTGATTCTATACATGGGGGGTGGACAGCCTTAGAAAAGGAAAAAGATAAGCAGATAGAGAGCCAGGTTCTTCTCATTCTTTAGCTCTTCCTAGCCACTTTTAAGGTACTGTCAATATAGTCACATTCACTATCTTAATCCCACTCTAACAAGATGGGATTTAACCCAATTAAAATGTCAACAGATATGATCAAATAAAGAGACATGCCACACTAATGCTTTAGCGCTGTCATTGAAACCTGTTTTCCTATGAGATAGCATTACACTTACAGGGTGAAAACCTGGACCCATCAAAATAAGTGTGAGATTTTTCCATTCTTTTCAGTGGTTTCAAGATCTTAGTGATTCTGCTGTTACAATATATTTCCAATCCAATTGATTTATTGTAAACTATGCATTAGTCACATTTTACTGAGGAGTATAATGTTACAAAAAGTACCCTAAAGATTCAATGGGTCAGATTCTGATTTCCTGGCACCTTTACACTGTTATGGCTCCATTGACTTTAGTGGAGTTACTCCTGATGTGCATTGATTTCAGGGAGATCAGAATCAACCCTATTATGGAGAGAGTAGTGATGATCAGATTAAAACAGAAGTCCAAGGGGCATTTAAACTGCAGTTCACCTAAAGACTACTTGTATAGGAGTAAGAAGAGAGATGTGGAATTTTTGGTTCTGTAAAATATTGTTTTGTACTCTAAGACAGAAACTCAGCTAATGACACTTGCTAATTACTGAATAAATTTAGCAGAGAGTAGACCTGAAGACACACAATAACTCATAGCAGACTTGGAATCACTTATGTGGCACCTTATATTTATGTTTAGTAAAGCCCCTGAATAGTAACATAAGATTGCTATATATTGGGACCAACAAGGGATGAATTAATTGACACAAAGCTTTAGCCTACATGGGTACAGGAGTATGATGGTAAGGGATATGCAAGATGGCTACAGATCATCATTCTGACTTCCTGATCTTTAGGACAATAAGAACTAATCCTGAGATGTAACTTAGAGTAGCCTCAGAGTTGCTCTAAGTTTCACCAGCTGCATTGACTCCCAACAGGCCACTGACACACAACAGGACTCCATCCTTTTCTTCCCACAGTATGCCTGCATTGTGTCCTCTTGCTGCACCTGGAAGGATGGAATGGCATAAAAGTGGTGAAGTGTAAGTGGTGAAAACCAGGCAGAATAGGATGGGTGGATTGTCAGGATCTGGCCCAAAATGTGTTGATTTTGACCTGCTTCGTAGAAATATCTGTTCTGGAATTACCTATTTGCTTAACTATTGCAAGCATTCAAGAGAGCACTCACTTTTATCAGATCAGAAATACAAGCTGTTTTGTTACAGAAAGACTCTGCCCTATATGCTTGTAATATATCTTTTGGTTTTCAGATATGGAAGTCAAGGAAACAAACTCAAGGACAAAGGATAAAAGCTAGAGTAGTATCTAGAAGGAAATAAGCTGTAATGAAAGCAGCTAGAAAGTTTTGTGTTTAGTGGGTCTAACAATTATATGGAATATATTAACAAAGGGCCTGATCCAGAAATAGTGACCCATAAGAGCATTTAATTAAGTAGATTGGATCGCATGTTCATTGGATGCCACCTCCCAATTTTAGTGCTGGCAAAAAGCCAAGATTGGTCTATTTGCCGCTACAATTGCTTATGTCAGCAGTGCATCTGTATTAATGCTATTATCAACATTAAAGAATGCCTTGTGCACACACCTGGAACCAGGGAGATGTCCTACATCCAGGGAGAAGAGAAAGTGAAGCTAGGCCTTCAGAATAAAGAGGGGATGATTGAGAAGGGTCCATCTCTCTGTGAGGCAGATCCAGAAGAAGCACTGTCCCTTGCTCAGAACAGTTCACAGCACCATAATTTCATCATTAATGTTATGCTAGAAATTAGGAAGAGTTGATAATTATAAATTCATTGCCAAAGCCACTCACAGTTTGATTACATATGGCAAGTATGTGTTTGGAATCTTTAACATATGCTACATGAACACAATTTATATAAAATAAAAATTAATATAAGCCTTGATCTTTCAATAAACAATGTATTAAGTAGCTATGCGGTGCCTTTAAGTAGGGGGCACTATGCATGTCAACCAACAGAACTGTGTAAGTATCTGAATTTTTCAGGTCGCTGACAGTTAACATATAAACATAACATTTTGGGATTATCAAGCAGCAAGATACTGAAAACTACAAGGGTGTGATTTCCAAAGCACACCACCATTTTGAACAGTAATTGGTCCATAGACTTTTCTGGTGTGCACAAAAGTTTCCTTAGTGTGCTTTAAGTATAGTTGATCTACATCAGTTGTTCCCAACCTGTGGGCCCAGGGGCCAAAAAGGCCTACTGGGGCTTTCAAAGAGAGCTACTACTTAATGGCTCAGTGAAGTACATTTCCATAGAATTAAAAGACCAGGTCGGTCTCCTCAGTGCAGTCAAGGAAATGAGAGATCAGTGCTCCCCTCACCCCTATTCATAGCAGGGAGCAGAGCTGAGCATTCTGCTTAGGTCCATAGTCACTGATCCCATCAGGAGCTCGAGGGAGGAAGTCACTTACCTTCTATTTCCCTGGCTGCAGAAGGGAGGCATTGTCTAGGTATCTCATTGGCACACACAGGGCTAAGGATTCATGTCGTTTTCCTTCTTCAGCCAGGGAGACGGGAGATCAACCTCCCACTGAAATCCTTCTGTCTGACTGCAGTGGTGGGGCAGGAGTTGCTGCTAGAGACTGGTGGCCCTTCAATGTTGTAAAAATGATATCTGTGGTCCTCAAGCCAAGAAGGTTGGGAACCACTGATCTACAGGGACCAAGTAATGTGCAACACATTAGGGTGCTTTAGAAATTATCCTTTCCCTTCCCTTACACTATGTGGGTTATATCTCCACATCAATAAGACGTTGTTTCAGGTCAAATGAAAACTGAAATTATTAATTTTTTTATTTCCAATTTTTTGATTCACAAAAGAAAAAAACATTTTGGCTTAACCCAAAGTAATCTTTTTATAAAAAAAAATTGTGTTGTTTGATAAAGGTTTTTGAATTTTAATATTTGAAGGAAATTTCAAAACAAAAAGTCCATTTGAAGTTAAATAATAAATGTTTTATTTTCAAAATGTCAAAACAAAACATTTTGAAGTGTTCAGAATTGGTTCCTGTGGCAGTTACCTGAATTCAAAAAATGCTTCAGTGTCACAGAATCTGCATTTTCACTGAAAAAAGAGATCTTGGCTGAAAACTTTCACCTGGGTCTACCACCCAAGAATCTTGGACGGTGATCCTTTCAGTCTATTGTGTGCATTCCACCTTCTCTCCCATGCATCCAGCCTACCTTTGTTGTGCTGCATCATGTGGAAAAGAAAATGGGTACATGCCTCAGCACCATCCTCACCTTATCTGCAGGGTCCAAAGGAGTAACTGTGCCCCAAAAAACTTTTATATGGGGTAACTGAAGGCAGAATTTAGGGGCATAGTTTCAGCTGGGTACATACTGACAGTGAACAATCATGCCCAAGAAGGAAATAAGAGGCATTGCAGAGAAACTAAAAAGGATGAAGTCCCCCACAGTGGTAGAGTAGGAGTCCTTGGAGTAAACATTCCAGTTGGAGCAAGAGTTAAAGCTATCACACCAAAAGCATACAAACCATTTTGTGACTGCTCAATGTTAAATTAAAAACTAAGTTTATTTCACATAACATTCACATTATAAGCCCATGTGGCAAAGCTACACTGTCATATTTGCATAAAGACAGATGCCACTCCGTAGAGTTTAAAAGAGTGGATCAGGAAGTCCCATGTGTGTTTGGATTGAAGAGCAGTCAACAAATGAAGATGATCAAATGAATGTAAAATAACTGCAGAACAGGCTACTAAGAAAGTCTTATGAATTTGATGAGGTATTTAATGGACTGGGATTCATTAATATGGATCCCAGTGTGCCCCCCAAAATTCAAGCACCACTTTAAGTCTCATTAGATCCAAGAAATAGCATATAAACTGAATGTGCCCAGATGGTAAAATCAGATGTTGTGAAGAATGTATTTAATTTCATTTGATTTAAAAAAGAAAAGAAAAGAAAGAAATATATAACAGCAGTTAATACAGTTAGTGTATTTTGGGACCCTGTCACAGATGGACAGGATATTTACCTCTGATAGTCTTATCCACTCCTGTGACTAGGGTTAGCAAATCCTGGGTATAAAACACTTATTATACATCTTGTGCAAGTTCCAGTCTCTAAGGACTGTCATTAGGCCCTGTCTATCTTGCAAAATATCTATGCATGAGTGAGGCCTGCTCTACATTTCCAATTACCGTTCAGAGAAGATATGTGAGCTATGCATTGTAGCATGAGTATCTCCCATCAATTTACTTATGCTCCCTTAGTGCAGTCTCTCTACTGCATTGCATCAACAGGAAATGCTGCTTACTTTTTATTTTTTGGGAGGTGCATGTATTGCATCACCCGGAGGGCTCTTCCAGGATAGACTGAGGAGGTTTTCATTGCTGGATCAACTGACCTCCTTTTCTTGATCCATGCAGCCCATGTGGTTTAAACATACCCTGAGTTTACTCATGAAAGTAGCTTGAAAGAACCACTTCCTTGACTACAGTGACATGTATAAGTGTTTGTAGCACTGGCACCTTGTGAGGATTCTACACCTCATTTCCTTATGTAATACCATGATTTGCTATAATAAATGGCTAATCCAATCATTGCTGTTCATTCTATGATCTCAGAGGGGAAAAATCAATCCTCTGTATGTCTACACTGAAAAGCTTTTTCCAAATAAGGAGGCTTATTTCAAAAAAGCTTTTTATCTGTCCATGCAGGCATTTTGGTATTTCAAAATGAACAGAGTAGACAAAGCCTTTGCGTATCTGAGTGTTTCTTACTACACAACAGTGGCTCAAGCACAGTTGACCTCAGATAGCTACATCAAAAAAATATTAAGGGACGAGTGAGATTTTAGTTGCTCCAGAGTTAGTGAATTCAGTCTTATTGTTCCTAATTAATAACTTTTTGTGGTTCTGGGCAATAGGGGATACTTTTATACAAATAATACAGGGTAACAGAATATAAAGGAGCTCCATTCTGCTGAAATTTCCAGTACAACTGCTGAATTTTGTACTCTTCACATTGATCTATCAATTGTAGATGCATATAATTAACGTTTTATATTACGGAATTTGCTGGAGGTTCAAACTTTTTCACCATGTGATGTATAGCTTAAAAGAAAGATTGTACCATGAACCACCCCCTCTCATTCTTAAGTTTACACACTACCCATCCTACATATGTTCAGATAATATCCAAATCACTGCTAAAGCAATTTTTTACATGGAAAAGTAATATTAGGAAAGTAATCACTAAATTGTAAGGTGGCTGTTACTGAAATGTTCTTGGAAGCAAGAAGGATCCAGCACCAGGTGACAAGCTAGCTCTTAACAGACCATTAGCAGCCAATGGATTGCAGTGAGAGAACCCTAGCCAGGAACTATTTTCTGAGCTCGTGTATTGACATACTCTACTATACTGAATATCAAATATAGGCAGAGTGTATGTGACAAGCTAGGAATTCTGAACCAACTTCTCAGCTGGTTTATCAGCATAGTTTCACTGATTTCAGTGCAGTTACACTGGTTGAGGATTTACCCTACGGTATTCAGTTTCTTGATCCATGCAGGTAAAATGCAACCTTTAATTTCTATTACTCTTTTTTACTGTTAATATATGTTATGTCTTGCCTGTTAGCACAGCGCTAGTACTCCATAGTGTTAGGTGAGTCATATGGGTTTGTTTGCTGATATCTCTTTCCCCAAGTTTTCAACAAGTTCAAGAACAACAACGCTGGTAGCCTATAGTCATACCAGGATGTGCTTTGATCTTATTAGATCTTATAGGTTCAGTTAGAATGAAGCTGGTCAGTTGTTGAATATAGTTCTATGGCAAACTGGGATGCTTATGTCTTTTGTACCTTGGACAGCAATCAGGACATCTTCATCTTCCCACAGCACAGAAGGGCCATGACTATGTTTTCACAGTTCTATTGCTTCTCTAAGAAAATGGTAAAAAGTTTTTGCCCACCATTCTTCACTTCTGGAAAAGGATCCAGAGGCAGGGGATCAAAACTCAGTGGATGGAAATAGGTGAAATTGAGGAGACCAAAGAAAGAATGAGGCTATGTCTACACTTAGATTGTTAAATTGATTTAATTTAAATCAATCCAAGTAAATTGATATAGAAATCATTAAATCAAATTAAATTAAATTGATTTAACATGGCCACACTAGAAACCAAATTGAAGTAGCATGTCCATGGACAGGACTTGCTAGTTCGGTATAGGAGAGGGGCACCATGGGATGTGTGGCAAGATGGCCCTCAAGAAGGGCCATGCCCCCACCCAATATATAGAAAGAGGAAGGCAACCTGGGAAGGAGAAGGGCAACCCATGTTAAATTGAAATAATGATTATTTCAATTGAACATAGCTACATTGGGTTATTTCGAACTAATAAGATCAAAATAACCCTTGTTTTGATTTTAAGGTAGATTTTACCATTTTGATATAAACTTTCCTCATTTCAAACTGAGGGAGACCCTTAGTTTGATCTAAGGAAAGCTAGTGTGGCCATGCAGTATGTTAAATTGATTTAATCATCATTATTTCAATTTAAAGTGCAAGTGTAGACATAGCCTGAGAAACAGAGTGGATGAGGGAAGGACTGTGAATAAAGACATGAGGAAAGCAAAAAGAATAAAACCTCTGTGCAACCATTTGTTGTTGTTGTTGTTGTTGTTGTTGTTGTTGTTGTTGTTTGTTGTTGTTGTTTTAGGGGACATCCTAGTAATCAAAATTCTGAGTTATTGTCTTGTCTGTATTTTTCTAGGGGCTGGTACTTGGTCTTCCATTATGTTCTTTATTGCGTTGAACACATAGTTTTCTGCTTAGCAAATAAATAGTACTACTAACAAAAATAACACCCACCCCCTATAATAATATAAGGGATGGTGGGGGAGAGACAGCAAGGGAATGATCCAAGTGGAATATTGAATGGCCATAGAGAATGAAGGGTGAGAACACAGTGAATTTGAACAAAACAAGGAGAACAAGGCAGATAGAGGATGAGAGAAGAGTGGGAAGGGCACAGAAAAAGATAGAATGAAAAATTAGTTATAGAAGAAAGGAAAGAAGGAAAATGCAGACTATGTTTCAATTTCAAAATTATTTAATAGTTGAATGTAAGAATGTTACTTTTAAGCTCTGTAATCTCTACACACATCTGCATTTCCTTGTGTAGTTGGCCATCATTTTAAGTGAACCATTTTCTGCATTAGATGCGAACACACCTTTCCCATTCCTAATCTCATCCTCATCTCCCAGTTCTCTCATTCATTCCCTGCTACATAATATAAATATTTCTTAAGGCTATGTCCACACCTCCATGCTTAAATTGATTCAAGTTGAATTGATCTGAGCCAAATCGAAATAAAAATCATTAAATCAATTCAATGTGAATTGATTTAAGCAAAAACATCAAATTGAAATAGCAAGTCCTGACACAGGGCCTGGCAGGGCCATGCGGCTGCCCAATCCCATGCCACAGGCTCTCTAGAACCAGTGGCAGGGGAAAAAAGGTCCCCTGGTGCACAGATGGGGAGGCCCCTCTTCCCTGTGGCTTTCCCAGCAGCAGGGAAAGGATCGGTGGCACACCTCTTCCCCGCTGCTGGCCAGGCGTTAGGGGCTGAGCTTGTGGGGTGCCCTGAAACCCCTGCCATTGGTTGGGCAGTAGGGGCAGAACTCGCAGGGCATCCCGGTACCCCTACTGCTGGCTGGGTGGCAGGGACTGAGCTCGTGGGGTGCTCTGGTACCCCTACCATTGCCCAGGCAGCAGGTGCAAAGCTTGCAGGGTGCCTCAAAAACCCTGCTGCTGGCCAGGTGGCAGGGGAAGAAGTTGCGGGGCACCCTGGTTCCCCTGCCACTGGCTGAGCAGCAAGGGAAGAGGTAGCGGGGCATTTTGGGATTTTGGGTTTTGGGGACCCCTGCCAGCTCTGCCCCTGCTGCTTGGCCAGTGGCAGGGGTTTCAGGGCACCCTGCTAGCTCTGCCCCCTGCTGCCCTGCAATCCCCCCTGCAGCCTTGTCTCTCCCTGGACAGGGTGCTGATGGGGCAGTGGCTGGTGGGAGGGTCCTTCCTTCCAGGGTGCCATGCACCCTGGCATGAAAATCAAACCTGAATTGAAACAGTGCTGTTTCAAAATAACGCGACCTAACAGTGTTATTTTGAAACAGCCCTTTTGATTCAAGTGCTTTTTCGATTACTCTCAAGGTTTTATTGTTTCAAATACAGTTCCATTGTTTCAAAATAAGGAGCTCCCTCATTTTTTAAAGCAAAACAATGGTCATTGTTTCACTTTAGAAACAATGTGTGGACATAGCCTAAGTGTTGCATAGTCTAAATAGACCCCTTCCCTGCTGACCACCATAGTGGACTAGTAAATTTGAATTAGCCTAGACATTAACGTTTGACCTATCCACATACGCTAGAGCACAATCAACAAAGTTATAGGTAGGACTCTACTTGTATAACAGTGATGATTGTGTTATTCATTTCTCAGATTGTGTGCAGAGACCTACGCAATGGCACTTATGTATAGCTCTCAGTAAACAAAAACAAATGAACTATGAGAATAGAAGAGAATGAAATGCTAAGTGAGAACATGGATTTGTTAAGAATAAATTGTGTTAAACCAGCCTGATAGATTTCTATGATGGGATAACAAGGTTTGTGGATAGAGGGAACGTGATGGATCTGGCAAGATACAAGAAGCGATTCTTCCACTCTACTTTGCATTGATTAGGCCTCAGCTGGAGTATTGGGTCCAGTTCTGGGTACCTCATTTCAAGAGAGATGTGGACAAATTGGAGAAAGTCCAGAGAAGAGCAAGAAGAATGATTAGAGGTCTGGAACACTTGACTTATGAGGTAAGATTGAAAGAATTGGTTTGCTCAGTCTGGAAAAAAGGATACTGAAAGAGGATATGATAACTAACTGTCAGGGTGATTAACCACTGGAATAAGTTGCCTAGGCAGGTTGTGGAATCTCTATCACTGGACATTTTTAAGAGGAGGTTAGACAATCACCTGTCAGGGATGGTTTAAAATGGTACTTGTTCCTGCCATGAGTGCAGGATATTGGACTTGAGGACCTCTCTTGGTCCTTTCCAGTTTCTATGAGTCTATGGTCATCTATGATTCTAGATTGTGATTCTATGATCTATGACCAAAGGCATGAGGACAGGGATCTTTAAGTGCCAGAAAAAAATAACCTGAAAACACTTGTGCTTGAGACTTTCTGTCCTGTGCAAGCTTTTCCTATAGGTGTGAGTCAACCCCTCCTGATCTCTCCTGCTCTGTAGAGACTGTGTTCTGCATGATACTTGCTGAGAAACTCCACTGGCTCACAGGGAGCAGGGGCACATGCTGTAGAACTGCTGCTCTTGCCCATTTTACTTTTGCTCATCCCAAGGGCAAGAGTGCCATTCACAGCCATATGTGTTGATGGTGTTCATTGATTTTTCCTAATTAAATGACATAGTGTGATGTCTGCATAAAATGATATATGAATGAGACTCTTGTGGTTATTTCAGGAATCAGAAGACCTTTCACAGATCCAGAAACTAAGCTTATGCCAAATTCTAAAAATAACCTACTAATGCTTTCTCTGCATTATAAAAGTTAATCTTGCAAGCAATTTGAACCTAATATGAGATACATATATTATGAGATAAAGTAGTATCCAAGTATGCCTAATAAGTATCTGTTACCAGTTTGACAAGATCTAATATAATAATGTTTCCCAATATGATGAGATTTTTCATCCATTTGCAGATTTGAAATTAGTACAGCATATCCAAATATCTTCTTTCGTTTGTTTGCAGTGTTGTTGTAGTCATGCTGGTCCCTGGATATTAGAAAGACATGGTGTGGGTGAAGTAATATATTTGATTGGACCAATTTCTGTTGGTGAATAAGAGTAGCTTTCAAACTATACACAGAAGAAATCCATGTAGCTTGAAAGCTTGTCTTTGACCAACAGAAGTTGGTCCAGTAAAAGATATTGCCTTTCCTACCTTGGCTTTTCATTTTTCACTGTGTCAAATGTATCAAAAATTCTTTGTTTGCCTTTTCCAGTAAGTGTTTCAGTATAGCAATGATGAGCAATGGCAAAAAGTAATATCTCTTTTATTGTATGAAAAGTTAGGTTCCATTTGATTGTTTCAAGTATCTTAAAGTGTTACAATATTGATTATTTAAATATCTGTTGCTGCTCTACTCAGGATCTCGTACTGACTGACAGATCCTATTACTTTATCTGCAAAGGAATTCAGATTTGTTAAAGTTATGAAAAACAGTGCTGTGTACGAATCATCAATCTTGCTTCGTTGTTAGCTGTGAGATGTAATTGAGACAGCTGGCATTTCCTTGACATGTTGTACGATGTCCACCAAATCTCTCATCTTTCTGGGCTTGACAGAAAGAAAATTAATCACACAGACAGCAATTTGTCATTTTAAGGATTATCCAGGCAGCCAATAGCAAAAAAAAAAAAAAAAAAAAAAAGGACTAAATGTGCTCTGTGCCATAGCAATTTGTGCACAGATTCCATGGTAACATAAGGATTAAAGTGGCATTTGATAGGTTACATAATAAGTTTAATATGTGCATTTAAGTAGTGGGCATATATAACAACTCAGTGCTAGGCTAATTCTTTTAGTTTGCCTTAAGATGGCAGTAGTGCACTCTGGCTCGGGAAATGGAAGGGAAAGTGGCTAACAATCAAATTGAAATTTATTTTTGTATATAAAAAGTTTTGTAGAACAGTATAAAAACAGAAAAAAACTTTTAAATCTTAATTCTGTGTTTAATCTAATGGAAGCTTAGGAGCTTTTAGAAGGAACAAAAGTTATTGGTAGGGTGGCACAACTTCTATAAACCAGAAAGGTCTGATGTGATAGCTGGAGTGATACTGCATAAAAGGGGTCATAAATCACAGCTTCCAAAGCTGCTCTGTATTTCTTGAAGACTGGTTTCATTTTACTGTTTCATTTACTTTATGGATGCTCGAGGCTTAACAGTAACTTAATGTATTGGACACTTAGTTTTAAATTAATATCACTGAGTTTAGGACTGATCAGTCCTGGGATGTCCAAAGACATCCATAAAAAGCTGAGCAGGTAGCACCGTTAGGGAGAAATGAAAATATGATAATCTGTAAGCCAGAGTTTGTGAACTAACGTCACTCTCAATAAAGTGTAGCAGGATGGTTGTGCTGCACAGGTGTGAGAAATCTTCTCATCTCCCATTCACACAGCCAGGCTGAGGTACTGCACATTCACCATTCCTGAATGTCTGTGACAACAAGCTTTACTCCAGTGGTGCCACATTCTTAGGGGTCCCACACAGAAGTGGGGTTATAGTCTCGCTCTCTGGTTCTCCTCACTAGCTCTGTGCAGGCAGTGACCCAAAGCACAAGATGCAGCACAGTTGGGAACATGATAGTTAGCTTGGGTAGGCACACTTGCACACTAATTTTAATTTAGCTGGCATGACTCAAAATAGCAGTGAAGACACAGCAGTGCTGGCTTCAGTGTAGGCTAGCATACTTATTGTCCCCAGAGTGCCTATATAGGAATATATAGAATTATAGGACTTTAAGGGACCTCACATGGTCATCTAGTCCAGCCCCCACCACTTATGGCAGGGCTGAACATTATCTAGGTCATTCCTGACAGGAGTTAGTCCAGAAGCCTGGTGCGTACCTGACACACAATAGGGATGTTTACGCTTGAGCAGATAGTCCAGAGATACATGAGCTCACAGTAATCAAACTAGCACACTAAAAATAGCTCGTCACTGTGTCAGCACAAGAGAATGCACAGGTTGGATGCCTGACTACTTACTTAAGCAAAAAAAACAAGGAGTTGTGTGGCACTTTAAGACTAACAGATTCATTTTTCACATGAGCTTTCATGGGAGAAAATCCCACTTTGTCAGATGTTTCAAAGATGAGTGAACCCATCTTCAAAGCATCTGATGAAGTGGGATTTTCTCCCACGAAAGCTCATGCAAAAAATAAATGTTAGTCTTAAAGTGCCACACGACTCCTTGCTTTTCTGCTGGACTAGACTGACAAGGCTATCCCTTTGGAAATTGATACTTAAGGTCTCAGAGGGTTCTTTACTTGAGCTGCTGGTTCATCCTGCCACCAGTGGCTGTGCAGCTACACCATTAGTTTTAGCATGCTATCTTGATCAAAATGAGTATGTGTATGTCTGCCCAAATTGTAAATTACACTGCCCACTTAACTGTAGATGTACCAAAGGTATGGGAGCTTTTGCTGAGGCTTGTGTGCCTCTGTATTAATACCTTCTGTAGCCCACAATTGGGCTGACTGTTAATTATGAAATATTAAGATGGGTAACTGTGCAGTGCAATTTAGTTTGTTGAAAAGCTAAGAAAAATGAACATTTGAAAATACAGTGCTGTTCATACATTAATTAAAATGACACAGCTACGCTAATTGTTTGCTCATATCTGTTTATCTAAAAATGGTGGGAAAATCAGATGTAGATCGTGTTCTTTATTGAATGCAAAAGCATATAGAAAAGAGTTGTTTTGGGACAAAGAGACACACTTGTCATCATTTATTCAGTCTTTGTCAAGCCCAAGAGCAAACATGGGCTGCTTGATTTCCATACTGAAGGACTGATCCCGCTCTCTTAAACAATGGGAGTTTCATTAAGCACATGTTGGTCTTGTGCTGAGGCAAAATGGAGAGTTGGGACCCAAAGATGCTGCAAATAAACATTTCTTTCCCTGCTAGAATGGAAGACAGGTTTGTCCTCTGGAAACTCGTGATTTCCTGGATGCCTCCTCTGTGCTTCCCTCCCCATTATTCCTGGTCCTATGGCAACTCAGCCTCCATGGAGTCATGCTTGCAGTGTGCCCCTAACTGCTGTTGTCAGCCCCTTTCAGTGTGTGTGTGTAGGAAGAGACCATGTCACATGCTTTTTTGAAAGCACAGAGTGGTCCCTCATCTTCTGATGTGGTTGGGTAAGCAACTTTTCTTCTTTGGAGCAGGTGCTGAGTGCTTCCTTCTTCTTTCAGTCTGTTGTCTCTGCTGTGTGGATTTGGGACGGCGGGCGGTGTATGCATGTGTATAGGTGCTAGGGCTAGGGGTATCCTATATGTACAAAGATTCATGCTGCCTGTAGGGTAGAGTAAAGATGGTGGTGCTCAGTGGCACTCCACTCAGCACACCTTCCAGCCTACCCTTCTGCACCACCAGAACTTGATCCTGTTCCTTGGATCTGGCACTTCTATCTTCCTTGATTTAGCATTTGCTTTTGGGTCCTCATGATGCACAGAAGCTTAAGGAAACATGTCCCATATGTGTTTTTAGGTGCAGATTCCCTTTCTCCAGAACACATACTTATGTACTACATACTAATATAGGACTGTATATGGTGAATATCATAGGTCAGAACTTCAGTAGCTGTAGATCAGTATAGCTCATTGACTTCAGTGAGCTCCAACAATTCACAGCAGCTCAGGCTCTGGGCTATATTATATTATATCACTATATTAAATGACTTAAAAACTCAGTGCTCATTAATTGGCAGTCATTATTTCTACTCACAGGCATGCAACAGCACCCACCTGCAGAGGTCAGCTGGGTGTGCAAAAGTAGCATAATGAGAATATGGGGCTCGCCTCTTTTAGTGCTAAAATAAACAATTCTGTGTTTACAGAACAAACTGTACAACATATGAGTGCAAAACACATTGCTGTAGAGAAATTAGAACCGTATGTCAGAATACAAGATGCACATATGAAACTCTGGATCTGTATGCTGTTGTAGTCTTCAAACAGTTCAAATATAAAACATTTAAAAGCATTTACTGAATGTGCTTATTCTTTGAACTACTCACTGATTGTATTTTATCAGTTATCCTCTAAGTTAAAGTTCAGTTCTATGAAGCCAACACTTTATTTGGATTGATGAAATTATTACTAGTTACAGTTAAACTTCTTAATTAGGTCAGTATGAAGAACAGTACAAATGTTTGGGTATTAGCACTTACCAGCTGATGGCACAACAAGGTTTAAAACTATACTATGACTAGTGGTAAATAAATGTATAGCAGTTGTTGGAATGAAATTTTGTAGTACTGTAACTTCAGTTGTTAACAAGAATATTGTGAATTACTTTAACAAGATAATTGAATATAGTTTTTAAGAAACTGATCTAAGCTCACTAAAGGAAACATACCCAGAAAAAGTGCTGTAAGTCAGAGGAAAGTATGGGGTACCTTAAATAACTCTATTGTGCTTAGATGTTGCAGATCATTTGGGGCTTTCTTTCTGCATCACTCAGGCTCATGTTTGGCAATTTTATGTACTGTCCTGCAAGCTGTTATACTATTAACTAACAATGCCAATATGTTGACTAAATGACAGAAGCCCTGAATCTATCCTCAGATTTAGGTTTCCCATACGATAAAGAGAGTCTCATGCAAGGACAGAATTTGCCTGAGACAACTGTATCACAATGGATTTGTATCCTTATACTATTTCTATGAAATGGAGAAGTAATAACCCCATTTTATAAATAGATTTAAGTGGTCTACCCAAAGTCACACAGGAAGGATGAGGCTATGGTGGAATCAAATCTAGATCTATTAACTCTCAGTCCATTGCCTCATTCATTAAACCATCCAAAAATCAAAGCAAATGTAGCTTGTACTCAATCCACTTAGGTAGGCAGTTTTGAGAATTTTCTTAACAATATTTTACACACTTTCTTGAATATGTGGGCTTGACATACTCTAAATAATGTTTTAACATGCAGTGCTCACAATCAAAAAGGTTCTCTCTTTCTGAGAGATATTGTACTGGTTCCAGCAGCATTCCGTTTTTAAACTATAAGAAATCTTTCAAGCCAGTAAATTCTTTCAAAATGGAAGGAACTTTTTAAGTGCAGCAATCCTTTATTAATTTATTTAGTTTTATGGTACTATAGAAGAGGTCTAAGCCATGGCATTTTCACTGACTGTAGTCAGTTTAGTGGCCACACATGGACAAACTGCAGGATTCACTCCATTTACAAGGTAACTGGAAAGGGTATGCTAAAGGCAATGGAATTTGTGGCCAGGAGCACAGAGTCAGAAGTCTGATGTGCATGCATATTAATCCTGTCTCTGGCTTGACAGCTGAATTGCTGTATGGCTTTGAGCAAACCACTTCACCTCTTTCAATTTTCCCATATTTAAAATGGGGGTGAAATTCCTTTCTGTATGGCACAAGTATGTGGTGAAGCTTAATTACTGCCCATATAGTGCATTGACAAGTGTAGGGCTATATAAATAATCACTGTTATATAATCTGAATGTAGACGTTATCTTACCATGCACATTTGTTACACAGTTACTCTGCATGTACCTTATTCCATTTTCAAAGGTTAGTTCCTGATATTTACTATTTTAAATATCAAATGTCCACTCAAAAGACTAATTGCACAACATTATACCAAAAATAAAAAGCACAGAATAGTCTGTTTTTTTCCCTTGAGTCCAAGTGCAAAGGAGTCATCCAAAGCTAATGCATTACTGCTTTTATATTTTCCAGTACTTATATTTTTTTAAAAAATGGTTACTTTGGTTTCTGGAGATAGGAATGTAAATAAAATACAATCATTTTAGAGATGAGATTTAGTATGTCATGTTTTTGCCTAGAGCCAGATTTAATGATGAATTTATGATTACCGAAAATAGCTGTTTATGAAGACAACTTTGACAGGTCTTTCTGTCCAGTTGTGCTAATAGAATCTGATGTAACAATTAACAATGCATATAGCACTTACAATACTGTCATCCTTCCTTCATGCCTAATAGATATAGCTTTCAACTTTGCGTTCAATTACTCTGATTAATTACCCTTTTTTTTTTTTTGGTCCCCTTATATCTATTGTCAGCTTAAATGAAACAGATATTCCACTTGGGGCTAATTAAGCATATTTTTAATAGGGAAAATATTTGTGTGTCATGTTTGTTTTTTACTGGTACCCCATAAACACCTTTCTAATCATCTAGTGTGTGTCCACACTTAGAGGAGAATTCAAATTGACTGTCATCAATTCAAATTCTATTAAGAGCATGGACATACCCATTTTCATCAATTTGAACTGAGGCACTCCTCAGTTCGAATTGACGAAAGCTGACTTCGAATTTGTCAAACCTCATTTGACATCGAAGTCAGGGTCAATTAGAATTGAGGAGTTCAAATTGACCTGGTGTGGCCATGTCAATTCGAACCCACTGAGTTCGAATTGACAAGGGATGACTTTCCTCCCAGGGTGCCCTTCAGCACCTGGGGAAGCAGCCCCAAAGGTGTCTTCACTGCCTCAGCCACATGGGGCTGGGGGAAGCAATGGGGTTCCTGTCCCCTGGCTGGGGATAGGGACTCCAGCCCCCGCTCCAGCCCTGCTAGCTGGGCGCACCCAAGACACTCCCACAGGGCTGCTTGTCCTGGGCTGGCCACCCGCCATCAAGGGACCCCCGGCAGGCGGCTTCTGCCTGGTTGGCTGCCTGCCCGCAAGGCACCTCAGTGGCTAGCTTCTCCAGTACTGGCCGCCCCCTGGCAAGGCACCCTGGTGGGTGGCTTCTCCAGCGCTGGTTGCCCGCTATGAACACAGCCCCAGAGCTGCATTCCTGGTGGGTGGTCAGCACTGGAGAAGCCACCTGCCAGTGTCTTGCCAGCAGGCAGCCAGTGGGCAGAAGACACCCACCAGGGTTGCTTTCCCCGTGGGTGGCCAGCGTGCCAGAAGCCACCCACCAGAGGTGCTTTCCCGGTGGGTGGCCGCCGCTGGAAAAGCCACCCACCAGGGTCTCTTCCCAGCCAGCGGCCAGCCCAGGACAAGCCACCTGCCAGGGTGTCTTGCTGGTGGACGGCCAGCCTGAGACAAGCCGCCTGCCAGGGTGCTTTCCTGGCTGGGGCAGCTCCCTGGGGAGAAGCCTCCCCCACCCCCTTGTAGGGGAAACTTCCCCTGCCCAGGGTCTGGCACTCTGACCAATTGATCAATTCAAATTGAGTAATTCGAACTAACATGGCAAGTGTAGACATAACCTAACTGTTTTACTTTAAGGATCCAAATTCACATCCCTGTTCACTTGAGTAGTCCTTGCTCAAGTGTTTATTCTCAGGGAAAGGTTTGGGACTTGGAAGAAAGTTAATGGCTCCTTTGCCCACACTGGCATCAGGGTACATCAAAAGAGAGCACCAGAGCAATTTTCCTCCCTGGCTTTCCCCAGTTCCAGGGAATGGAGTAGCAGAACACTGGTTTACTCCACCACCCCTCCAACCCTGAGGAAACGGCAGTGACTCTCCTGCATTCAGAGCTGGTCAGTTGGCAGAGAGGTAGAACAATGGAGCAGGGACACCATTTGGATCTTCTGCCCCAAGTTTTGTACACAAGCTCTGATCAATGTCCTAGCCTCATACAACCAGAGTGTGGCACCTGAGTATTGCAGTGGAGAGGGGCTGCTCCCATTTGTGCCTCTGGGCCAAGAAGGCAGTATTAGGAAGAAAACAAAAAAACTAAAAACTAAAAAACAAACAAACAAACAAAAAAAACAGAGGCAGGGTGATTAAGATAGAAAGGGATGGGGATTAGATTAAATATTTGGAAGCCACTGATCCTTCTGAGTTGGGATTGGATAAGGGACGGAGAGGGGTTCTTGAAGAGACCCTGAAGAGAAATCAGAAGAAATACAGCCACTACCTCTGAGCCAAGGTTACACTCAGAAAAGAGGCATGTTGATAGGAATTTCACTCTGAAATGCCAGCTGGAGAAAGGAGACACTTCAGCTTTCCTTTACATATTCTTGAGTGCCACACTACTCCTTGTTTTTTTCCACTATATCTGGTCACTGGGTGACTAACCAAAATTGACCCTGCTGTAGCTTGAATCATGCCATCTTTTATTAGACAACAACAATTAACGCTTCTATAACATAAACTTAACCCGAAATCCCTCCCCTCAAAGTCCGTGGAATCACAGATTTTAGGGTATTCATGGTTTATCTTCTCTCAACCTGAAAGTTGACCATGATTCCTCAGTTCTGAGGGATCTTGGGTGTCTGGGTAACATTGGCTTCTCTTCCTGGTCTTGTGACTAATGTATTTTCTGGGTCACTGTCTGCTTCGTGTCCATAGCCTACTCAAATAAACAGCACTCTGACTGACACTCTGAGGGACAGCACAGTACATCAGGATCTAATCTCATAAGTACTAAACCAATGACCAATCAATTTGCAGCTGCGTTTTCCATCACTGCCCTTTTGCACTCTGCTCTAACTTTTCTGCTGCACTCAGCTCTGTTTTTGCACACAGCTCCTACAGTTACCAAGAAGATTTCTACCCTGGCACACTGCCAAAGCTGGCATCCTGCCATCCCTGGCAGCCTGCCATATATTTCCTCCTCACAAGTATTAACAGGCTTAATCTTTATCATCCTTGCATCTAACAAATGTGATATAGCTGTGAGTGAAGCCAGTGACAGAAATAGAAGTTTTACTGAGTTAAGAACTGGAAGATTTGACTGTCCAACTTTTTTCAAGACAAATTACTGCTCAGAGCTCTTGAGCCTGTTCATTTTCCTTTCCTGCCTGCGGTGGTCTGCATGTATCTAAGACTCCATTTTCTTCTCAACTTAAAAATGTGGAATTATCTTGGTGTTTTGTATTAAATATTCTCAATCATTTCAGTGTTGTGCTCAACAGCCTTCTGGAAAGTAACTACCCTTAAAACAAGTAAAAGCTGTTTTGCCCATTCTCATGATTTTCTAATTAATATTATTTTCCTTAAAGCCCCAGCTCCCAGAGTCAAGTGGATATGCAATGTTTTCAGCCTTCATTCCTGAAGAAAAAGTAAGTTTTTAGCTTTTGTGGCTGCAGAAAAAGCTCCAAAATGTAATCCCAGTGCACACTAAAGGCTCAAAAAGCAGAAGGCAAATAAAAAGAACTCCATATCTATTATTTTTACATAATTTTATTATTTTAATTCACTGTTATAATTTTTGGTGAGTGTGACTCATTTTTGATCATTTGGGGTTGGCAATTTTGTGAAAAAGACTTGAAAGTGTCAATTTCATTCCAGTTTAGCGTCAGGTTCTCGTTTATTGTTTGTAGTATGATACCACTTCATATAATACAGGTATGTTCAGTATAAACTCACAGGGCCTTGCCATAGTAGGATGCTTCCAAAAGTTAAATGAATTCATTCAAGCTTGGTGAATTGCAGAAAATAAGCCATCTTAATTTTACTTATTAAGTAAATTATATAAAATAATTTACATTTTTCTACAATTGTTACTATTGCTGCATTCAAGAGATTGTAACAAAGTAAGAATAGGCATTAAAATTTTAAACCTAACCAGTGTCCTGTAAGCGAATTGACACAAAATTTCAGAATGTTAGAATTAGAGGTGAGTAGGTCTAATATTTAATTTTCTTTCTTTATAGAGGAATTAGACACAGTGCTCCTGTCAGATAACTTCTATGTTATTATATGATTATCTTAAAAAAAAAGCCTTAGAATTTTCAGATGCTTAAGTAGCTCCTGGAATCACCATAAAGTTGTTCCCCCATCCCCAAATCTTAAAAGGTGCCCCTGGCACCCAAGCTCCATTCCACATTGTTAAACACCAACTTCAGAGGTAACCAATGTAAAGAGCACAGGGAATACATAATAACATTGAAGCCACTCAAACTGGTGAGCAAATGTGGTGCTGCTTTGTGAACAAGTTGTAAACATCAGAGAAACTCTGTGGGAAGTCCTGGTGGGATGGAATTTCAATAGTTGAGTACACCTTTAACAAAGGCCTACTGTAAAATGAAGTCATGCTGTTCTGATCTGTTTGGAAACTACAAAGGAAAATATAATTCTGTATTCCCTGACTATTCAAATATTGTCCTTTCCACTTACTGGTTCAGAAAATATGCCAATTACTGCAAACTGGAATGGTGATTTTTGGCATGTGGAAATGTCTTTCCAAGGAAATACATTTCACAAAAATCTGAGCACCATGGACAGTTATTATTTTCAGTCACTATTGACCTGGACAGGGTTTGAACTAGTAATACACACATGAAAGGCATTGAAATCCCATGGTCAATCCCCTAAATCATCCAGTCTCCCTAAAAAAGATGAGATTATCAGCACTGGAAGCTGAAATCCTATTTATCTAGCAGCCGAATAGAGCATGTCAAATGTGTCTATGATTTGGAAGGACCGCAGTTTGTACTAGCTAATCCAGTTTGCTCATTCACACTTCATAATCCCTGCTGTGACAGTTAGCAAAAGAGTTACTGTAGAGTAGAAACTTTGTCGCTACTGAGTTGCCCACAAATCAGTGAAATATGAGGAAGTATCCATATTCATTGCTATCCTTCTAACATCATCCATTCTCTCTCAAATCCATTAATCTTAAAAAAATACATACTTTTACAATATGTTAATTAACCAGAGACAAATGAATAGATTTGGATTTTCTACTCATTTCCCCCATATACATTCATAAATATACATTATGAACATAGCACAAATCATAAATCAGAGAAAAAACTGAGTTGAAAGAATTGTGGTTGAACCTATCATTTAGCCTCTAGATTAATAAAATGCTACAAAAAAGTCTGTCATTTAGCATCAACTCTCTGTCCTCCAGAATCAAGCAGTGCTCTCAAATTTGATGATCAGTGTGGTACTTTCCAATTCCAAAATGAACTTTCTTCAGCAGCACATCAAAGAGTTTCCATACTGTGTGAATAAATTATTAGCTCAGGGCATCCTAGCAAATATCATTAAAAACGTATGAACTAATAATATAGCTGAGGTCACAGTAAATTAAAAGAGTTCCAAAAATGTTGAAAACTGCTCTTGTACTTTGCTTCTAAATTCTATAATGACAGTAATACGTCCCCCATACAGAAAGACATTTAAGAATGTGCTTAAATCCAGTTCCAGTCAGGAAAGAACATAAACACATGTTTAACTTTAAATATGTTTTTAAAACCTGTGAACTTTAGTAAGGTAGGTTTCAGTGCCTTTCCAAAATAGAGATGATTACTTGAACACTAGCTTTTTTGTCTCTTAACTGTGTAGATGCTTAGTTCTTTGGGGGACAGTAGTAATCATGTATATTAATTTTTAATAGTGAGTACTTGGTGGTGTAGGAGACTGGGACTCAGAACCGGCACAAAAAGTCCAAGGCATTCAAAGCCATATAAATCCTTAAAGGCTACAAGGAGACAGAGTTTTTCTGACGGGTTAAAACATGGTTTCCACTTGAAATCATGAAAATTGGATGGATTTCTTCAGGAACTCTGGTTTGGCATTCCGGCTTGGTATTCCAGTGACTGAGCTTCCATGAAGTGCTGCAGAGGCTCCTGTCCCACTCTCATTAATGGAAGTCAAATTTATTCAATCCTAGCTCTAGTAAAAAAAAATGGAAAAATTATTTTTTTCTGAAGTGTCAAAATTATTTTCCTTTTGCGGGGTTCAGCGGACCCATTTTTTCCTTTTTTTTTTTTTTTTTTTTAAGAATTGAGTCCCTCACCCCATTCTTGTCACCAATATTTTTGTTTATTTTTCACTTTTGTTTCCTTTTCACTCTTTTTTCCTTCTATTTTTCTTTTTTTTCTCCATTTTTAAATGAAGTTTTCAGCAACAGCAAAAAAGAAACACCTTTTGGTCAGAAAAATCTCAGCCAGTTCTATTCAGCACATTGCAGAACTAAACCATGTATTGATATAGTCTCACTCATCCCTCTTCTACAAGGACTTCATGATTCTGTGAGAATGATTTGAGGCTACAGTTCAGGTCTGCCAAGGTTCCTTCACCAGTCCCTCAGTTCTTTAATTTGGATGACATTTCTTTTATCTCTTTTCCGAAATGTTAGAAGTGAAGTCAGATCAGTTTCAGCAATTTCATATTGGTTTCAAAGTTCAAGATAGCTATGTAAGATATGACTTTGTTCAGTAATTCATAAAAGCGTGGAATGTCTTGATCTCCCAGTATTATGGTACATCTTACACCATGTACTTTAAATAATGATATCTTTGTCAAGAACGCTCCATAAATCTAAACACACTCAAAAATTCTGGAAAGGTCTGAGACAAGAAATTTTTCTAGGTGTGAAATCTCTTCTTTCTTATCATTTACCCTTAATGATAGGTTCTAGCCAATTAGTTTACTAACAATGGTGCACATGATCTTGTTTGAAAGTGCCTTTTTGGGGTCTCAGTATAAAGCTTGTTCCGTGCAATTTGTGACTATACCAGCTTAATAACTAAGCAAAAACTGATTAAAATCATACAGCACATGCATACTGCTGCAATATCACCTGCACTGTATGGAATGTCAAAGAAATAGCATATATGGGAATACAGAAAATCTATATACTTTTTAATAATTTACCTCTTTAATGAGTTTCATCATGCTGGTTTTAAAGTCCCTTTTCTCTCTCAAGATGACAGTTCCAGAAAATAAGTTATTAGATTTATTGCTGAAAGTATCCCTGCACCTGAGAATCTCCCACTGGTGTGCAAAAATATCACAGTATGACTTCTTGACTACAGTACCAGCTAAAATTCTCTGAGAGTGCAGAAAACTATGAGAGCCGAACAATTTCCAAGCCCCTATTCTTTGAATGCTTGTCTCTTTGTGTAGTTCCCATAAGCTTTTGCATGCATTTTATGTATCTGAGCAATTTGAAATAACTGCATACAAGGATAACACATCTTAAGAAGCACCACTTACTACAAGATAAATAACCTCTGTGTACCTTAATTTTCCTCTTTTCCACTTTTGTCCCTTTTTTAAAATTTTCTAGAAAGCAACCTAGGCCTTTTATATCTTTTAATTTCAGAGTGTGAAAATGTGCTTGTGTGCCTTCATGTGTGCATGAACATCAATCAAGCCCACAAGGGGACGGTGGCAGAAAGCAAATATCCCCAGGCTTAAACAGACCTACATATTGTTGTAGAAAACTCTTCATGAGAGTATGTTCTATGTTTAAATCTTCAAGAGACTTGACATTATCACGTGGAATTTCTGTTAAATATGAATTGTCAAACTTCTGCAATCATCAATGTTCAGTTAGTGTTGGTATTATAATCTCTTTCGTGGTGGAGATGTAACCTGTGGTTCTGCTAATCCAATGTGCTTTGTACTCGGTGAAAGGTGGCTTAAGTAAATAAGTCAAATGGAGACACAACCATCCAGCTGATGGATGGACTAGTAGAAACAGCATAACACAAGATTGCACTTACTTAAAAACTATACTTCGTTTAGTCTCAAGCACTTATACACCTGTGCAACAGGTTAGTAAAACATCACCAACCCAAAATAATTAAGAAAGTTTGGGGCTTCTTTTTAGTGGTACAGTGCCAACTTTCCCTTTGAACAGTTGTCCAGTTGCCAGAGGGGGACCCCAAGGAGTCCAATCTTCTCTGAATCAGCTTTATATATGTTAGTCAGTAGTATTACACTAAGAAAAAGGAAACTTGTTAAGCAAGCGTTTTCAAAAGCTAATCAAGAGGTCACTGCAGAATGCTAAGAACCATATGTGTTCCTACAAAACCTTCATGTCTTGAAGTAGCAAACATCTCCCAGAGGACATGCATAGATAAATCTCTTGTTTTAATTCTAATATAGTGGCTCTCAACCAATGTTGGGACACACTACTGTGTCATCACACGGTGATAAGTCTGTTGCAGAGAACCACAGGATGAGGGGCTGGATTCAGCCTGGTGTATCGGCTGGTGTATCCTGTAGGGTCCTGCATGCCAGCAATCATGTTGCAACCCACAAAATGTTGCACCCACTGTTCTAAAAGACCCATCCCAACAAATCCACCAGAGACTTCATGAGGCGTGATGGGGTGGAGCAGGGCTTGGAGAGTCACACAACTTTGAAAGTTTGAGAAAAAGTTCCCCTCCCCACCTGGTTTAGTCATGTCAAGGTTGTACAGGGCTGTAGAAGTGCCTACTGATTCTGGCTATGTTAGCAACAAGTGTGATAATCATTATTACATTTTCAAGTAGTCTTGAACCTTTTACTGGTTTATCAAGATCTCTGTGTACAGAGAGGAAGAGAGAAACAGAAGAGAATCCTAAGAAGAAAGCGTTATAATTAGCTTTGATGATATGGTACAGGCATTAGATAATTTGGTTTCTGTATTAAGACACGTAGGGTGCATCTACATTGCATGCTTCTTTTTGCAATGTGTAACATATATACCCATGAAGCTCCCATATTACAGATATAAACAGCAATGTAGACAGTGAGGGACAACTTCAGTGAGTAAAGCCATGCTCGAAGGATGTGGGTCTATACATGATGACATATGCTACATAGCTTCTCTTCTTGCTCAAGCTGTGTATCCTTTTATACACTGCTATTTTTAGTAGAGCAGTGCTCTACTGCCTCCCTGCTGCTCTAGTCCAACACAGGTAAAGACTCAGGCAGCATGGAAAGGCTCATTGATGGAGCCCTTTTCTGGTACAGGGAGACTCCAGCAGTGGGGAGGCAGTGGGCAAATGCTGACTGCACAAAAAGGCTCAGGCAGCAGGGAGCTGCTGAAGCCTTTCTGTGCTGCCCATCCACAGCTGGGGTCTCTCACTGACATGTAGCTGCACACCGCAGAGTGGATGCAGCCTGCTTTTTACTGTGGGATAGCTACACGTACACCACAGTCTTGCTGACACAGACGTGTAGTCCAGAAGTAGCCTTAATCAACTCCGTAGCACAGATCAGCTTGACTTCAATACAGTTCTTTAGTTGGGGGTTTATAACTTTCTTGTAATCCTGGTTAGAATTTATAAGGATTGATTATTTTTAGTATTAATTTGGTGCAACTCATTTCATGATTTAATTCTACTCCAATATGCAGTCTAACTTGTTGATTCTTTTTTTATTTAACCTTGATTTGATATTGATTTGATAGTTGTACTGCTTTACTCTTAGATTAGTTTAGTGGTATCATCAATACTTTAACTTTGGTGATATGTTTTCTTGATTTAATTTTTGCCTAAGTGTTTTAGTAAAATTTACAAAGCTCATGTTGACTCACATTTTCCAGGGTGGTAGATGTGTTAGTCTATTTCAGCAAAACAAGCGAGTAGTCAAGTGGCACCTTAAAGACTAATACCTTTATTTGGGCATAAGCTTTCTTGGGCTTGATGCATCTGATGTAGTGGGTTTCAGTCCATAAAAGTTTATGCCCCCCCACCAGTTGTTAGTCTTTAGGGTGTCACAGGAGTCCTTGTTTGTTGAGTCACATTTGTTTCATAAGCAACATGGGAACAGAACCGCTGAGAACCCTGGACGGTTATCAGACAATCAGCTAGAAGACCTGAGTCCTTATTAGCCTTTGGTTCACAAAGGAAGGTACATTTTAGATAATGGTATAGAAAGGACACTTATAAAATGTGTGGATAATACCTACCTGGAAATGGTTGCAGGTGCTTTGGAAGAGAGGATTAACTTTCAGAACTGCAGAAATGACCTGAAATAAATTGGATGAAATATGATAAGGATAAATACAAAGTACTCCCCTTAGGAAGGAACAATCTATTTCACACATGGGACATGGGAAATGACTGCCTAGGAAGAAGAGGGATCAGGCAGTTATAGGGGATGATAAGCTAAATATGAGACAACAGTGTAACACTGCCGGGGGGGGGGAACCCAAATATCTTACAGGGATGTAGCTGTAGGAGTGTTGTAAGCAAGATATTAGAAGTAATTCTTCCACTTTACCCAGCTCTGATAGGGCCTCAGCTGCAGTATGCTGTCCATTTCTGGGTGCCACATTTCAGGAAAGATGTGGACAAGTTGGAGGAAGTCCAGAGGACAGCAACACAAATTAAAGGTCTAGAAAATATAATTTATGAGGGGATGTTGAAAAGAAAGAAGTGTTTAGTCTAGAAAAGAGAAGAATAGTGGGGGCATGATAACAGTTTTTAGGTACATAAAAGATTGAGGAAGAAGGACAGAGAAGGAGGAGGGTAAAAATTATTCTTGCTAATGTCTGATGCTAGGGCAAGAAACAAAGGGCTTAAATTGCAGTAAGGGAGGTTTAGGTTACATATTAGGAAAAACTTAACTGTCAGCATAGTTAAGTACTGGAACAAATTATCCAAGGAGGAAGTGGAATCTCCATCATTGGAGCTTTTTAAGAACAGGTGAGACAAACATCTCTCTGGAATAATCTAGCTATCATGTAACAGTCCTGCCTTGAATTCAGGGACTGGACTGCTTTACACACTGAGGTCCCTTTCAGTCTTACATGTCTATGATTCCATGATTTTAGCCAAATTTAAGCAGATACACAAGTGTTAGGACATATTAAGAATTGTAGTTACATATGGCTATTAGTTTAGTAGATATATTTGAAAGAAAAATTCTGAAGGGGAAATTTTCAGAGGCATAAAGACAGTGAGAGGGTCCAGGAGCCACTGAAAGTTAACCAAGAACAATGGGAGTTGGATACTCAAGACTCATTTGTGTCTTTGCAGCTCTGCCCTTTAAACTATCATATATCCAGTTTAAAGTCTGATAACAAGATATGAATTTGGATTTATTTGGCTTAGTGATGTGGGAATCTGGGTAGGCTGTGCTGTTTCAGAAACGGGTTCCTGTGTATCTTCTAAATGTGAAACCAGAGCACGTGTTCCTGACCACTTCCATTTCCTCCTGTTCAGTGGTTTTGTGATGACAATCTCTTACAATGCCACAATCCTTCAAAGAATTTTATACATGCTTAACTTTTAGCTTATAAAAAGTGCTGGTGAAGTCAGTGTGGCAACTTAGCATTTGCACACAGCAAAGCATATGTATTGTGTCCTTTGTTCTTTACTCAGCAAATGTAACAGGAAAGAACAACGAAGACACAGTAGTGTCCCAGTGACTATGTTTTGCAACTTCATGCAATGTGCAAGACTTAGCTACATAAACACACTGCAGTTCAAGGGAGGTGCTAATGGCATCTGAAACACACAGGACATTTAGGAGGAGCACTAGGGGGCTCATAAAGGGTATGTCTACACTGGAGCCTTAAATTAACTTAATCTCTCTTAAATTGACCTAAGGACCTCCAGGTCCAAACTTGGCTTGTATTAAGTTAACTTAAGCACTTGCTTAAGTCGACTTGATAACACCTGCTTCTATGGTTGACTTAAGCTTTAAGTTGACCTAGAAGCCAGGGCCCAGACGTGGGCCCCCTCACCCCACCCTTCCCTGGGAGCTGATCCAGCTCTGTTGCCCCCAGCAAGTTCGGAGGCGGCAACTGCTTCTGCCAGCAAGCAGCTCACAGCTGGATCAGGCTCTGAGCCACTTGCTGGAGGTGGCAGGAGCTGTCTGCTACTTGTAGCAAGTGGATTGGGGCAGGATTGGGCTCCAAACCACCTGCCAGTGGCAGCTGGGGCCAGATTGGGCCCTGGAACGGCGGCAGAACTCAGGCATGGGGCCTGAATCCCAAGCATAGAGTATGTCTACACTGTCTCCAGCATAGACATACCCTTAAGTCTACTTAACATAGTAGACTTTAAGTTGATTTAAAGTAGACCTTGTTAAGTTGACTTCAAAAATCCCCCCAGTGTAGACATAGCCAAAGTGCTTTAAGTGATAATACCCAGTTTCTATGTAGTACATGCTCCATCTCATGACAAATTTAACATTACTGTCATTAAATAGACAACATCCTAGAAATTTAAGTCTGAAAGCCATTTATTACTGTTCTCTGATTAATGCCTCACAGCTATTGCAACAGTATCTAGAACAGACACTGTACTCTGTGCCATCTGCTGTGGCTCTCAGCAACATCTTCTTGTTCTGTAGTGTTAGTGACTCCCTCCTTCACCACGTAGGTTTTGTGTATACTCTTCACAGTTATGGGCTGCCTTTACTTGAAGAACACCAAGGGGAGTGAGAAATCTTGACATATGGAGGTGAGAGTGGCATGCACAATACAACCTGCAAACAATAAAAAGCCACTTGAAATTTCACAAAGGAAGAAGTTTTAGAAACAACAAAGCACACAAATTAGCTGAAGAAAAGTTTTCATACATTTTAACCATCTCTAATGTGGGGCTTTTGAAGAACAGAATACTCAGGCATAAATCAAATAGGGGCCAAGTTTTGAAAGTAGCTGGGCCAAATCTGCTGCTACTATGAGTCTGTGAAGAAATTTCTTAACTGTTCTCCTACACAGGATTTTGGTCAGTAGACTCATGAAATTGATGGTACCACTACCCATGCTTCTTCAGACCTATAATGTACCCACATCCCTCTCTCCATGATCAACACTATGAAGTCCCATCCTACAGCATGCAGAGATATGTTGAAGTCGTCACCTGTCCTATGTCTGCACTGTTTTCCACAGAGAAGAAACCAACTATTTATATCACACTTTATGCCTTGCAAAATGGTATCACTGGAAGGATTTGCCCCGCATAGTCGTCAGTTTCCCTTTTATCTTTCAATTTTTTCATATGCTTTATTTAATGTATCTATTTAGAGGATGAAGTTTCCATCTCTGTAGCATCTGAACACTTGATTAAGATTATATTTTGTCTCAAAATAGTTTTTATTTCATTTGGTTTGTTTCCATGCTTTTATGCTGCATTAAACACATCCAATCGGGTTCTGTTATGGAGATCAGTTTGGTACAGCCCCTTTTTCATTATTGCATTAAAATGATCACTGCATGCATTTCCATAGCCTATTTAGCCTCTAAATATGACTTGTGAATAGCAAGGCAAAGATATTCTACTAGAAGAAAGCACCATTGCAATGTATGAATTGTACAATGCAAATAAACAAATTTATCATATTCCAGCAGGTGAATGTATGAGGTACTGTGTAATTTTTAATTAAAGTTTAATTTACTTTGCTAAGATTTGTTTGACCGGATGTGTCACTTGTATTAAAACAAATATAAAATGAGCATTGCTGAAGGCAATCTAAAAGTTTGAAAAACTTGATTGGTGTGTTTGAAAAAAGATATATTCATGCATTTTTAAATGATAATGATGTGATTGTCATTCAATTCCAACATCTTACCTTTAGCAACTATATTTTCTTGTGAATTGCAGCTCGAATTGATAATTGCTTTGAAATAGACTTTTTAATGTCCTAGAACTCAAAAAGGTTTAGTTTTCTGTAAATTCATAAAGAAATCTAAATGTATAAATTAAGGGCACTCTTTGTAGTGCTGTAAACAGACTGTGACCTAAAACATTTGTTCAGCACTCTATTCTGTTAACAACATCAGATTCAGATCATTGGTTCATATTACCTGGAGACAGAAAGAAAATTGGTTGAACTAATTAGGAAATTTGCAAGACAGGTAATACATGTTTTAAGGTTGCAGAAACTACACATGCCTCATAATGGCAGCTGAATTGTACAGCTGATGTACGGGCTATCTATATATACAGCCCTTCAACCATAAAATGTGGGATCAAAACAAATCAAGAGAGAAGTGAATAATACCTGTCAACTCAAATGATTTTCTAAGATTAAATTCAATTTGTCAGGGTCCAATATGCTTACAGTTCTCCTAAGTGACATTCACTTTTCTAGGTTGTGATTAGGTAAATCATTATTTTCCAGGATAAAATCTATATTTAACATTTACATATAATTAAAGAAATGAAAATATTTACAAAATTGACCCAGTGCATGAACAGTATAATTTAATTTATCACAGTGGAATTATGCCATAGAGGAAATTGCCCCATTATGATGAAAAAGCATTGCTGGTTTGAAGTGGGATTGGGGAAGGTCATTTAAAAATCAGAACATTTTAATCTGAGAAAGGTTTCATATATGCAATTGATATCTTACTACAATCCACAAATGCTTTCAATAAGATATGAGATAGTATGTACAAAGCCTAATAATTTTATCACTGGTTGAAACAAAAGTTATGAAACTCAATCATAAATTAAACCAAATTGCAATAAAAAATATAAAGCTGACTTGCTCAAATTATCTAGGTGGCTGATCCAAGTCTCACTGAAGTTAAAAATAGTCTTCCCATTGACTTCAGTGGGAGTTAGATCAAGTCCTAGGTATCAGTCATAATAACTCGTATTGAGCACTAGTATCACACTATTCTGTAATAATGTGATATGTATTTTTGCACTGAGTGAAAAAGATAGTTCTGCTTGAATACATATTTAAGCATATTATGGAGAATAATTTTCTATTGATAATCCTCAGTGTCTAAAAATTACTATAATTTTATTACTTTTTTCTTCATGAGTGGGGAGTAAGTACAAGTAGAAGTTCTACAACAGCTCTTTTAAAAGTCAGTTGGGTAGTTTAAGAAAGGACAACTGCTTGTGGTGGAATAATAATAATAATAATAATAATAATAATAATAATAATAATGTTTTATTAAGGCAAAATTACAACAGTTTATTAATATACTATATCATATATTACTAATTCAAAATCATGTTAATATTTAAAAATTTGACTAAAGATTCTGACTTGCTGGCTAGAATGTTCTCCTCTGCGCATGTTAAAAGGGTGACCAAATTTCTAAATACCTGTACCCTTTTTAGCACTCCTCTTGTATATGTACTTGGTGTAACATGTTTTCTATTATAAACCTAGACCATATTTTTGGTAAGGCTGTTTTCTCAGTACTGTTTCATAAGGTGTCCTTTATTATGCCAAGAGCTGCAACACCTTCATGAGATACCAAGCATACTCTATGTAACTGAAGTTTGGCTAGAGAACAAGAAAGACCTAAAGAACCACTGGTTAAGTTACCAAAACTATTATTTGTAGCTTTTGTTTTAACTTGTTTGTTTTCTTGTTGACCATCTGTTTGATCAGTAAGTCTATAGTGGCAAGGAAAGTGGGATACAGAAGGAATACACACACACTACACAAATAAGAAAACAAATGAAAAGCTGAAATAAATGGAATTGTTATTCTGGTTGTAGTTTTACTTTTACCTGAGCAGTGAAGTGGACATTAGCCTTGGAAAAGCTTCTCCTGGTCAAGTGTTTATTTTGAATGTTCTGACATAAAAACATCAGAATGACCATACTGTGTCAGACCAATGATCTCTCTAACCCACTATCTAGTCTTCCAATGAAGGCCATTGCCAGGTGCCACAGAGAGAAAAAAACAGAACAGGTATTCATCATGCCCATTCGTAATTTCTGGCGAACAGAAACTAGGGACTCTTCAGAGCATGGTCTTGCATCCCTATCCGTTCATGCTAAAAACCATCAATAGACTTCATGAACTTATCTAAGATTTGTTTTCTTTCTTTCTTAATGCTTTTATAATCTTGGTCTTCACAACATCCTCTGGCAACGAGTAGCACAGGCTGACTGGATTGTCAGAATTAAAATTTCCTTTTGTTTGTTTTTAACCTACTCCCTATTAATTTCATTTGGTGCTCTCTATTCTTCTGGTATGAGAAAGACTAAATAACAATTCTTTATTTACTTTCTCCCCACCAGTCATGAATTTATAGACCTCTCTCATATGCCTCTTCAGTCATCTCTCTTCTAAACTGTAAAATCCCAGTGTTATTAATTTCTTCTCAGATGGAAGCTGTTCCCTACCCCTAATCAGTCTTGTTCTTTTCTGTACCTGTTTCTGTATATCTGTTCAGAGATGGGGTGACCAGATCTGCATGCTGTATTTGAGTTCACTCATTTTATAGAGTACTTTCTTTTTTTGTTATCTCAAGGTCTATTTGCAGTGTTTTCTGATTTCTGATACATATGACTGTTCAACTATGTAATTGATTGAATCCGTTCCATAGGCTGAATGCTGGAGAGGATGGACGTAGAAGTTCTTCTTCAAGCGCTGCTTGGATACATTCAGTGTGAGGTATCTATGTGCTACAGCACACAATTGGTCAGAAGTATTTTGCCCTAGCCTGTCAGAGCAGGGTTGGTGGCTGATACCCCTCTGGCCACTCCCGTGGCTGTATATACAGCCTCGACCCTGACCTTCCCCAGTTCCTTCTTCTGCCCTCAGCGATGGTATCAGAACAGCCCTGTCCTTGCGATGGCAAGTGCCTGTCATTACTTCCTTGTATGAACCACCTGTTTAAGCTAGAGGACCTGTTCGTGGATAGCATTCTGCTGAGAACCAGCACTTCTATGCAACATGCAAGTCCAGAGCTGGAACACTTCTCCCAACAGCTGCCAGTGATGCCAGGCTTTAAATCCTGTGCTTCTTGAGGCAAGCACTTCCTACAGGATGATCCCCACGAGGAGTGCCTGTGGTGCCTGAGTGAATCCCACCAGGCTACCTGCTGCTCCATCTGTCAGTCCTTCAAGCCAAGGACACTCAAAAACATGGAGCAAAGGCACTATGAGTGGGCCTTAGAGCAAGCGCAGCAACCTGCCCCCAAAGAACCAGAGTTGCTTTTGGCACCGGTACTGCATGCCAGATCGGTAAGTAACCCCTGATTCATAGTATGTGTCACTAAAGCTATATCTACACTGCAATCAGTTTCTATTGGCATACGTGCACTGACTTTAATCTATCTAACTTGCTAAGAATAATGGTGAGGATGCAGCAGAGCCACCTAAGTGTGGGCTAGCAGCATGATTGTGTAGTCAAAGAGGGCTGAATTGGCTTTTGCAGACTACTCAAAAACCCTTGCCACTGCATCGTTTTGGCTGTTTTTAACATTTTAACTAAACGAAAGCCGGCCTGTGCATGTCCACATGAGCTGCAAATCACACCCCTCTAATAACTATTGGGTTAGTTCTAACCTAATTGTTCATAAATCACTGTAATTGAATGTAAACTGGTATAGTTTACATCCTGAGCTTTACATCTTGAGTCTGTTCCTCAGACTTCCCTACTGTATAGTTTGTGGATCTTGGCATGACACACAGAGAAAAAGAATAAAAAAAAATTATATCAACATCAAACAAATTCTTGGGCTATGCCTACACAGGCAATTTAGGTTGAATTAAGGAGGCTTAATTCAAACTAAATTAGTCCCTGTCTATACTGGACTTTCATTAAGTTGAATTAGGAAATTCCTTAATTCACTTACTAAAAGCTTAGTTTGAATTAATAAAAATCGCCTGTTAGTTTGAACTAAGCCTTAATTTGACTCCTTAGTTCAAACTAAGGATGGTATAGACCTGGATTAACCCTTAATTCAATTTATTAAGGTTGAATTAAGGGCAGGCAGGTTGAATTAACAAAGTGAACTAAGTCAACTTAACTTTAAGTTGACTTAGTCCACTTTGCTAATTCAACTTAATAAGGTTGAGTTTAGTTCAAATTAAAGTCTAACTTATAAATTTGAATCAACAAATTAGACCTAACTTTTTCTAGTATAGACATAGCCATGGAGGCTTTTTAGAGGTGCGTTGTTTGTGTTTGAGAGAGCAGAGGAGGATATATTTTTGAACACCATTCTATATACTAAAGAAAAAAAGTTTTAGTTTATGAAAAACTCAATCTACTGCCCCTTACAGTTCCAGTCGTATTTACAGAAAATGGAGCAGGAGGAAATTTGGCTTACAATGAAGAAACAAATAGTACCATGCAACTGTGCTTTCATTGTTGAGTTGTGTGTTATGATGGAAAAAGATACAAATCTTGGGTCCTTGAGCTGCTTTCTGAACCTGTAGCGCTGCATGGATGAACTGTTTGTGCTCTGTAGACATTCAAATGGCTTTTCACATGTAAATGAAAATGAAGGTTTTTTCCTTTCCAAAATGTAGCTTTCAGCTATGTAAATTGTCTGCTTCAGGTGAGTCACAAAGCCATGACAATGTTAAAGATTATCCTGAGGAAATGTACGGGCACACTCAGATTAGTTCATTCCTCTTGATTCAGTTTGCTCAATTAGAGACGTTCTATATGTGACGTATCCCCAGAGATTTTCAATCCAGGGATTCAGGCCTATCTCTGTTCCACTTGGAGTGTTCTTAGCATCCAAAGAAAATAAATGCCATCTTATTTACACCTAAAAGTCCTTGGGAGGGACTCTTTAGAAGTAGAGTAATTATTCTGGAATAAAGTCTTTTTTTAATAGAGTGTCTCAACGGAGGTTATACTGTCAGAACTGCAGCTGTATTGCTATAGCTCTGCCAATCATTTTCCCCATGTAGACAATCCTTTTAACTTGTATCTACCTTAAGCATTTTTGACTGACTACACTGCATTTCCTTCAAAGTCTTTCAACTTTCTTTTCACATCATTACAATGCTCAGTTTCCTTTGCACTTTGGCCTGCTGAGATCTGTGTCTTTGTGAATGGACCTGGCATCTCTGTTTGGACTGTTTTATTAATAGCTCAAATTTCAATCCATTTTACAGACTCTTGTTTAAAGCATTTTTGGGTTTGTTCCAATGTTATTTTCTTTGACTTCAGTGGGCATGGCAGGGTCTGAGCACCTTTCAGGGTTTCCCCTTTTTCTGTTAAGGATTTTGTGACTGGCTGTCAGTTTAGCTCCTGATGCTACACTGCTATGGAAATGAATTATGAGCTCAATGTATCTAGCTTTCAAAACAATAAAGCTGTCTCAATCTTTTTCCTGTGTTAAGAATACTTACTGACCTTGTATAGCAAGATATATATGATGCATGAAATGAAAAATTGCTGCCCACTGTACAGAATGAATAGGTTATTAATTTCTCCCAGTGCATGTAACTCCCATTAGCCCAAGTGAAATATATACACAAGTCTCAGAGGGAGAATATACTTTGAAGAAAGTGTTATAAAATCCACTGCTGAATAGGGCTCTTTGGTGCTATATACAAATGCTCTCAACATTAATGTCAGATACAGTCAATGAGCCAAACAACTTAAAAATGTAAACAGAGAGAGAGAGAGATTATAACATTTTGAATAGTGTTAGGTCCAAAGAGTGCAAAAGGAAACAAGCTTCCCTGCCCACTCCCAAAATTGCAGGTTAACTGTTTCATTTTCCTCAGGACAAAATAAAGGTCATTATTATCAAATGACTCTTTATCCTAAATGAAACAAAAAAAAGTGGTCTCAGTATAAGGCCTGCTGCATAGTTCACATCACAAACATCACCTTCCCTAATTGGCATTTAGCAGGAAGAACAAGGGCTGAGCCAACATGGAGTCTAAACTACTCCCAAAGGGGTTTAATCCAGGCCTGCTCTGAGTCACAATACAAGACTCTGCAAGGAAGCTTCATGCTGGTTAAACTGGAGTTACATTATCCTCCACGACTTTAAAAAAAGCTACACAAAGGAATTGTTTCTTATTTAATGACATTTATGGACCCTCATTATTAAATACAGCTTGATTCTTTTTTAAAATTAGCCTATAGTGAGGAATATAATTTCAGTAAATGAAACTGAATCACAATCATTTAAACTGTAAATGCTTTGGAACAGTGTCTGTCTTCTTGCTATAGGTCAGTATAGTGTCTAGCATAAGAAAACCTGATGCTCAGCTGTGATGTTTAGGTGGGACCACAGTGCAGTGGCTGCCGTAGGTCATCCAGAGCCTTAGGCAAAGGCCCATTGTGAGGCCACCTATAGTTGGGCAGATGAGGCCTGTCTGCATCTTCCACCCTGGCCCTAGATCCCCATTGTTGGATTGGGCCAAGGCATCTGCATCTCTCCCAGGCCATGGCTCCCCACTGCCTTGTCTGCCCCCTCCCTCCGCCCTGATGCCCCACCACCAGGCCAGGCTCAGCAGAGCTGGGGGGGCCAGGCCAGGGTTTGGGATCGCCTCATCTGCTCTATCGCCCTGACTCTCCATACCCGGGCTGGACCAGGCCCCACCTTGTAAGCTGATCTATGGTACTGAACTCTATAAGCTGAAAGCTGACATATAGTGCTGAACCCTGTAAGCTGTAGCATGAAATCATTTCCTTTAGATAAAAACATCATGTTGGTTACCAGACAGGCACTAACGAAACCCCCCTTACTTCCCTTTTTCTGTGAACTCCCATAACTTCCCGTCTCCCTAAAAATCCGTTACCTCCCCACTCCCCTTAATTTCTTTTAGCCAATTATGTATCATTTCTTTGTCTGTAACCTTATATGGCTTATTACATATAACTGGATATAAAAGGCTAAACTCTTGCTGTAATCGGGGTCTCTCTGTCTTTATTCAGGGGACCCATTTGTGATCACAAATGCAATAAAGCAAATACCTTTTCACCCTTGGTGTGGTTATTGGCTCTGACAGCACCAAGACAATCCTGGTACCTGAATTCTGGTAACAACCTTGCCTGCCTCCCCCTCACTTCTCATGGCCTCACCCACTTCTCCCCACTGCCAGCCCCCCATATTCCTGTCCAATGACCCCCTGTGGCCTCCTAACCCAACCCTACCTTTTCTCCACTCATAGGTAGTACTTATGCTGGCTTACTAGAAGAACAGCCTCAGCCTGATGAAGGCAGCATCTAAATTGCCTGCCCTCCTTCTCTCCTGGGCCATGCATGCTGAAAAGAGCAGTGGCATAGTGAGGTTGTCTAGTGCTTGGGGGCCAAGCCCAAATTTGTGCTTCCCTGGGAACCTTATGAGCTCCATGTCTTGCAGCCCCCTCCCCCACCCCCTGCACAATGTCCCCCTGTAGCCTGGTGCCCAAGGGTTTGGTCGCCAGCCCCCACTGCTACACACTGGCAGAGAATTGGAGAATGAAAGGGCCAGATGGCAGCCAGACCACAGCTCCTCCCAGGCTGTTCAGACAGGCTGTCTGCACCTGCTGGAGCAATGACTCAGAGCATTCCTGCTGCCGAGTGCCCCCACTTTCCACACTGAGCTGGGGAGTGGGGATGGAGCCTTTTATTTCTTGGTGCCCAAGGCCATCATCTGCTCTGCCTACCTTTAAAGCTGCATCTGATAGTTCAGTGCAAATAATCATTTGACATTCCTCTCCTGCATTCTGAACTGGTGTGCCACTGTGTCCACCAATTCTCTGTTTCAGGGTCGTGACTTATCCTGCCTTGCTGTGTAAACTCCCACTTCTGGGTCAGCTCATGCTGAGCTTCTAGTGTGTAATTGGACCCTTAACCACTTGAAGAGTGATCTTCCTAGCCATTCATGTGGTGGTCCTCCAATGAACACCCCCAGTCCCAGATGCAATTCTGGGAACTTCTGTCTTGCAAGGTTCAGCATGCCCCCACTGGACCTTGCAAGTTCATTTCCACTTGTCCATCAATTTAAAGAAACTGATGTTCATCCGCTTTGTTTTTGGGCCTGACACACAGTTGCTGAACCTGCAGTGCATCAGATAAAACAAACATAATTTTATTGAGAACAATAAGATTTTAAGTGAATATGTGTCAAATCAATGCAAATCAGTTATTAATTCAGGCAGGGAGATAGAATCATAGACTCATAGATTGGATTGGAAGGGATCTCATGAGGTCATCTAGTTCAACCCCTGCTAAAAGCAGGACCACTCCCATCACAATCACAATCAATCAAAGATAGCTTGCTTTCTCAATTAAGATCACTGTTTTAGTCATGTTCAGTTTACTACACAGGACTGGTAATGCTGCTCTGTGGGTAAGTATCAGTCCTTGATGTTGCTTGGAAGATAGATTCCATGGGAAGAGCCATATTCGATTCAAAGTGTGCTTTTTTCTGTTTTCAGACCCTCTCACCCCCCCCCCCTTCTTGTGGTCGGGTAGTTCTTCCCTCTGGATCCAAGGTACTTAAGCTGTATTGGGCTTTTTTGCATGCTTCTTCTGAATGTGTGAACTCAGCTCTGTTTGCCCGCCTCTGTTCCATAAATGTGAGATACATATTTCCATGTCTGTACACATTTATATTTCAGGACACAAGCTACCATAACAGTAATGTAGAACATGCCATAAGCTTTCCAAAAACACTGTGCATGATATGCTTTGCATTGGACCATACAAAGTTACTTTGTAAGGGTGAAGAGGAAAGATACACAGATCACATTATAAGGGTGTGTTGGGGGATGCAGCACGTCACTCTTAATATCACCATCCTTGTCTTCTTTATGATCATCCTTTGGTGTGTCACTATGGGCTAGATTCTGTAACCCATGGAGGTCAATAGCAGAATTTCCATTGACTGCTGTGGCACAGGACCTGTGTTTCTATGTTTTTCTGGAGTGGATTGTTTTATGACCCATAGGCCACCTGCTGAAGGGCTTGGTAAATAATCACAATTTAAAAAAACACCACTGTAATATTTTAGTGTTAAAAAATTAAACTCATCAAGATCTTTAGTTTAATAAAGTATGGTTGCTGTTGTATACATAGGACATTGAAATTCATAAGTTATGTTTAGTTCAAGGGCTTACTTTACATAGAGTGGGAGAGGTACTGATGCAATGAACCTGTTATGTCAATGATACATTAATTATCATGTATTCAAACAGGCCTTAACATAATAGCTTGTAATGGTTTTGTGGGAGGTATTAAACTTCTTTACGTCAATAATACTCGTACTAAAGCACCTTCCTGCCAGAACATCAAATAAAAATTGTTGTGTTATGTTGTTTTAGAAATAATTCTATTCTGGCAATGTACTAAATATGTTTTTTTTTTCATTCTTAGATACTTATTCAATAAATAAAATAAATACATAAATAAAGTATATATATATATACACACACACACATATGCTTTATTAATTTTATTTGTTGAAGAAGTATCTAAGAATGAAAAAAAGACATATTTAGTATATTGTCATAATATAATATAATATAATATAATATAATATAATATAATATAATAT